>VDFB02075321.1:437292359-437423502 GCA_007258455.2 Sequoia sempervirens
CGAGTCAAAGTCCATCACACTAAGTACAACGCCATCCTGGTCCTTTATACCTTGATGCATCGTGCTTAGGCGTGTTATCAAACATAAAGTAAGTGACCCTTTGAAAATCCCAATCCTTGATAAGCAAATCATCATCATCATCTGTCATCACCATCTCTAATAAAGTCTCAACCAATCATGGACTTGTTGGATCCTCTTGTCATCATCTCATTTCCACGCTAACATTGCATCATGAATAGTCCATCATGCATCCATCCTACATCCACAACCTGTTAGCATTCATCCATCATGCATCCATTATGCATTTATCTTGCATCCATAAATCATCAGAATTCTGCATATCATCTCACATGCATCATCATTATAATACAGATCTGTTAGTCTAAGCATCTCATAAATCATCCATTGCATAATCACAACATATCACATCATCAATCTCATCCATCTCATATCATATCATCATTTAAGTTGTTTAGAATAATATAGATTTGTTATTCTAAGCATCTTCAAATCATCTTTGCATCGTCATCCATAACCACCCATTTTGAACCTCTTTATCGTGAGATCGACCCTCAAATTGAATCTTTTCGCTCGATCTCTCGAGGGGGCAATGTACCAGTGTACTTCTTTCCGCTGGGGCATCTGAAAAATCAGAATTTTTTTTATTTCAATCGCGACAAGTTTATTCTTTGAACCAACGCAACAAGTACATTGCTTCAAAGAGGGGCAAAATGTAGACACGTCAAATTTGCATTATGCATATTCATCCGCTCAATAAATAAATCAAATGCATCACATCCATTCACCTAGTAAATCAGGTTCTTATCATTTAAATAAATCAAAAGCTCAATCATAGTTTAATTAAATAAATCAAGCTTTATTTAATTAAAATCTCAAACATGCATCTTCCATCCTTTTCTGATTTAAATAAAACAAATATTTAAGTCTTAAAAGTCAAAATCATCTAATCCGCATTAAATCAGCATAATCATCATCTATTTAATCTAACCCTAATTAAATGTTAATCCCATCCCACTTGCATAATAAATCAATTTTATTGATTTATTAAAAGCCTCCTCATTTTCCCCTCAAACATGAAAAGTCAAACATGGCATTTATTGCTCTTTTTTCTTGTCCCCCTCTCAAAATTTATTGCAAATTTGAATTCAAATTCTCCCTCTCATGGGCACTCTTCCCAAATCTTGCACAACCATTGACCACTCACCATTTGACAAGTGTCATCTTCTCATTGGAGGATCTTCTGTCCCACATTCACCATCTTGGTCAATCTCTCATCAACAAAATCTATAAAAGAAGGCTTAATCCTCATTCATAGGATCCACAATTTTATGCAAGGTTACTCTCTTGGTTTGAGAAATAATCTTGTTTTCATCTGCATTGCACTTCATCATCTTGAGCTTTTTATCAAGGATTGGGAAGCGTCACTAGCACATGTGACACCAATCCACTATGGAATAGGTAACTTGCTTTTGTTTTCATAATGCTTTAGTCTTTCTATTATCATTTGTGGCATTTGAAAGCATTCACAAGGTATTTCATAGAGGTATTTTGAGAGATTTGTGAAATACTAACCCCTATATGAAGTTTAGTTTTTGCAGATTTTAATGGATGCCTACAGATAATAAGGAAGCTGACACTATGGCCATAATCGCCTCATTGTTACAATTCCCAAAAAACTAGGCTCGCTACAAATTTCTGGTGGAACAATCATTTACGCTTGCCTATGACACACCTGAAATCCAAATCATTTGTCACTTAGTAGGATCCGATTCACCTTGGTATGAAAAAATTTATGCCTACCTAAAAGATGACATCTTACCACTTGACTTATCCTAAAACCAAAAACACAACTTTATTCGCCAATCCTCTTGCTACACCCTTATTGCTGACACTCTCTATCTAATGCAGGAGCATCTAGTGGTGTAAGGGCAATCTTGCATCACCCAAAAATAGTTAAATTTCAAGTTTCTCAGTTTTTAGATGTTTTTACATTTTTGGATACCCTTTTCATCATAATGAAATTCCCAATTTATGGTTTTTATTTTCTATTCCTAGGTTGAAAGATATTGCAGTTTTAGTTTCCCAGTTGCACTTGAAAATCTTGAGTTAGATTTGAGGCATAGAGTTCTGGGAATGGCCCCAAAACTTTCCAAAATCAGCATAGCATATTTTGAGCATGTTATTTACTTCGAGACCTTTCCAACGGTTCAAACGGTTTGCGAATTGGAGTCCCGGGTCAAAAGTTATGGCCCCGGGAAGTTGGGGCACTTTCTAGAAGACAATTGCAAATGTTGTTTGAAATTTGAACTTCAAGTTGTAATTTTTTTGGTGCCAAACTGCCTAAACTCAAATTTGAATGTTGTTTTGGCTCGAACTAAGAGGATCTCTATTTATGGGTGGGTTTCTAATTTTTGGGTAACTTTTGGGGACAACCTCGCATATTGCGAAAGGGTGATTCTGTAGCTTTCTGTAACTTACATGTGTTGTAGAATTTGAGGATTTGAGATCCTCTGTATGTAAGAAGCTCTATTTTTTGAATAATAAAATTATTCTCTTGTTTGTGGGTTATTTTTTCTAAGTCTTGGGTTGCGCCCTCATCAAGTGGTATTAAAACGGGTTTTCTTGAGCTTGTGGATAGATCACCGATCATGAGGCAGTTCGCACCAGGACCGTGGTTGTGGGTCGAGGTCAAGAAAGATGCCTCCAATAGTGATGCCTGGTAGGAATGGCGGTGCTAGAGGTGGTCAAGGTGGCATAAATGCTGGTGGAAGAGATGCACTAGCAGCCCTCTAAAAACAGATTGATACGTTACAAGAGTAGTTGAGAAGAGGGTTAAACCTGAGGGAGGAAAGTGGGGATGAAAGAGAGGAAGAAGGTTCAAATGTAGAAGAGGAAGAAGAAGCAATTGATCAAGACCAAATGTAGCTAATAAGGGCCATTTCAAAGATGGAAAAGACCGGAGAAGTCCCCGGTTATGGAAGTCCCGAACTTAGGAAGAGTTGATCCGCTGATCAGCGAGCTAGAAGAATATTTTGAGTATGAGAATAGAGGACCTAGATCGGGTTAAGTTTGCAAAAATGAAGCTGAAGGGCCATGCCGATGTTGGTGAAAGAGGTCCAGTTGGAAAGAAATCGAAGAAAAAAGAAATATCACCAGATGGGATCGCATGGTAGAGAAACTAAAGAAGCAGTTCATACCAGTTGACTACGAGTTAGATCTATTGAAGAAATTGCAAGGGTTGGAAGCAAGGAAGTAGATCTATGAAAGAATATACTGAAGATTTTCACAAGATAATCATCATAACAAGCCACACAGAGGCCAATAAGGAGAAGGTAGCTTGATATCTTAATGGGTTACGACCGAGCATTCAGGAGGAGTTAAGCCTAGTCAGAATGACCACCATTGAGGATGTGTATCAGTTTGCTCTGAAGGTGGAAGAGAAGCTGAACAAAAGATTTGATGGCAAGCAAAAAGGACGAGGAGGTCAAAGTGGAAGGGGCAGTGGAAGACCTTCAGGAAGCGAAAATGATGATGAAAAGAAAAGTGAAGATGTGGGTACCAACCGAAGCCAAAGGAATGACAAATTCTACCACCCTCATGATCAAAACAGTGGTAATCAAAGAGGTAGAGGATGAGGGAGACATGGACAAGGATCTGGAAGAGGTGGTTTCAAAGGAACACATTTCCAGTGTGGTGAAGAAGGGCATCGAGCCTATGAATGTGCACAACACCAAGGAAGGGTAGAAAAAAGGCCAGAAGGTCGTGAAAGGGTTGCGCATGTAGATAAGGAGGCCCATTATGAACATTCAGATGATGCTGAAAGGGGAGAAGCCCTAGTGATTAGGAGAGCTCTGGTGACTAAGGAAAAGGAACCAGAACAGAGGAAGAATTTGTTTCACACAAGGTGCAAGTGTGAAGGAAAATGTTGTGATGTCATTATTGACGGTGGGAGCACCAATAATCTGGTGTCAAAAGAGATGGTCACAAAGTTGAAGCTGAAGAGGGAAAGGCACCCACATCCATATTGGATTGCCTGGTTGTAGAAAAACCACAAAGTTTCGGTCAATGAGCAGTGCCTAGTAAAGTTCAAGATCGGGAGCTACCATGATGAGGTACTCTGTGATATCATCCCCATGGATGCATGTCACATGTTGTTGGGGAGGTCGTGGCAGTTCGATAGGTAAGCTATACATGATGGCCATGCAAATACTTATTCCTTGACAAAGGATGGGGTTCGTCACAAGTTGAAACCCCTGAAGGAGACCGAAGAAAAGGTATGCTATGTAGATGGAAGAAATTTTTTAGAAGATATGAAGCATGAGCGTGTGTGTTATGCATTGATTCCTAGAGTGAGTAAGGAGGATAGTGAGAAGGTTCTAGAAGAAGTTTTTGGGATGTTGGATGAGTTTCAGGATATTGTTTCTGATAATGTACCTGAGGGTTTACCACCAATAAGGAAGATCAGTCATCAGATTGACTTGATTCCTGGAGCCAGTTTGCCAAATAAGGCAGCTCATAGAATGACTCCAGCAGAAAATGAGGAGTTGAACATACAAGTTCAAGAGTTGTTGAGAAAGGGTTTGATACGGGAGAGTTTGAGTCCATGTGCAGTACCTGCAGTACTAGCACCAAAGAAGGATGGGGAGTGGAGGATGTGTACAGATTCCTGAGCCATAAACAAATAACAATCAATCTGAGATTTTCCACGCCAAGGATGGATGACCAATTTGTTTGAGTGGAGCTAAGTACTTCACAGATTGATCTGAAGAGTGGATATCCCAGATCGATTCAAGAGGAGATGAATGGAAGACTGCCTTCAAGACCAAAGAGGGCCTGTAGAGTGGTTAGTCATGCCTTTTTGGGCTAACCAATGCCGAGCACATTCATGCAGGCTCATGAATGAGGTACTAAAAGAATTTCTGGGAAGTTTTGTTATTGTGTATTTAGATGATATTTTTATTTTCAGTAAGATGTTGGATGAGCATCTGATGCATATTCGGAGAGCCTTTAAGAAGTTAAGAGAAGAGAAACTATTGATTAATCTGAAGTGCAGTTTTGTGAAGAGGAGTTAATGCTTGGGCTTTGTTGTCTCAGCAGAAGGTCTCAAGATGGACCTAGAAGGTGAAGGCTATTCTGGAATGGCCTACCCCAAGAACTGCTACCGAGGTGAGATCTTTCCATGGTTTGGCTAGTTTTTATAGAAAGTTCATTAGAAAGTTCAGTAGTATTTGTGGACCCCTGACTGAAAGAATGAGGGGATAGAAAAGAATTCAAGTGGAGCACTGGAGTGGCAAAAGAGTTTTGAACTGTTGAAGTAGAGAAGGTAATAGAGCAACCTGTTCTAGCCCTCCCAGATTTCAACAAGGTGTTTCAGGTGGATTGTGATGCCAGTGGTTGTGCCATTGGAGCAGTGTTGAGCCAAGAAGGTAAGCCCATTGCCTATTTCAGTGAAAAGTTAAATAATGCCAAGAGAAAGTATTTTGTATATGATCAAGAATTTTATGCAATAGTTCAAGCATTAAAGAAATGGAGACATTATTTGTTGCTGAAGGAATTTGTTCTATATACTGATCATGAGGCCTTGCAGTACCTAAATAGTCAGGGAAAATTAAATCAGAGGCATATGAAATGGGTAGAGTTTTTGTAGAGTTATACCTTTGTTTTGAAACATAGGATTGGGAAGCCAAATAGGGTTGCAGATGCCTTAAGTAGGAGGAATACATTGATGACAAAGATGCAGATTGAAGTGGTTGGGTTCAATGAACTTAAGACACTGTACGTAGAAGATCCTGATTATGCAAAGGCTTGGAAAGCTTGCAAGGAACCTGTTATAGTGGACAAGACAAGGTGGTTGGATTTCATAATCCAGGATGGCATGTTATTTAAGGGAAGTCAATTGTGTATCCCGAAGAGTTCCATGAGGGAGAACCTGATAAAGGAGAAGCATAGTGGAGGAATGACAGGACATTTTGGTCGGGATAAGACCATTTCAATTATCAGTGAGCATTATTATTGGCCTCAGTTGTCATAGGATATGAATAAGTTTGTACAAAGTTGTAGGGTATGTCAAATGGCTAAAGGAGTGAGCCAGAATATAGGCTTATATCAGCCCTTACCTGTAACAGAGAGGTCATGGGAGGATATAAGTATGGACTTTGTTCTTGGTTTGCCAAGGACACAATGAGGGAATGATTCAGTCTTTGTGGTGGTTGATAGGATTTTGAAGATGGCACATTTCATTCCATGTTAGAAGACCCATGATGTAGTCCACATTGCTGACTTGTTCTTCAAAGAGATGGTGAGGCTACATGGTTTGCCAAAGAGTATTGTTTCAGATCGTGACACCAAATTTGTGGGGTACTTTTGGAGGACCTTGTGGAAGAAGCTGAAGATAGAGTTGAAGTTCAGTTCTGCACACCATCCACAAAAAGATGGGTAGACAGAGGTTGTTAACAAGAGTCTGGGTAACCTACTGAGATGTTTGGTAGGAGATAAACCCAAGGGATGGGACTTGATCTTAACCTAGGAAGAATTTTCTTACAACAATTCTATCAACAGAAGCACTGGTAGATCACCGTTCCAAATTGTGTATAGAGGTAGCCCCAGAACAGCTCCAAAATTGTGGAAGATGGACCAAGAGAAGCAAATAAGTGCTGAAGCCAAATATTTTGTAGAGCACATCAAGAATATATATGAGAAGGAATGAGAACACATTAATAAGATGAATATGCAATATAAGGCTAAGACAGATCATAAAAGGAGGAATAAGGAGTTTCAGACTAGCGATGAAGTAATGGTCCACTTGAGGAAAGAAAGGTTTCTCGTGGGAACCTATAACAAATTGAAGATGAAGAAATTCGGTCCCTATAAGATTTTGAAGAAGCATGATTTAGGGAATGCATATGAGGTAGAGTTGCCTAATGGAATTAACATTTCCCCTATGTTCAACATTTCAGATTTGATAGAATATCATGAAGGTGGAACAGAGGAAGCACCAGCAATAGGGAAATATGGCATTCCAACACCTACTTCAGAAAGGGAGGAGATTGAATCAATCTTGGATAGTCGTGTGGGAAGGAGTACCAGAAATAGGCAGTATGAAGAATATCTGGTGAAATGGAGAAGAAGGCCTGTGGAAGATTCATCTTGGCTATCTAAGGCAGTGGTTGATCGGTTGGGTTTTCCTCAACCATCTGAGACGTGATGGGTCACTTCTCAAATTACCTTGGGTGTCTGATGTAGGAGCATCCAGTGGTGTAAGGGCAATCTTGCATCACCCAAAAATAGTTAAAATTCAAGTTCCTCAATTTTTAGATGTTTTTACATTTTCTGATACCCTTTTCGTCATAATGAAATTCCCAATTTACGGTTTTTATTTTCTATTCCTGGGTTGAAAGATATTGTAGTTTTAGTTTCTCAGATTTGCACTTGAAAATATTTTGAGTTAGATTTGAGGCACTTAGAGTTCCTGGAATGGCCCCAAAACTTTCCAAAATCAGCATAGCAAATTTTGAGTGCGTTATTGACTTCGAGACCTTTCCAATGGTTCAAACGGTTCACGAATCAGAGTCCCAGATCAAAGGTTATGGCCCCGGGAAGTTGGCGCACTTTCTAGAAGATACAATTGCAAATGTTCTTTTGAAATTTGAACTTCAATTTGTAATTTTTCGGCGCCAAACCGCCTAAACTCAAATTTGAATGTTGTTTTGGCTCCAAACTAAAGAGGAGCTCTATTTATGGGTGGGTTTCTAATTTTTGGGTAACTTTTTGGGGACAAGCTCACATATTGCGAAATGGTGATTTTGTAGCTTTCTGTAACTTGCATGTGTTGTAGAACTTGGAGATTTGAGATCTTCTGCATGTAAGAAGCTCCATTTTCTGAATAATAAAATTATTCTCTTGTTTTTGGGTTATTTTCTAAGTCTCGGGTTGTGCCCTCATCACTATCGTCGTAGCCTTGATGGTACTTTACTCTGATGTCTTGAACATGATGAATCTAATAAGACTTTACAAGAAGTTCATAGTGGCATTTTTGGTACTCATTCAAGTGGACTAACCTTATCTAAGAAATTGATTAGAATGGGTTACTACTGGCCTACCATGGAGAGGGAATTATTCACTTTCGTGAAGAAGTGTTCTAAATGTCAGATACATGGAAACCTTATTCATGCACCAGCACAGGAACTACAACCATTTACACCAACTTGGCCATTCTCTCAATAGGGGTTAGATTTAGTTGGTAAGATTCACCCTTCCTTTTCGAATGACCACAAGTTCATTATTACAGTGACATAATACTTCACCAAGTGGATTGAGGCAATACCTCTCACTAAGGTTACCAGAAAACAAGTTTCATCTTTCATACTCAACTATGTCATTTTTTGGTATGGCATTCCCAACTCCATCATCACAGATAATGGATGACCATTCAAGAATCAATATGTTGATGAACTTTGTGGAAGATTCCATATTCAACATAGATACTCAACACCTTATTATATACAAGGAAACGGCCAAGCAGAGGCCTTAAATAAAACAATATTAAAAATCTTGAAGAAGACGGTGAATGATGTAGGGAAAGATTGGCATGTTCAACTTAATCCCACATTGTGGGCCTACAGAACTAGTATCTGAATGCCAATAGGAGCAACACCATTTGCTCTTATCTATGGAGTAGAAGCCATTCTACCTCTAGAGGTTGAGATTCCATCACTTAGAGTATCATGGAAGGGTCTCATTACAGATGATGAATACAGAGTTTTCCAATTGCAAGAACTAGAACTCCTTGATGAAAAGAGACAACGAGCAGCTGACTATTTAAAATCCTATCAAAAAATGATGTCTCGCAGCTATAATCATAGAGTCAAACCACGTACTTTTCAGGTTGGTGATTTTGTTCTAAAAGAAAACCCACACAATCAGCAAGATAGAGAAAAAAAAGGAAAGTTTGAACCTAATTGGTTGGGTCCATATGTGGTCATAGCAGTGTACAGTTCAAGAGCATACAAGATGTCAATGCTAGAAGGGGACCTGTTTGATGAACCCATCAATAGCATGCACCTAAAGAAGTATTAAGTTTGAAATAGTTATCATCATCCGTAAATGTCCTGAAGAAATAAAAAAATCAGAAAAAGTCCTGAAGAAATCTAAAAAAATCAGAAAAAGTCCTAAAGAAATCTAAAAATCAGAAAAAGTCCTGAAAAAATCTAAAAAATTAGAAAAAGTCCTGAAGAAATCTAAAAATAAAAAAAAGTCTAAAAAAATGAAAAAAAGAAATCTAAAAAATTCTAGAAAAAGTCCTGAAGAAATCTGAAAAAAAATTTGAAAAAGAAAAATCTCCTGAAGAAATCTAAAAAAATTAGAAAAAGTCCTAAAGAAATCTAAAAATAAAAAAGAATCCTTAAGAAATCTAAAAACATTAGCAAAAGTCCTGAAGAAATCCAAAAACATCCAGAAAAAGTCCTGAAAAAATGGTTACCCTGGTGAAAACCTGGCAAACAAGCATCTCGGTGATGACAAAAAAAAGAAAAGAAAAGGGAAAAAGAGAAAGTCATAGGGTGAAAACCTTGTAACAGGCAGTCTATTGATAAGAAAAGTACAAAAAAATAAAAAAGAAATAAGAAAAATGCAATAAAAACAAATAGTGAAAATCTAGCAAACAGACGCTATTTGTAGCTCTCCATCTATTAGTTCATGTTTTGCACATGGCTTCTCAGCCTTCATTTTCATGCATCTTTCCATCATCTTAGGGCCATACTAGCATCATGCTACCATCATTTTCCTAAAGCAATAACGTCTTACCATGGCTTGATTTTTGATACATATCCAAGTTGAGTCAAATACTGGGGGCAAAAATGTTAACATATTGGGGGCACCCAACTTTCAGGTTGTGGAAACAATTAGACAATGACATATAAATCCAATCTTATGAAAAAATAATCAAATCTTATGCACAACTATCCAATCATTGATCCATATCACAATAGTTTTCAGTTGCATACCATATCATGACTCATATCTGGATGATCTATAATTTGAATAATGTTTGGAATAACAATATTTCATTTTGAATAATGGTTCTTTAATTTTTCGATATCATCTCTATGGAGCACACTCAATGATGTACTGAACTAGAGTGGTACAGAAAAAGGATGATTTTTCTTTGTCTACTGTCTTGAGGTTAACAATTGATTTGGTGCAAATATGTCGAGAGACATGATTCCCAATGCATATCATTGACGTCAGTTCCACGTTTGCATCAGAAAGGTGGTTAGTCTTTGTTTGTTTATGCAATAAATTCTCAGGTCATCTTGGTTTAATTATACCTCGATGCTTATGTTCACTTGCTACATCAAAAACCATGAAAGTTGTACTCAAGTCATCATTGGTGCTAATTTACCCTTTGATGTTTGTACATACTTCCAACATTTTACAATGGCTCTATGATGATTCAAGAATGCTAACAAAAAGGCTCAACAAATGGTTGCTTTCATTTCGTTACATTGCATTTTATTTAGTCGCATTTCATTTAGAGCAAAGTACATATTTTTATATTGAGTTTACATTGGAGTTTTAAAATAAAGCTGAACAGATAAGTCAACCGGTTGCCATGTCTCTTTGGACTATATGTGGAGGACATTTGGACATTTGTTGCATCCTCATTTTATTATCACATCATCTAGGTTTAGTGCATATCATATCATTTCACATCCATCATTTGAATCATACCTTATGCATTCATATCATCTCATTTCATTTCATTGCATATCATTACATTACATTTCATTTTATCACTTCATCATTTCATAAATCACCTTATTACGTTTTCTCATTTCATTACATTTCATTTTCATCTCATTTCATATCATATCATTTTATCATGTCATTTTATTTTATCTCATTTCATATCATATCATTTTATCATGCCATTTTATTTCATCTCATATCATTTTATCATGTCATTTTATTTCATCTCATTTCATATCATATCATTTTATCATGTCATTTTATTTCATCTCATTTCATATCATATCATTTTATCATGTCATATTCATTTCATCTCATATCATTTTATCATATCATTGTATTTCATATTCATTTCATCTCATATCATTTTATCATGTCATTTTATTTCATCTCATTTCATATCATATCATTTTATCATGTCATTTTATTTCATCTCATTTCATATCATTTCATATCATCTAATTTCATTTCGTTTTTTTCTCTCACGTTATCATTTCATTATCTTTTCACCTATTTCATTTTCTCATTATCATTTTTCGTATCATCATCATTTACCCTTTCATATCATTATATCATTTATCATCTTATCATTATTATTATCATTAACATATTATTACATTGTCATTATTTTCACTACATCACATAACAAGACATATCATTTTCTCATTCCATCATATCTTTCATCATTATTTATCATTTGCATAATCACATCTTTAATCATCTACCATATCATCCTATCATTTGACATACTCATGATACATTTCATAAGCATCACCTTCATTTTTCCTTATTTCACTTGCATTTGAAAAATCCAACAACAATAAACATTTCATACATACATTATCATATCATTTGACAACCCATTGCATTTTCACAAATCACCATCCTAGGTCATCCACCTGCACAACATCATTAGTATGCATCATAAATCATCATCATAAACACATCATATCAAACCATCCTGCATATCATGTTAGTCATCAAATCATTAAAATACATACCAAAATCCATAACATATAGAAATAAAAGTATACCCATCTCATATCATCATATCAAATGTAACACATCATCACAAATCATTGCCACTACATATCATCACTCATCAAAAAAATATATGTATACAAATGTCCAAAAGTCCAATGAAACTAAAATGTCTACAGAGATACATGGGATATGATCAAAATCAATATACATGCTCCACAAAATATGAGATACATCACATAAACTCCTGCATACATCAATTATGGCTGACTGGTGGAACCTCCTGATGAAGTTGGTCTTGCCGATGGTGGCCTATCATTGGTACCTGCGTCTAGATCTCGCCGGGGCCCAATAACCCCCATGCTTTGTGTAGCTATTTGTGACCTACTCCTGGTCCTACTGCGAGACCATGGGTATGGCTCCCTATGCTCAGGAGGACACAACTCCTCATATCTAACATGGTAATACTCTGCCTCCCTTACCATCTCCATTCCCTCTGCAATGGCATCTCGCAAGGATGCACTCTCGACTGTGCCCATCAGCCTCTGGGAAACACCCTTGGCCTCCACTACACTCCATCTAAAGGCATCTCTCTCCCTCATCAACTGGGCTACCTGTGGGTCTGGGGCAGGTGCCTGTACCTATGCATGTGCCTGAGCCTGTACCTATGCCTGTACCTAAGCCTGAGCCTATGCCTGTGCCTGAGCTTGAGCCTATTCCTGAGCCTGTGCCTGAGTCTGTGACTATGCCAGTTGTTCCTATAGCTGTGCAACCAATCCCTGTGCCTGCACCAACTGACTTTGCAACTGCACCTGTTGTCCCTGCAGTGTCTGCACCTGGGCCTGCAGGGTGGCTATCTATCCCTACTGTGATGAAGATCCAACCCTGATCACTGTCCACCACCCACTTCCAATCATCAGCCGCCACATGATGTATACACCACTAAGAAAATCTGGCCCCAGCCTCCCTGGTACCTGTCCCTCATCTCCACCATCACCCCCATCATCCCCATCTGAACTATCCTCCTCTCCACTCTCTCCCTCATCTCCCCTACCCGCTGCTGGCTCCCCCTGCCACATCCTCTTGTCTCACTACCCCTGGCTGAGGTACTACCAAAATAGGTGTTGGCTCATTAGGACTGGTGAACTGTGGAAAGGGATGTGTGTGAAAATGTATGGAGTACTCATCAGACATACCAGCATCAACAATATCACGCCTATCATCCCATGCCTCAGGTGCTAGATCCATATACTATGTATATGCTATCTGGTATGAAATACACGGCCCCCATCCGGCCTCATCTCTACTTCATGCATAGTGTGCAACCCCCTGTGGCATCCCCTACGTGAAACTGAACTGTCGCTGCACCCGTAATGCTAGAAACCTCTCAATGATGAAAGGGGTACTCCCTATAAAAAACCATGGAATACCTACAAATGGCATCTCTCGGTGATCTGTATCCCACGGCTCACAATCTAGGTATGGCCACCATACCACTACATCAAGATTATCTAGGCACCATCTCCAGTACTCCACCTTGCCCAACTTGGGCTGGATAAGGAACATGGCATAAGCATACACATAAGGCCTACCTAGTGGCCTCACTCTGGGGCATGCTGGTCTCGTCATAGTAAGATGCTCCCATGCCCAGATTTGTAGCAATGTCACACCACACGACAAACTGGAAGCACCCCTATACACCACCTGATGCAAATCATGATATAGGTGCGCTAACATACATCTCCCCCATGCATATCTTCGTAGCTGTAGCAGCATCTACTCCAGAATCCTCTCCCATCCCACTGATAATCCCTTTGACCGGTGATCTGGACAAAGGAGACCTGCAATAAATGCACCCAAAACTATAGGCAAGGCTAGATATCCTCAGAAGTCAGCCCATGGTACCCAGTACCCAACCATATATGCATCGCCATATACCCTCCTCAGAGCATCTGTACCCCCAAGCTCCTTGTAATCATAGAACACAAGGGCACCAACCACTGGGATACCTAATATCCTGTATACGTCCTTCGGAGTCACGGTCACCTCACCAGTCAGAAAATGAAAGGTGTTGTGCTTCGAATGCCACCTCTCTGCCAATGCGGTCAACAGTCCCTTGTTGACCCGAATCGGCGGCATAGCCAACAAGGATCTCAAACCACATCTATCAAAGCTACATTAGCAGGTGTTAGCTCGGGTATCCTATCCCATCTTTCCGAGTGCCGCTCCCTCACCTGGAGGTTTTTGAAAACCTCCTATTTTTGGGTTATCATACCAACAATCAATCAGAATCATATCAATAATTCAATCTCAATCAAACAAAATCAATTGGACTCATATCTATCTATGAACCATATCAGTGACCCATATTAATGACCCATATCAGTGAACCATATCAGTAACCCATATCAGTGACCCATATCAAGTGATCTATATAAGTGAATCATATCAGACAATCAATGTACAATCTATTCAAATCAATCCACTATTTGTTTTCTATCACAAAAAACAAATTTATCAGTAGTCTTATCAATCATCTACTCTTTGTTTTTCATACAAGGGAAATAGAGTTATCAGCTATCTACTCTTTGATTTCTATTTTAGAAACAAAGTTATCAATTCTTTATTAGATTTTCTATCCATATCAACAAGATGACAAGACATTTTCTCGATCTATTGACCAAGGAAGTAATATACATCATCATTTTCACATAACTATCATCAAATCACACATTCTGTCTATTTTAACCAGATGTGCTAATCTATGGTCTCTATGTGCTAAAACTCACATGCGCTATTCTGTATCTTAGATGCGCTAAAACCCAAATGAGTCGTTCTTTGCACGGGATGCGCTCAAACAGTTCCCATATGCGCTATTTCCCTATATGCGCTAAAACTATAAACCTAAGAGCTACTTTACTTACTGGATGCGCGATTTCCCTATATGCGCTATTGTTTTTCCTCGATGCGCTTAAACCCTAATTTTCTACATCTTTCCTATATGTGCTTTTGTTTTCATTGAATATGCTAAGCTGGTTTTATGCTAAACACGCGAATTCTATCCTATATGCACTACTGTTTTCATCCTAAGCACTAAGACATTCATCAAATGTGCTAAAACTTTCCTAAAAGTGCTAAAATTCCATTTTCAAAACTAAAATCTATGGAAAAACAATAAAATTTTATTTCAAACAGACAAATTCGAAAGAACAAGCAGTTAGATCAACTTATCGGTGGTCCGTACGCAGCTGGCCTCTGATATCGACGCGATCACTTGAATCTGTGAAGATGATACAAAATCTCCATGTCGCTAGGTCGTTGTTAGAGCTACATGATTCAAAAAGTCAAAAAGTGCAAATGACTTGTCTTTTTTACCTTTTTACCTTTTAAAGGTCAACCAAAGGTAAGTTTTGTGACATTTTTAATCTTTTTATCTAAATTTGACTTTATTTTCGCACTGGGGCATCTTTACACATCATTTTTTGCGAGCTAAATCACTGGATTCACATCAACGTCAAACTCTCCTTATCGAATCAAATAGTATCAAAAACTCATATCATCATCAGTGATTTACCTCTCAAGGGGGCATCATTAACACTAGCAGCATCTTTCAATCAGAAACACATTAGAATCAGATCAGGGGCATATTTTTTTCTTTGAAAAAGGGCATAGTCAAACACAACAATGTTTGAAAGCAGGAAGATTTTCTTTGAAGCAATGCACTTCACACATTACTTCAAAGAGGGGAAAAATGTAGATGCATAAAATTGGTCATATCTGATTAATCCTGGCATTTAATTAAATATTTATTATTTAATTAATCTCTCTAAAGTCTTCCACATATAATCAAATTAAATTAATTTAATTATATTGTTCATCCAAATTATTCTTCTATCATAATTAAATAAATCAACTTTTATTTAATTATTTCATATTCATATGTCCACTTAATTAATTAAATAAATACACTTTATTTATTTTAATTAATTACCACTTTTGAATTTAATTAAGTCTCTCTGATTTAATTAAATTTTATTCTTTCTTCTAGTTAATTAAATATCTCATTTAATTAATTTCATTCACATACCATTTCTTAAAAAGTTTAATTAAATATTTTTATTTAATTAAATTTCTTCCCTATCTTTTCAAAATCATAATTAAATATCTTATTTAAATTATGAAATCTTCCATTATTCTTCAATCTAGGGTAAAAACTCTATTTTTAGAAGAATCCCCTGTGTCACCCATAAGTAAATAATTGAACTTAATAATTCATTATTTATCTTCTTCAAAATCTTTCCATAATCTTACAAAAAGGATGATTTTTTACAATTCATCTTTATCATCTTATCTTACCGCTTTTACAAAAAAGAAAACAAATCTTGCTTTTTGCTTTCTTCTGTTTTCTTCACTCTCATCCATCTTCAACCATTTGATCTTCCAGGAGTTTTCACAATCGTTGATCATGTCAACCAATCAAAAGCTTTTGAAAACTCTATAAATAGCACGGTTGATCCAAGCAAAGGTTACAACAACCACACACACAGCAGAGTAATTAGAGATTAATTGCATTCTAGCATTATAGCATCATAATTTCATAGCATCATCAATAATCTTTCATTTTCAACAATCATGTTTAGCATTAGAATAATAATGTCTTAGTTTAAGCATTAGCAATTGCATGCATTTCATAATTAAATCTCGTTCTTTAGGAAGACTGTTCATTGAGTCTAGCATACAATTTGAGAGCCAGCTGGAATCAATGAAAATACTAAAGATAGAGGACGATATGATGACATTGTTGGCAGGATACTGAGTTTGCAGACCTTTAATGTTTACATATTCTATTCTTGATAATGTCTATTGGTGTGATTGATTTATTTTTATATGTTTAATACTCACAAAAATTGATCACACAGGATGAATGTAAGCCCTTGATTAAATATCATCTTGCATCCTCAACCCTTGATGAGAATCCATGATCCATGCCTCCATCGTCTTTCCATTCTGACCATTGATTGATTCTTTCAATATTGACCATTAGTTTCATTTTTCCTATTTTATAAATAGGGCTTGCATCTATTAAATAGAGATCCATCTTTTAATAGTAAACTTATGCTCTTAAAATCACTCTCATCTTGCACTCATATTTCATGTTTTAAAAATCATTTTAGGTTAATTTACATACATAATGGCTTAAAACATCCATTAATGGCTTCCATGGTAACTTAGTTGCATTCATTTAATATATTTTGAAACTAGGGTTTTAGTCTTTTGAATCTTGTATACATTTAGAATAGCTTTACATACACTCTCATTGATCATCTTAGCTTTTATCATGTTAAAATAGCTTTCATCATGTTTTATAACACATCTTTCTTCGATTTCGTCAATTCTCTTCAATAGAATCGATAAAAAAAAGCTCATTATCCAAGGGATTGGGAAAGAGTCACCATTCCACATCAATGCAACACCACTCCCCCAATATGACAAGTTTTAATGTATTAAAGTAGATGTTTGTTAAGCTTGAACATATTTTCAATTGTTAGTTTTAATGGCTTCTTCATCTTTGTTTTAATTGAATGATGTTATTGGGACTGATGCATAGTGGCTTAAATAAACTTCTAATCCTCATGGATCAAGTGTAATTAACCTATACTATGTTGTTAGCCACATTTTGGTGCTAGAAGGAGGGCTTGAACAATCGAATATGATGAATTTTTCTCTAGATTCTTGTTTTCCTAGTTTTGTAGGTACAACGACGCTTTTGGAGGCTACAATGACGCTTGTTTTAGGCGTCACCATATAGTGACGCTTAATTAAAACAATAACTCCTATTAAAAAATTGCAATGTAATACTTTTTAGAGGTATCAAAGATTTGAAAACAATGACCTCCAAAATAGTGACATTATCATCATCCTTGTTTTACTACAAAGTGACGCTTTTTCTCACCAGAGCGTCACTTTTTAAAACTATGGTGACACCTTTGCAAATAATGACGCTTTTTACTTGTAAGCAAAAATAGTGATTGAATTTTAGCATGTGCTTTAAATTTTTTATTTTATCTGCTCTTTAACATGTCATTGACTTTTGAATTTTATTTTTTTAGGCTAACTAGTTTTGTAGGTTTGGGCAACACAATTTGAAGTGAAGGAGCATATTGTCATTTGACTATAATTGTAAACAAGTCTTTTGAGACTTATGGGGCAATTATAACCTATTGATGATGCTTTATTTCACGTTTTAGGGCCAAACTAGATTTCCCTTGGGTTTAAAATGAATGTTCAAATTGGTTGAAATTGAACACTCACATCCTTATTTTACAATGTTGATTTAAAGTTGAACTAAACAATCTACATACTTAATTTGGTACTTAAAATGAATTCATTATGTTTGTTAAGATTAAATGAACATGTGTCTGATTTTTTTGTGTATGCTTGTTGTGTGTATCCTCTCCCCTTGTGCTTTGTGCAATCTTGGGTGAAGAGAAACACTCCAGTATACCTTTTCTTCTTGGAAGCATTTATCCTATCCCCTTGCACCTATTGGAAATCTTGGGTGATGAAAAATATTTTAAGCTTCAAACATGTGTTACCTTTAGAGAGCCTACCTCCCAACTTGTGAGAGGGAACAACCCAATCAATGCTTTCATTTCAATCTGCTATAGAAATAATTGGTTGTGGCTAAATTCATTAACCTCCTAGTGTTGTTGTCCTATACTGACAAATTTCTCCCCTAGTATCCTTGTGATGCATTAAAACCCTTAGATATTTCTAAGGGTTGGGAGGCCTCTTAATTGAGTGAATCACCATGTGTATAGCACTACTTTATCTTGAGATCCTGAATTATAAACCTTGTTAATAGTGACTCCTCCTAGTGTTGTTGTCCTATACTGACAAATTTCTCCCCTAGTATCCTTGTGATGCATTAAAACCCTTAGATATTTCTAAGGGTTGGGAGGCCTCTTAATTGAGTGAATCACCATGTGTATAGCACTACTTTATCTTGAGATCCTGAATTATAAACCTTGTTAATAGTGACTCACCATTTCCTTTGAAGTGTATTTTGAAGTAGTGCGTGAGAGGTGCACCACTCCTAGAACTTACATACCATGTCTAGTTTTTGGTTGAGGAAATAAAGCAAATGGGGAAGGGACTCCTTTGCTTGGCGTGTCAAGACAACACATTTCCTTGACATAGCCTATTTATCCACTCCATCTTCATAGATTAATCATCTCTTAGGGGATGATGGTAAGTCTACTAAGAAATACAAAACTGAGCTAGGGTTGTAATTGCTTGAGATTTATTTTAATACTTTGCTTGGTTCCAAACCGTTTCAAACACACATAGACAAGTTTCTCAAAATTTCAGACCCTTTATTCCAAGTATGGATACCCTTTGAAAAGCCTTGATATTGATGCTTGTCCTAAGGATTCTATCCTTAGAGACTTCTAAATATTTTGGATTATATCCAAATCCATACTTTCCAAAATTAACCCAAGTAACTATGGCTCTAACCTCATGATTTTCACATAATGGACTTTGTGAAATGAATGTTGTTTTTGACATAGATATTTAGTTTGAAACTTAAGAAAGACATTGTATGTGATAAAAATAACTTCATTAATCCAAAATTAAATCAAATGAACACCCCACATTGATGTATGTTTGAAATTTGACTCCCTAAGACAAGAAAAATATTGCAAAATTGAGTCCAAATCATTGAGTTCTATTGTCAAAACCATTGAGTTCTATTGTCCAAATCATTGAGTTCCATTACCCAAAATAATTGAGTTTCACTTTACCAAAATCATTGGGTCCTTGGGGTTTTTTGAGTCCAAAATCATTGAGTTCTATTGTCAAAATCATTTCCTGTCCTATTTCCAAAATCATTCAAGTCCTATTTTACCAAAATCATTGAATTCTTGAAGTATTATCACTTTAGGGGTATCTAGAATTTTTCTCACTACCTTGGTCTTGCAAAAAAAGGGTTCACTCTAGGTTAACATTTTGGATCAAACATTTCATCCACCCTTCATCATATTTCACATCTCACTTCACCAAAATTTGTAAATTTTTTGACATACCAACACTTTGGACTTAGACATCTATCAAGCCAAACCCTAACTTAGATACTTTGTGTTTGAAATGGATCATTCTACATGCATTTAGTTAAGTTGGTTATCACCTTTGTGGACTAGCTTATCTTGAAAGGTCACAAGTCTACCTTGAAAGATTTACAAGTTCACTGTCATCTTTATCCATGATACCAAAACAATCAAACCTATAGTCAACAGTGTTGTCCCAAAAGTTTGCAAAGATCACTACCCACATCATTCATCCTTTTCATCTCCCATTCTCATCATTTCTCCAAAATGACTTAGAGCATCCCTTTTACCAAAATTTGAGTCAACTAGAGAGTTTAAACATTATCAATCTCAACACACCTCTCCCATCGTTGACCCACAATCTATGGTTACAACAAGATCACAACACAAGAGAATCATGGAAGAGACCAAAGTCGTATCCACCACAAGTGATTCAAACCCACAACATTTTGATTCAAGGAGCCATTATACCCCCTCACAACAACCCGCAAATCCATTGGAACCATATGAGGTAGAAGATGTCACAAACAACCCATTTGAGCTTACTAAGGAAGAACTTCTTAATTATAAAAAAGAGCATCAAACCTTAGGAAATATGCCTTCAAATCCTAAAACTTCCATCAAACAACCCTTGGCACAAGTTTTGACTCAATATATCATTCAACCATTTTCATTAAATGTACCAAGTCAACCCTTAACATCTAGTCTTGCAACTAGACTAGGAACCAACCTTGGTATCACTTCATGTCTAGGAACATATACAACTTTGGGTATTCACAACACAACCATTCCATTAACCACCAACCTTCTCCAAAACATAGGTTGGAAACCAACATTTGGCACACCACTTACATTCCATGATGCCACAATGACCTTGAAATTTTGAGCACAACCATATTCATCCATCACCACAAATACCCCATGTGCCTAATGTTACACAAGGTAATGTGAACCAAGTGCCTCAAGCAGGACAGCAAGGAAAATTTAACACTTTCATGCAAAGTCAACCCTTGACAAGTGGTTCCAACAACCCCATCGACACATCAAAACAAGTGGTTACCCAAACTACTCAAGTCAATTCACCATCCACATCAAACCCATCTATCATCAATCCAAATCAAAGAAACATTTTGATCAAAAAACCCATCGACCAAGGGAACCCTCAACACATCAGTCAAGGGAACTCTTCTAATCAATTGACCCAAGGTCCAAATGTGCCATTGACATCGCAACACCAAATGGAACCATCATCTTTTCTAGTGGTCCCTCATGTCATGCAAAATAAAATGGGACCTCAAACTTACATTCCTCCATCCCAATCCACCATTTTATAAGGAATACTAAGCCAAGGAAACACCCAACCACTCAGCATCAACCCAAAACCCACCCATACCATGATCACCCAAAACCCATCTCACATGGCCCAACAAAAAATAATTTTGCATTGCAAGCACACACTCTAGCTTTGCAACAAGAACAACAAGTTTATCAACAAGCGTTTCAAGAAAAAAAAGCTCAAGATCAAGCTTTACAACAACAACAAGCCTATCAACAAGCCTTGCAACAATATCAAGCTCATGCTTTCTATTTTCAACAAGCATGAGACACTTATCAATAATCATTGTAGCAGCAAAAATCCCAAGCTCAAGCCTTGCAGCAACAACAAGCTCAACAACAATCCCTAGTGGCCCAAAAACAACAAGAATCCCAACAAGCAGCCTTATTCACACAACAACAACATCAAAAACAACAATCAACCTTAGCATCTCAACAACAACAAGCCCAACAAGTAGCCTTAGCAGCACAACAACAACAAGCCCAAGAAGTAGCCCTAGCAGCACAACAACAATAGGAGCAGCAACAAGTAGCCTTAGTCATGCAACAACAACAACAAAAACAAGGTTTATACTATAATCCTCAACAAAACATCATCAATCAAAACACATTAGGAACATACTTATCTCTACCACCTTCACCTTCCCAATATCCCACACCACCATACACACCATACAACACCTCGTCATATCAAAGTCCCATGTATAATTCATCCACCATCCCACCATATCCAACATATTTTCCTCCACTAAAATTGCAAGATGACGTAGCATCCCAACTCAAGTCACTAACACAAAAAATGTAGGACATGCAAATGGGAAAGAAAAGGAAGCCCCATGCACAACAAAACTTATGTCCTTATCCATTTGATAGAAATATCACAATGGTTCCTTCCTATCCTAGCTTTGAGGTCCCTAAATTTGATAAATACAAAGGGAGAGGAAATCTTGTAGATCACATCAAGGAATTCAATGTCATGTGCATGGAGATAGCCTACAATGATTCCTACTTAATGCACCTCTTCCCAAAAAGTTTAATAGGTCCCACCATGGATTGGTTCTCATAATTTCCTTTAAGTATTAAGACATTCTAATAAATCATTGATAAATTCATCAATCACTTATCCTTCAACCTTGGCATGAATGTGAGCTTAGATGAGTTATATACACTCAAGCAAAATAAAGGAAAATCATTTTCCAATTTCTTGTAATGATGGAGACAAAGAGCTAGTAAGAGAAAGTGGACCATTCCCGATGAACAACAAGTGGGGGTTATCATCACAAATGTGGATCCAAATCTATCCTTCCAATTGAAGATTCAATGAATTAACACTTATGATGAGCTTGTCCCTAGATCCCTTAACATCGAGAGATCTCTAATCTCATAGGGAAACACACGAGTGTATAGAGACAATCACCCATCCACTAGTTCTAACAAAAAACCCCACTTTTGGGCCAATAATAAGAATGTTACTAGTGATGGTGTTGTTGATGCAAAGGTAGTCTTAACTACTCCAAGGAAAGCAACTACCCAAAACATGAATACACAACAACCATCCACGCCACCGTCAAACAATCAAACAATAATCAATGTTGCAAACACTCAACAAAGAACAAATAGTGCTCCACAATGAAAATTCACTCCCTTAGGGGAACCTATGGAGGATGTGTTGAAGCAGTTGATACATTCTAACCTTATCACACTCCCAAATATCTTGAATTATCAAGACCCACAAGTCAAACCTCGTAGCTATAGAGATGATCATTTTTGTCAATTTCACCGATACAAAGGTCATAACACACAAAATTGTTTTAGACTCAAACATCTAATAGAAGATCTTATTGAACAAGGAGATATTTATCTTGATAAAAAATATAGGAATGAAAATCTGAAGATTTACCCAAACCCTATGCCTGATCATACAAAAGAAAAGATTCAGGAAAGGCATCAACCTCAAAAAAAGTAAACCATACCTATGATACCATAGTGGGACATATTTATGTTATTCCTTCATCTCCACATGAGGAATCAGACATGTATCAAGGCACTATTTTAAAAAAAATTCCAAACCAATCAATAGTGTCTAGCAATATTTCATACCATAATGGCATCAGGTATGTGTTGGATTACAATATCTCTCCCACATATGACTCAATTATTGGGCATGTTGAAGAAGTTCCAAATAAGCTAGAAATATCCCTTGTTACACCCATACCCACAAATTGTTGCGAAGAGTCTTTTACCGATGATATATCATCCACCCAAGGATCATGTCAAGAGAAGGCTCTTGAGGGTAAAAAAAAGTTACTTTGAATCAAGTCAGGATCAAGAGCCCCTATCCCCAGAGTTTCACCAAGAGATGAGGGACATCTTCCAAACCATTTTAAACTCCAAATATGTCCTTGATATTACCTCTGAGATTTTTCTTCCTAATGGAAATATAGACATTTTTCATCCAAAACAAGAGTCTCCCACTCTTGATATTCCTAAACAAGAGCAAGCAACGGTCGAGGTTCTTGATTCTTATATTTATTGTGCATCATCAACATCTTTTGAATCAACAACAACATCTTTTAAAGCAATATCAACAGATAAAAATATCATAGAATCATAGTAAACAATTCATATTCTAGAACAACAAGAACCCATAGCAGTATCATGTGTTCATGAAAAGTCATATTCAGTAGCTATGGATTAGAGGCTACATTATCATGAAAAAGGATTAGGTGTTGTTAATACCTTCACAAAATTTGGGGGAAATTTTTTCTACAACAAACATCAACATATGGGGCATGAATAATCCTTATGATGAAAATGTTGTCAATGCTACAACTAGTTCTATCATGAATTGGCATTCACCCATCATCTCATACACAAATTGGGAACAACATAAAAAGAAGAATTTCCATCAAAGAAAGTTGAAGATCATCAAAGAAAATGAAGAAATAAAGAAAAAAGGACGAAGAAAATACAAATGGATACCAAAGAAAAATAAAGAAAATCATCCCTCTAAAACTCCATTAGTCATAAAAACCATGGGAAAAAATCAAAAGGGGAAATGTATCCATCAAAAGAGTCCTCAACTACAAACATAGTCTTCTCAAGCAAGGAACAAAGTATATCCAGTGGTTGGTCCTAATTCCATGAAAACCTCCATTCCCACCCATCATTGCTCATCCTCCCAAGTTTGGAGAGTCAAAGGTTCCAAACCATCAACCAATCCATCTCATATTCCTTCATGCATGAAATTGTCCACTCCACTTATGATATCCAATTCTTGAATTGACCATGTGTTGGAAGCTACTCTTCATCACAAGGATTTCAAAGGCACTCTATCATGATGTGCGCACGTAGACAAGGTTAATTCTAGTACCAACAAGGTAGACTAGAGTTCTCAAAAGTTGCATTCAAGTGCTCATGTCTTAGCAAAGAAACTTCTTCAAGTAGGATATCTTTGGCACGTTATGAAAATGGCCTCTACATCAGTACTAGAAGATGGTTCAACATGAGGGTAAAAATCATTTAAAAAAAATCAATCAAAAAATAGTAAAAATAAAAATCATCCTCTAGGGAAAACCACTACTATGGCACTTTGGGCAAGTACTATGATGAAAACCTGACAATAGGAATCATGAGTAGAATCAAGAATCTATATGATCCTTGTTAGACATAAGCATCTCATCCTTGTCATGCAAAATCCAATGTTCCCTCAATTCATCCAATCTAGATTTATCTAGATATTTCTGTTTGTCCTAATCTTGACAAAGATTCAACGTATACTTCAACTCTACTCATGGTAAACTCTTGAGAAGATCTTTACCATTTTATCTCATGAAGTCCCATAACCCATATCTATCATGATAAAACTCTATTAAACTCTTCACATATACATTACCTATCTTGGATTATCCATTGATCTATGAAGCATTGCTAGACACTAGGGGTAGGTTATTGCACTCTTATTTTAAAATAACTCTTGATCCATGTCTTATATCTCACAATGTGACATTGACATCATGATTTAGGTATTGTTTACCTCAAAATTTCATCAAAAATCCCAAAAAAATTCATAAAATCTCATCAAAATCCAAAAGCATTCAAAATATTGTACATCAAAAATCCAAAAACACTTGAAAAATCCAAAAAATAAAAAAAAATCAAAATCCTGTAAGATAAAATTGAAAAAAATTCAAAAAATTGTAAAGTCAAAAATCCCAAAACATCCAAAGCACATCAAAATCCCTGAACCTGTCAAAATATAGAAAAGCCAAAAATTGTACCATGTTGAACTACGTTGTCTCTGAACTTGAACATAGGCAAGGCCATCATTGATGTGCCCTCGAGACACCCTAGGTCATTCTTTTAGGAGTCTATCATAATAAACTGGAAATCCATTAGGTGCTCATCTCTCATCAACAATAAGTTGAGTCAGTCAAACTACGTGTTCTTTGCATGTATAACGTAGGCAAGGCTCATCTTTGATAAGCCCCTGAGGCCCCTAGGATAGTCTTTTAGGTTAGGTCCTTGGTCAAATCTCAGAAAATGCCAAAAAATTTGAAAAATTAGAAAACACAAAACATTTGAAAACTTAGAAAAAACCCAAAACATTGGAAAATCTTGAAAACCCCCTAAATAGCCTCAAATAATTGAAAACTAAAACATTCACATAAAATTTCAAAAACAAGACCAAAAATAGCCTCAAATTTTTTTCAAAATACCAAAAACATAGAAATATTCTAAAAAATCCAAAACCATTGATTGAGGAGGATCTAGAAGAAACTAAAATTTCCAGTCTCAAAATCTCTTAGAACTGACATCATTGTGTAGGGCCCACCGACACAAACTTGACACAACTCAAACAGGCTCAAAAGGAGTCTGTATGCAAAAGTTACGAGCAGTCAAAGTTCTAGTCAAACAAAAAATCAGAGGGCTCAGAAAAAGGGAAAAAAGTTTGAAGTCATCAAAGGTGGTCAAATCGGGTTTCATCGTGAAGAGCTCGCTGAGAGATTTCTGATGCAACTCGTTTCGTCGAAAACAAAGTCCATTTGTACAAGATACAAGTAGTCAAAGTTGGCAACATACGTTGACCAGTCAATGCCTCGTCATCAGTCCAGTCAACACAATGGCCAATTAGCCCTTGACACTTGGTGTCATCTCACCTCTCCATGTGGTAGGCCATTATTGGAAAAAGGTGGCATAAATATTGATTAAACCATATTGTTAAAAAAAACACGTATGGTTTAAAAATTAAAAGGAGAGAGGATTTGGTGGGATTTTATCCCTTAAAATCCTCTTGCCTTGCCCATAAAACAAGGAGAGAAATAAATCTCGTAAACTTATATTTCAAAAAATTAACCCCTTTAACCACCTTTCTCATATTTCAACGAATTATGATATTTTAAGGGGCTTAAAATAATTGGTTAAAGATTTTTATGTTAAAGGGAGGTTATAAACGAATTGTAAAAGAGGGAATTTTGTTAAAAGGGAGTTATTTTGTTTAAGAGGGTTATTGTTTTATTTGTTCATGGGGAGTTATTTATTAAAAATGGAGGTTACACCCCATATAGCATTCTTATTTATAAAAAGGGGGTGTAGGTTCTTAATTTTTCAACCAAGTGATGGAAAATTATTGGAGAATTGTGAAAGAATTTTTGGAGAGAATTAGAATGCTAATGGAGGGTTTGATTTATTTTTGAGAGGAAGAATTACAAGGTGTTATTATAAACCAAAATTGTAATAGTGAGAGATATTGTGAGAAATTTTGTACAGGACTAAAGCTTGGGTGATGTACATAAGCCGTAATTTCTTGGCATAATTAATAAAGTGGTTCCTCATTGAGAAGCGGACCTGGAGACATAGCTCAAATTGAGCGAACTCCATTATCAAGCTTGTGATCTCTCTTGTTCTTTTCTCTTTTATAATTCTCTTCAGTATTTATTTCTTGAGTTTCTAATTATGATATTTAAGTAATTAGTTTATGTTTTATTAATTTTGGATAAGAACAAGTGAATGCTAATTTCCTTAATTTCAATGGTTAAGATTCATAACCACGTAGTTCTGTTGGATCGGGGTAAAATTTTTGGTTGAGAGTAAAGTGAAAATTATTTGTAGCTCTTTAATTGCAAATCAAGTTGGTATCAGAGTAGTTTAATAGGAAAATTGCAAGTGGTGAATGTTAACTAGGCTGAAATTGAGGCAAGGAGAAGGTGCACTTACCGAGTTCAATCTAGAGATAGGAAAACGAAGAATTTTTCCACAATCAAAGATGGCAGCTGAACAAAGTTCTACAAAGCTTGATGAGAAAAATTTCCAGAAAGCTTTTCTTGAGATGAAGTCAATGGTGGAAGTTCTTTTCGAAGAGAGGAAAGAACAAAACAACCTATGCAAGCTAATAAACCATCCCCATCTTCTTCTTCATCTAACTCTTCTAAGAAGAAACAACATATGCAAGCTAATAAGCCTTTGTTAAAATTGGATGTTAAATTTGAGTTTCCTATGTATAATGGTGAATTGGATGCAGAAAAATTGGATAACTGGCTTAAGCAGATCGAAGTGTATTGTAGGGTTCAACATATCTTGGATGATTCTTCCAAAATACAACTTGCTACTCTTAGAATGGGAGGCACTGCATTGGTTTGGTGGGAGAGTAAGATTTAAGATGATCTTGCTATGCATGGTAAAATCATTTCATCTTGGTATGAATTTACTTTTGCTTTAAAGAAATAGTTTTACCCTTTGGGTTATATGCAACAAGTTGTTATGGATTGGAAAAATCTAAGATAGGGTAAAGGGCAAATGGTGCAAGAGTATACACAGTTGTTTAGGAAGAAAGCACTTACTCTTGGAATTCTCTTTATACACAAGAAACTTTATTAAAGTATATAGGTGGTTTGCATTCACATTTGAAACATGCAATCTTGATGTTTAATCCATCTAACTTTGATGAAGTGTGTGTACAAGAAACCCATATTGAAGTAGGTGGAAGGAACATAAGTTTCAATTCAAAGAAGGAATTTGTTCCTCCAACTGAAGGAAATAAGAAGGGTAAGGAGAGGAAAACAACTACTATAAAGAAAGAGGATGAAAATCCTTATTTCTCACATTGTCAGAAGAAAGGGCATGAAGATGCAAAGAGTTGGAAATTACATTTGGAATTGAAACCAAAGTGGTTTAAGGATCATAAAGGAAAGCAAAAGGCCACAACTATTGTTCAAGATCTTGGATCGGATTCTAATGATGAAACAAAGATAATAGTTGTAGGTTTTAAAGGTAAAGATTTTGTTGGTAATGATTCTTCCACTGATGTTTCATGTGCTTCTACTTCTAAAAGTCATGTTTTTCTTGAAGATAGAAAAATATATTAATTGTTTCATATAAGGGTGATATCTAAGAACACTAAAATCGATACACTAATTGATAGTGGGTCCCAAGTTAATCTAATTTTAGAAGAAGTTGTTAAACAATTGGGATTGAAAATAAAGCCACATAAGAAACCTTATCCATTAGGTTGGGTGTGTAATGATAACAAATTGCGAGTAACTAAGCAATGCAATTTAAGATTTGCAATAACATCTAAGTTTATGGATGAGGTTGAATTTGATGTGGTTCCACTTGATATCTGTGGAATTGTGTTGGGTAGCTAGTACTTATATGATAGAAAAGAAATCTTCTATAGGGAACATAATCAGTATCACTTGTTTAAGGAAGGAATTGAATACATTGTGCATTCTCATCCAATTAAGACTGATAAGTCTTTTGTGACAACAGGACATTTGAAAAGGGTAGTTAATGCAAACAATAATTTGGCACTTATGTCTATTCCACAAGAAGTGTCATTGCATAAAATCATATCTGATTCTAAGGTTGTTCGAGTTATGAAAGACAAGTTTGATGTTGGTACATTCTTTTTCTCATCCGCAAATTCAGTTTTTTAATTTAGCCTTCTACTTTTTAGCAGTGTATGGTTGATAGCAACAACATTGAATGTGGATGTGTATATGGCTAATGTACTTAAAAATATCAATGCAATTTTGATTGTTGTTATGATGAGTCAAATGTATAGGTTCCAGAAAGGAAGGACAGATGATACTGGGCAAGTAAGGAAACATTTCCCTAGCTCAATTTATACATAAATAGACCTTTTGGAGGTCCAAAAGCTTCTTAATGGGGAGGAATGATCCAAGAGGATCTAGAAGATCCTAAAATTTTCACAGTCTCAAAATCTCTCAGAAATGGCGTCATTGTGTAGGGCCCACTGACATGAACCTAACACAACTTGAATGGGCTCAAAAGGAGTTTGTATGCAAAATTTGCAAGTAGTCAAAGTTCTAGTCAATTAGCAAATTAGAGGGCTCAAAAAAAGGGAAAAAAATTAAAGTCTTCAAAGGTGGTCAAATGGGGTGTCATCGTAAAGAGCTCGCTGAGAGCTTTCTGATGTAACTCATTTCGTAAAAAATGGAGTCCATTTGCACAAGATACAAGCAATCAAAGTTGGCAACATACATTGACCAATCAACGCCTCGTCATCAGTCCAATCAACACAATGGCCAATCAGCCCTTGACACTTAGCGTCATCTCACCTCTCCATGTGACAGGCCATTATTGGAAAAAGGTGGCATAAATATGGATTAAACCATATTGTTAAAAAAATACACGTATGGTTTAAAAATTAAAAGAAGAAAGGATTTGGTGGGATTTTATCCCTTAAAATCCTCTTGTCTTTCCCATAAATTAAGGAGAGAAATAAAGCCCATAAACTTATATTTCAACAAATTAACCCCTTTAACCACCTTTCTCATATTTCAATGAATTATGATATTTTAAGGGGCTTAAAATAATTGGTTAAAGATTTTTATGTTAAAGGGAGGTTATAAACAAATTGTAAAAGAGGGAATTTTGTTAAAGGGAGTTATTTTGTTTAAGAGGGTTATTGTTTTATTTGTTCATGGGGATTTATTTATTAAATATGGAGGTTACACCCCATATAGCATATCTTATGTATAAAAAGGGGGTGTAGGTTCTTAATTTTTCAACCAAGTGATGGAAAATTATTGGAGAATTGTGAAAGAATTTTTGGAGAGAATTAGAATGCTAATGGAGAGTTTGATTTATTTTTGAGAGGAATAATTACAAGGTGTTATTATAAACCAAAATTGTAATAACAAGGTGTTATTATAAACCAAAATTGTAATAGTGAGAGATATTGTGAGAAATTTTGTACAGGACTAAAGCTTGGGTGATGTACAGAAGTTGTAATTGCTTGGCATCATTAATAAAGCAATTCCTCATTGAGAAGCGGACACAGAGACGTAGCTCAAATTGAGAAAACTCCATTACCAAGTTCGTGATCTCTCTTCTTCTTTTCTCTTTTATAATTCTCTTAAGTATTTATTTCTTGAGTTTCTAATTATGATATTTAAGTAATTAGTTTATGTTTTATTAATTTTGGATAAGAACAAGTGAATTCTAATTTCTGTAATTTCAATGGTTAAGATTCATAACCACGTAGTTTTGTTGGAGCGGGGTAAAATATGTGGTTGGGAGTAAAGTGAAAATTATTTGTAGCTCTTTAATTGTAGATCACCACCCATCCCATTTCACTTTCAATTGTAATAAAAATTTCACCCATAATAAATCAATCATCATCTTCAACCTTTGGTAATACAAACATAAAACAAGTACAACAATCAACAAAGGTACAACCTTTAAATGTAACAAATCAAACTCTTGATCATTATCAAACATGTCAATCGAACCTTATATCAACATCCTTTTAAACAACCTATCAACCCGCCAACATCTGATAACACGTCCTAGGATGCATCCTTCCTACAATGGGAATTATCATTGTCAATCACTTTGGATATTTATCCTAAAAACAACACACCTTTTGGTAAGAGATATAGATAACATTGACTGTTTCTTTTGATCTTGTCTTATGATTTATCGTATTGAACTATTCCAAGGACCTCTTGATGATGTCTCAATGATTTAGAGAGAAAGGAATGGGGCATCAATTATTATCTTTCATTTGTTGTGCTTGTGGGTATTCTTGTAAAATAATCTTGGTGCATACTTGCTTAGTTGTGTGTAGGGAGGTTGTTTGGAGTAGATTGTTGACTATTGTATATGCTTTGGTCCAATATATTCTAAAATTCTAAACTACATTCCAATGAGGTTTTTGTATGTCAAGGGGTGAACAAGAGCTATCCTATCTATTTGCAAATTCAAAGTCCATTACACTAGATACAATGTTTTCCTAGTTATCAATACCATGATGCATCATATCTATGTGTTATATAAAAAATAGGAAATGATGGAGAGCCCCAGTCCCAATATATGAGAAAATAATCACTCTCATCACCATATCTAATAAAGTCTTGGACTTTTGAATCAATATCAAAATTAAGGATCAAATCCATTCTTCTTATTCTTCTATCTTTACTAACATTTCTATCAAAGTATCAAATCTGTGTTATTTATCAAAATATACATGAAGCTACCCATGGGTGATGACTGTCTATACATCATCAAATATGTCTACATCAATCATCTGCGCTTTCTATTCCTCTTTGAGCTGAAATCATTCTAAATATTTATAGTGAGATCGACCTAAAATTCAAAATTTTTGCTCGGTCTCTTGAGGGGGTAGGGAACTAGCTTATTCCTTTTGCTGGGGAAACAGTGGGGCATCTAAAAACCAGAAATTTTCCATTTCTTGATCTGAGTAGTAGTTTTAATCTAAAAATTCTCAATCTTTGAACCAACATAATAGGTACCCTGCTTCAAAGAGGGGAAAAATGTAGACACTTAAAAATTTCCTGAATGATATGAATGCTTGAATCCAATATATTAACATTGTTTCATCCTAAAACCCATCTTATTTTTGCTTGTTTGATTAAGTTAGCCTAGTTATTTAATCAAATTCCTCATCTTCACCTATTAACCTAATTGACCTAATTGGGTTAATTCAACCCCTCTTGCACTAACATTTCACCCTGTTAATTTGATTTATTAATTTAACCCTAAGTCCTCTTATTTAATTAAATAACCCTAAACTATTTAATTAAATATCATATTTGCATCCCCTTTTCATTAAATAAATTAATAATTTAATGAATATCATATTATTCTCCATCTTGCACATTTAAATTTAATTTTAATTAACTAAATTGTTAATTATCCTCACCTTCCCACTTTCAAGGGAATATTCTTGGAATATTTCTCCTTTGCACATTCCTCCAAGAGAGAATATTCTTATGGAATATCCACTTTTTTGCACTCATTCCTCCAAAATATCTCTTAACCTCTTCCTAATTCTTAGGAAGTGTGTTTTTTGAAAGCTAATTTGGACCATTGATTAAATTAATTGCTCCTTGTCAACTTTTAACCTTGACCATGGATTGGAATCCTCAATCCATGTTTCATCCTCCTTTCATTGTTGACCATTGATTGATCTTTTCAATATAAGCCCTTGGTTTCTCATTTTTAATTTAGTTTTAATTAACTAAATTGCTAATTTTCCTCTCACACCTACTTGCATTGAGAATATTCTCCCTTTACACTCATTCAAAAAAGGAATATTCTTCCTTGTAACAAACTTTCAACAAAATTCTTGTGCAAGTTTTGAAAGAGTGTTTATTTGGATGAATGTAAGCCCTTGATTAAATGTCTTCTTGCATCCTCAACCCTTGATGAGAATCCATGATCCATGCATCCATCTTCTTTCCATTCTGACCATTGATTGATTCTTTCAATCTTGACCATCAGTTTCATTTTTCCTATTCTATAAATAGGGCTTGCATCTATTAACTAGGGATCCATCTTTTAATAGTAAACTTATGCTCTTAAAATCACTCTCATCTTGCACTCATATTTCATGTTTTAAAAAGCATTTTAGGTTAACTTACATGCATAATAGCTTAAAACATACATTAATGGCTTCCATGGTAACTTAGTTGCATTCATTTAGTATATTTTGAAACTAGGGTTTTATTCTTTTGAATCTTGCATACATTTAGAATATATTTACATACACTCACATCAATCATCTTAGCTTTTATCATGTTAAAATAGCTTTCATCATGTTTTACAACACATCTTTCATCTGTTTCGTCGATTCTCTTCAATAGAATCAATCGAAATAAGCTCATTATCCAATGGATTGGGAAAGGGTCACCATTCCACATCAATGCAACGCCACTCCCCCAATATGATAAGCTTCAATGTCTTAGAGTAGATGTTTGTTAAGATTTCATGTTTTCAATTGTTAGTTTTGATGGAATTTTTGTCTTTGTTTAAATTAAATGATCTTATTGGGATTGATGCATAGTGGCTTAAATACACTTTGAATCCTCATGGATCAAGTGTAGTTAACTTATACTACGTCGCTAGTCACAATAGGAATTTAATTATTCTTATTAATAATTGATCTTATGAATTCTTGAAGTTGTTAACAATTTATATTAATCGAACATAATGTATTGATTAAGATAAATGAATACGTTTGAATAATTCTTTTAATTAATAATAACAAACCTTATTATCAAACACAATATTCATTAAGATTAATGAATATGTTTGATTAATTATTTTAATTCTTATTAATCTTTTTAATAAGGTTAATTAATAAAAATTAAAAGGAAACAATTAAATAATCTTATAAAGAAATAAAAAGATTAATCTTATAATCTTATTAATTATTTTAAGAAAAAATCAAAATAATATTATTAATTATTAACAAAATAAAATAAACTAAATAAAGAGATGTTGCATATATGTGCAGATTGGTGTTGTCATATGATGTCAACAATCTTGTGTTGTTATTGATGTCAATTGTATGTGTTTTGGGAGATTGGTGTTGAAGATGAATAGTTGGTGTAGTCTATGCTTTTATTTGTTGCATTATGTTTTCATCAGTTAAGCTATTGGTGTTAACCTTTGGTGTTGCTTTGATAAGCTTCTATATAGTTATGAAGATGATGTGCATGTGTCTCTGGTTTTTGGTTTCCAAGTGATTTTGAGAAATTTTGATGAAGAGAGGAAGCATTGTGTTGCATTGTTGTTCTGGGTTACAAAGAGATGTTTTGGTTTTGCTTTGCATTTCTTCTATGTAATGATCTTTTCCAAAAGGTGCAAATTTTTTTAATTTTTTTTTAGTTTGATAGAATTTGTTTTATAAAACAATGTTAGATACAATGCATGAAGTGTTGTTATTTAAAAGAAAGAATACATAAGCACTAGTAGTTATAAATTTTCTTTGCATTTCAATGACAACAATACATCTATGAAATGTTATTATTAACCAGAGTTTGGACACCATTAGATTGACAAATAATTCTCTAAAGACTCTTGTGACAACACATGCAATACACAGAAATGGTAAATTAAGACTAAAACAACAGTATGAAATGTAATTATTTGAGTACTTACAAAGTCTGCAATGTATTAACAATAGTATTAGTTTACAACAACAACACTAGACTATTTCCTCTAGTAGAAATGGAGTTTATAGACCAAGATACCACTTGTTACAATGAATGAAAGTGCTCAGACCTTGCAAAATACACTAACCAACCCTTATTTGTAGATATGAACTGCGTAGAAGCAATAAGAAATGAGATATTAATGACTTAGACCTAGACTAAAGTCTACCACATGCCAATATGAAGCTCAAACAACTGATATATCAATCATAAATATGAAGTAACCTCCAGCAAACCTCTAGACATCTTCACATAGCCTCCAAATCCCATGTATGAGTGTTACCAAGCAGAATATTCCTAAAGAAAGAAGTGATTTTCATCTGAGGGCTCACGTCCACCTTCTAACACTCTCAACATGCCTTCACAAGACACTTCCAAGCCCATGTTTCAGCCCAAAACTACGTCTAGGGTTTCCCTTGAACGCCATGACCTTGTGGAGCTAAGATATCATTGAAATGAACATATTTGATGCAACATTGAGATACAGACTGAGTGATTTGTAATTAAAGGGTTACAAATAATTTGCACTTTACTCCTAATTATAGATTTTATCTCGATAAAAAAAAAATTTGTTTGGTTATGTATTTTTAACCTTTGAAATTACAAAAATTGAGTTCACTCAATAATTTAATGACTCTAATTACTTAAATGTCATAATTAATATCTCAAAGAAGGAATTAAAGAAGAACTGGAAAGAATAAGAGAAAATTATAAGACAAAAGAGAAGAAGAGAGATCACGAGCTTGATAACGAAGTTTTCTCAACATGAGCTACATCTTTGGGCCCACTTCTCAATGATGAACCTCTTTATTAATGATGACAAGATTTAATTGCTTCTATACACCATCCAAGCTTTAGACCTACAGTACAGTTTCTTCACAATCTCTCTCAACACCTAAGACTCTTTTCTCATTCTCCTTTACTCAAAGAAATACAAAATACAAAGTCTTTGTGTTACATCAATCTCCAAAAATTCCTTTGCCTAATTTCCTCCCAAAAGAATTGATTAATTCTCTCAAGCCTATACCCCACTTTTATACATAATTTTTTTCCCATTATGGTTAAAAACCATAAGATTTACAAATATTTCATATCTCCCATTTTTACAAGTAAATTTCAACAATATCCTCTTTTACAAGTAAATATCTTTGAAAAATCCCCCATTTACAATAGGAAAATCTCATAAATCATTTAAAATATTATCTAATCCCTTTAATTGTATTATATAAATGGGCTTTAATATTCTAAAGGATTAGGCCCTTATTTATAGGGGTTAGTATTTTAATTTTGGATTTTCTACTTTTATTTGGGGGTTAAATTCTTTAAACTTAGGAGATCTGGGCTTATTCATTATTGTTTTAAAGGGTTTAATTTTTTAATTTTTAGGAGATTTGGTTTTAGTTTGTTGCCTTTAAATCCCACAAAATCTGCTTGGGATCCCACAAAATCCGATTGGAATCCCATAAAATGGATTTTGTGAAATAAAATAAACATCCACCACTTTATTTCTCAAAAATAAAGCATGGTGTACTGGTGGTATGTGAATTTAGTGAGGGGGATCCTCATTTTTTTCACATCACCTACACTTGCCACGTCAACATCTAGTCAACCTTCAACTTTGACTGGCCATATCTTCATTGTACGGGCTCCATTTTCGATGAAATGAGTGACATTGGAATCATGACAATGAGCTCTTCGAAATGATGCCACCTTTGACCATTTTTGGAACAATCAATTTTTTCACCTTTCTAATTCGTTGTTGTACCCAATTTTACCCCAACTTTTACTAACCATAACTTTAGTGTATGAGCTCCTTTTGTGCTTGTTCAAGTTGCATTGGGTCTAGTTTTTTGAGCACTTTGACATGGTGATGGTTCTGTTGTATTCCGAGACTACAAATTTTTGAGGTCTTCTAGTTCCTCCTGGTTCATTCCTCTCAATTGAGAAGCTTTTGGACCACCAAAAGTCTATTTTTACATAGAGATTAAGTGAGGGCATTGTCGCCTCACTTGCCTAGTATCATCTATCCACCCTACTGGAATTTTGATCATCTGACTCATCACAAACAAGATGAAGAATGAGATAGCATAGCTAATACAATCAACTAAATACCCATCAATACTCATTGTCACATCCACTATCCACATAGAACTAACTAGTAGAATGGAAAGCAACAATACTGAATATATTGATGTGAAGGAAAAAGTATCAACTTGTTGAATCTCCTGAATAGGAACATCATTAGAATATGAGTCATACAAACCCCCTTTAACCACCTGATGTTGAAGGCTTAAATGTGCTTGCAACTAATCCTCACACTGTGTTATCTGTGACACCTTATCATGATTAGAAATCATTTCATTTTCATGCTTAATATCACTAGCTATTATAGACACGAGGGTTAATGTATTGCTTTTATTTACAACCATTTTTAAATTCCCTATGTTTACAACAAATTTATCACTCTTCATGTGATTATTTTTCACAATGAATTCAATTCCATCCTTAAACAAATGATACCTGTTATGTTCCCTATAGAGGATGGCCTTTCTATCATACAAGTAAGGACTTCCCAAAACCATCCCATAGATGTCAAGCAGAATTACTTCTAACTTTGCATCATCTACAAACTTGGATGTGATTGCAAATCATAGTTTACATTGCCTTGACACATGTAACCGAGCATTATCATGCACCCAATCCAATGGATATGGTTTAGGATGAGGTTTTTTTGTTAATCCCAATTGCTTAACAACTTGTTCAGAGATTAAGTTTACTTGTGATCCACTATCTATGAGTGTATCAATTTTACTTTGTTTTACAATAGTCCTTATATGAAACAATTAATTCCTTTTAGTTTCACTAGGCATTTCATTATTCTTTATAGAAGAAGCATGGGAACTAGTTATAGCAATAGGAATGATACCTTTTATACCCACAACTAATATCTTGGTTTCATCATCAGAATCTAATATGAGGTCTTACACGATGGTTGCAGTCTTGCTTACCCTTTCGATCTTTGAACCACTTTAGTTTTTGATCAAGATGCGATTTCCAACGCTTTTCATCTTTGTTCCCTTTATTTTTGTAGTGTGAGCAATAAGTCTTTTCCTCCTCTTTCTTCACAAAATTTTCCTGCTACATTTCCTTCTTCCCTTTCTTGTTTCCTTTTTGCTTACTGGATTCCATTAAGAAACTGTCATGGCTACTCTTCATACCTATTTCAAGATGAATGGTTTGCACACTAAATTCATCAAGGTTTTTGGATTGAACATAAGTATTGTATGCCTCAAATTTTCACCTAATCCACCTATATACTTTAACAAAGTTTCTTGCGTGTATAATGGAATGCCCAAAATTAAAGCTCTTTTCCTAAATTCAAGTCTATATTCTTGTACATTTTTTCCTTTCTCTTTCCTTAATGATTTCCAATTCATTATGTCTTTTTGCATGTGTCCTAATGGATAAAGTTGTTTCTTAAGTGTAGCAATAAAATCAAACCAAGAAGAAATAATTTTACCATATTGGCTTAGATCTTCCTAAGTTTTTCTCTCCCACCAAATTAGAGTTGTGCCTCCTAGGTGAAGAGTGGCTAATTGGATCTTTGAAGAATCATAAATGAAATTTTGTACCCTGTAATAAAATTCAACTTGTTTTATCCAATTTTCAAGTTTCTTTGCATCTAGTTCTCCATTGTAGGTTGGGAAATCAAATTTAACATCAAGTTTTAACAAAGGTGAATTTGATTCAGAATGTATAGGTTTTTTCTTCTTGGGAGAATAAGTAGAAAAAGAAGATGAAGAGGAAGAATAAGAAGAAGATGAAGAAGGGGATGGAGGTTCAGGAGGGTCACTACCACCTCCTGCTCCATTGCCTTTGTCATCTTTCAAAGAGGATTCACCTTCCTCCTTTCTGTTTTTCCTCTCCTTTTTCTTTTGACAACCTTTGTACAATACTTCCACCATCATCTTCATATCAAGGAATGCTTTGCAAAACAATTCTTCATTTGCAAATATTTTAGGACTAGAAGGTTTTCCTTCTTTTGGTTGCTCCATGGCTTGTCTTTGAGTAACTCACCTCGATTCAATCTCTAGATTAAACTCTTCAAGTGCACCTTCTCCTCACTTTAATTTCAACCTGGTTAACATCCACCACTTGCAATTTTTCTTGTTAAACTACTCTGATACCAAACTTGATCTATAATTAAAGGGTTACAATTAATTTGCACTTTACTCCTACCATATAAAAAAGGCAACTTGCTTGACATGGGAATAATTCATGATAAATTGGACTTAATTATGCCTTGATTCAAGTGTTTTGAGACATTTTTTGCATCCACACTAGGTCTTGGACCCTTGTAAATTGAATAACATGATTTTATTGATGTCTTGTAAAGGTGTTTTAGAAGACTTTCACACTTTTCTAGACTTAATGAACTCATTTCTCCCTAATCCAACATTATAAATGTGTTTAATAACATTATCACATCAATCTAGAAGACTTATGACTTAAAATTAATGTTAAACTAGTGTTGTAATGTGTCTTGCACATTCACATTGGTTCTTATTCCTTCCTAGGCTATGTGGACCTCATTTTAGTGTTGTAAAGTGTATTTAATCATACTTTCACATTGAATTTTGTGTCCCAAGCCCTAATTTACCTTCACATCATCACTAATAGGCCCCTATTACCCCATATTGTGCATCTTGGGGTATAAATTGACCAAATAAATAATAAAGTCACAATATAAACCTTATTTCTTAACTTCTTGGCATCTTAGCTAGCAAAATGGCCCCTGTGGGATCCATTTTCCATCCATGGTGAATCAGTCCCATCTAGGTGGGACCCATTCTCCATGGGTGGCAAATGAGTCCCATTTGGCCCAATTTTGACCTTTGAGCAGGAAATTTTAGAATTTAAGTTTAATTTTACTTCATGTCAGCCTTAGGGAACCAATTTTTGAGCTAATGAAGTGAATTTCCTATAAAATAATCTTTCTAAACTCTAATTCACATCCATTAACTTAATTCATAACCATTCTTTATTATTCATCCTCCATTCTTCCATCTCAAGTCAAGCAAGTTATGGTTTCACCATTGCAAGTCATTAAGTTAGCTTCCAAAGACTTCAAGGGTAGATTCTCCATTTTTTTCTATAGAAATTCAAGATCAAACATCATGGAAAGGTAATCAATTCCATTATTGCATGTTTCATTCCATTCTTTCATCATTTTGGTTTAATTACCTAAAAGGGGTTTGATTAAGTCAAACCCCCATGACCTACCATTCAACATTTCTCTCTCTTGTCTTGTGTTTTTGTAGATTTAGGCATCTTGGAAGCTTGGAAATCATTGAAGATTGCATTTCAATTTTTTTTAGATCTTCTCTTCATTGATCAAATCAAAATATCAACAAAAACTCACTTTCAAGTTCATAAATCAAAGTTTAAGAAGCAAACACCCATAGGAGTCCAAAGTATAGACTGAGAGCTCATGTTTCCTTGTTTGGATCTTTAGAAATTCAAAATTGGACTCATTTTCCATTAGTGGAAAATGAGTCCCATTTCCATGCCTGAACAGGGTTTTGTGCATTTCTGGATACCCTTTTGTCCGAAACAAGTTTCAAGTCAATTTTAAAAAACTGGGACTAATTCGCCCAAAATGGTGAATGAATCCTAGTAGGAAAAATTCCATAATTGATAGCATTTCAAGTGTCATTTTCAATCTCCTTCTAGATCCTAGGTGCACACTTTCAGTTTGGTTCATTTATGTTCAGTTTTGCATTCATTTCTAGGTGTTTTCTGCATATCATAATGTTTTTTCAAGCAAGCTACATTTCTTAGGTTTTGCATATTTAATCAATCAATTTTATTAGTTCATTACATCTAGATTATTTCATTTATCCATATTTCCATCATACAATCCTTTATTTTAGTGAACCACTTAGATTTTAGGTGTGGGATCTATGTCTTCCCATTAGGTGAAAGACCCTAATTGAGCAAAAGAGACTAAGCATTTCACACCTCATAAAATCTATGGTTCATTTTGGTGAACTTAATTTTTGAACATATTATTTTCTGATTTGGAGCCCATTTTCATCCTAATCCTAGCGTGTATTGCATTTGCATTAAAGTTTCCTTGGTTCATTTGCATCTAGGGTTTTAAATTTTTGCATTAGAGTAAAGGTCATTTAGCTTACATTTTTGCATATAATTTCCTTTAAAAAAAATAAAATTTTGTATCTCCATCTTAGTTCTGCATCATACAACATCAAGCATATAAAAAACAATTCAAGATTTTTGAATTTTTTTCAAAAAACTAGTATTGGGACTCATTTTCCACACTAGGCGAATCAGTCCCTGACCAAATTTTTGACTGACTATTACAACATCAAAAACCTCATTTATGTGCTCCCTAAGCCTCCTACTATCATATAGTATAAGTATGGAAAGTTTCTGGAACATTTATTTTATGCATCTAGCTCAAACACATCATTTTAGAGTCCTCATTCTTCAAATCATTTCAATTGCAAACACCTTTACATCTGAAAATGCTTCCATTTCTGCAATTTTGCATAACATTCATAAAATTACTTTTCACTTTTGCAGATACAATATTTATATTCATAAAACTTTGCATAAGTTTGATAAAAGTGCTTTTCATTCTTGCATATATTGGATAAGAATGTTTTGTACCTTTGCATATACATTGTTCATATTTCTGAAACATTGCATGAAATTCTTACACGTGCTTTTCATTCTTATTCAAACAATGCTAGTACCTTACATATTTAGACATGTTAAGAAACATTTCCTATCCCTTCCCTATGAGAGTGTTTTTGTGAAAGAGACTACAACCTTGGACATTCCTAACGATCATATTTGGTCCTCTCCTAATATATCTCCCATTGGTGACAAAGATATTTGGGTAGAAGAACCAATCCATGGGAGTTTTGAGAATCCTAGTTGTTTCTCTCCTCTTACCTCTCTTAGTGGACAATACATTGATAAACACGACAATACAACCATAGGTAATCATGACAACAAAATTTGTTCTTCTTCTAGTATCTCTCCTAGTTGTGAAGTAGATACTTTGACGTTAGAAAACACAATCAATGAAGGTCATGAATATCTTAGTTGTCCCCCTTCACCTCGTAAAACCTCTCTTGAGAAACAATATTCAACCATTGATCATTCCCCTACTTGCGATGAAGAACCAACCCATCAATGTAAAAAACATTCAGTTTACTATTCTAAAAACTCTCCTCCTAGGCAACATTTCATTATGCAAGACAATCATAAAGTGACATTCGAATCCCCTTCACCAACACATCATGCCCATAAAGGAAAAATTCTTGAGGTTATGGTGACACAAGTGGGATCTCCTTTAATTAGTGAGCTTCCTAAGTCACCTTCTATTAGTGAATCACACAAAAAATTTAGAGATGTCTTGAAATCCATGATGCAATCTACTCATAACAATTTTTTATAGCTGCTAAGTTGTAACTTAGTGACTCAAACTATGTGATGATAAAATGTGTAAAGCAATAACAAGATCACATAAGAAATGAACCGTATTACATTAAATATTTGAATCATAAAATAATCTAATTGAAAACAAAAGAAAAAATCTATAAAACCGTTCCATTGTTCTCTATTCTCAAGGATCCTCTAAATCATTAGTGCTCTCAGATTTGTATATTGCACTATGATTGTTTGGACGACAACCTAAGAAATAAGATGTTGTCTAAAATGATACATGATTGATATACAAATGGTATGATGCTAATATTATGATGTTGTTGTAAATGAAATGGAGATTATACTATGATAATGATACTAAATTCTATGATGCAAATGTTGTATAAAAGCTAAGATGATAATGGAAATGCAAATACTAAACTTAAGACATAATACTAAACTAAAATGATAAAAAAATTCTAAATTTTAAATGCCTAAATGCTCTATGTTCAAACTCTAAATGCTCCAAATGCTCCAATGGTATTCCTGCATAGTAAGTTTACTCAAAGATGGGATGTAAAATGTTGTACAATGAGCTTGTATTTATAGGATTTCCAAAGCATCTTGCGATGTGGCAACAACCAACAGTCAAGATTTCAACATGAGAGATGAATGGTGGAGATGGAAGAAGTTAGAAAGAATCATGGAGAATGTTCCCTTGACCAAGGGCGACATACCAAATGCATGAGAGAATAAAATGTGTGAAAGAGCCAAGTGTCCAAAGTTTATTTTGGAATTGGTTGAGGATAATGTAATTTAAATATTAGACATATTTAAATCAATGTGACACTTGATGATGTGGAAAGAGGAAAAGTTGTAGAAATGTGCCTAAATTCAAATTAGGCATTTAAATTTAGTGAGAAGGTTATTAATTAAATAAAACAAACTATATGAATTTTTTTATTTTTTTATTTTTTAATTCGGGGTAAACGCTTTTTTTTATCGGAGCTATGAACCGGATATAACAAACCACAAGAAACAACCAAACCCGCGAGCACAAAGGCCCAGCAAAGGCATAAGGCTTGCAAGCACTTTGGCCCAGCGAGGGTTTGAACCCTGGTGGCCATCACTACAACCAAGCGACTTGACCACCGAACCACGCCCTTATCGACATATGAATTTTTTTATTTAATTAAATTAGAGGAATGTGATTTTAGATTGAAGAATTAGAAGATATGAACTATATAAATAAATTTAGCATTTATTTATAAGTAGACAAATTAAAGGGGTCATTAATTAATAGCTTGTATTTAATTAATTAATTGTCTTGACCAATTTTAGGTGTAAACATTTTTCCCCTCTTTGAAGTAATGTGTTTACACATTGCTTCAAAGAATAGTTCGTTGCTGATGCCAACAATTTTTTTTCCAATGCCCCAGATGTTGATTTTCAGATGATGGTAGATATATGCCTCCTTGGGAGATAAATCGATCAATTTTTGAATTTTTAGGATTTTTTAGAATTTTTTTTTGAAATTTTCATGATTTTTCGATGATTTTAAATTTTAATGATGCAGAGTCAATTTATCTCTCAAAAAATGATGTTTAAGCCACCAGGTGATGAAGTGATTAATTAAGCCCCTTTTGAAAAATAAAATAAAACAATCCCATAAAAATACCTCTTAATTAACCTTTAAAAGGTTAAAAAGGTGGATTAAAAGTTCATTTGTGCATTTTGGATTTTGAAGATTTGAGAGTGATTAAGCAATCTAACAATTTTGAGCAAAATGGTGATCCCTTACCCCACACATCGATTCGAGCGCGTCAAACATCACAACCACCCGACAGCATATGGACCTCTAGTACATACCTAGAAAAACTTCCTCATAAATTTTACAATTCATTTTTCCCTCCTTTTTCCACGTTTAAATTCAGAATTAAATGTTCTAGTGCATAGAAGTACCAATGTAGCACATAGAATGAATGCTATAGTGTATTCAATAGATTAGCCCTTAGGGTTTGCATTGTAGTGCATTCATTGGGGGATTTAGTGCATCTATAGATTTAGCACATCTGACAACTATTCTAGCGCATAGGTGATGTAGTTTAGTGCATTGTGGCAATGTTATAGCACATAGAATCATTTAGCACATTGATAGAGGGGTTTAGCACATTGATCAAATTTGATGGCGCATTGGATAATTTGGCACATTGAAACCCTATTATGGTGCATCTGTGAATTTTTCTAGTGCATAGATGCTTTAGCGCATAGAAAGACTATTTTAGTGCATCCATGGTAGAATGATGAATTTTTGATTGAACTCCTTGTTTTCGATGATTTTTTATTGTGTCAATTGTCAATTTGATGTTGTTTGATGATGTTGATAGATTAGATGTTTATTGATATCATGATAGATGATATGCAATGATTGATATTGATAATTGACCTCATGATAGGCGAGGATCAATAATAGTTTGATTGATAAACCTCATGATAGGCGAGGTTGAATGATAGATTGATGCTCACGAGATTTGATCAAAGTCTCACCGGAGTTGATTAGATTGATAGGTTGATTGATTTTGATTAATTTATTGGCTGATTTGATGTCAATTGATTGATTGGATGATTTGTGATATTGTATGGTGATAGGAGCCTTTAACAGTCCTACAGATTTAGGAATGCTTCCTGAGGATGTTGGAGTGGATTCCACACCTGGTGTTGGATGAGGTAGCTATTATTGCATGATGCAGATTGTCCTCTCTGATAGATATGCCCCATATTAGGATTAACAGGGGTCTATTGATAGCTTTAACAGAGAGGTGGCATAGTGAGCATGAAACCTTTCATTTTCCCACTGGTGAGATGACAGTGACCTTGGAGGATGTCTATCAAATTCTGTGGATACCTATTGTGGGAGAGATGGTTGATGCTTATGTTACACTGCCATGTGTACTTGTTGGATTCATTGGAGGGTTCATTTATCTCAACTGCAGGTCAAAGGGACTTTTTGTTGGATGGGGTCAGATTCTTGAGAGAATGATCACCTAGGCTACCATATATGCATGGGAATGCTACATGCTTTCCCATTTGTACCATGATTTTCACTAGGTTGTCTATCTTTGCAGGGCCATTTTGTCACTAGAAGTCACATTGCTTCAGCTATGGGTGTGGGAGCATATAGCTATCATGTGGCTAGTTGCAAAGAGACAACGTCTAACCATGAGACCCTATGTACATGCTTATATAGGTCCAGTTGCTCAGCCTAGGTTGGGAAAAATGGAGTACTGGAGGAGAGTGCTTAATGATATGGAGATGGTGACATGGAAACCCTACCTTGATTATGAGTAGTGGCTAGAGGACGCTACTGTGATGCCCTTTTTGTGCTATTCTATGTACCCGATTTTCCAGATAGTTTATCATTGAGCAATTTCTACTGCGGAGGGTGCTGAGATAGTTGGTCAGGTTTAGGGCATGCCTTAGGGAGTAACCCATTATGCTCGACAATGGATAGATGTGATAGAGTGGAGACCGATTTTGTCCTATGATGTTGCAGTGTAGGAATACCAAGGTCTATAGGCCATTTCTTGGGAGATTCATCCAGAGATTATTGAGGATTCGATATCGGTGGATTATGCTCAGTACTTCTTTACACACCCCTTCCCACAAATTTCAAAACTAGATGAGCCAGTGCCACTATTGGATGATGAGGAGAGGGTAGTAGTACATGGGCGGAGGCAGAGGAGAGAGGGAGGAGATGAAGAGGAGGAGGTAGAGAGAAGTGATGATGGGGATGGCGATGGAGATGGAGGTGATGATGACAGAGGTGATGGTGGAGAAGATGAGGGTGGATGATGTCTAGCTACTGATGTTCAAGACTTCAGAGTGCCTTGAAAGAGGTGATCATTGGTAGTAGCAGCCCAACAACACGTAGAGATCTGATTTCCCTCATAGTAGCAGTAGACTTAGATTACTACATTATAGGTACATGTTCAAACATTGCAAGGTCAACTTGCACAGATGTACGATTTGCTAGCATGGATGCAAGGGAAGATATAGGTATAGGCATAGACTCAAATGTAGGCCCATGCACAGATGTAGACAAATATTTCCACACTCACTACCGAGAGGGACAACCTAAGACTTTGGGTTGATCAGGAAGAGGGCATTACAAAGAGACTACAGAGAGCTATTGAGGGTACCTCGACAATTGAGCACTTCAGAGAGGTACAATGCTCTTCTAGGGAGGTAGAGTTTTATAGGATAAAGTATCATGAGATCATTCCTCCAAAGTGTCGAGAGAGCTATGCACAATCTGGTAGTCACACACACACCAGGACTACCAGCAGTGGTGTGACACAATTTCTTCTGAGAGAATCGAGAGATCCTGGTGCAGGTCCATCTGGTGGGGGAGGCACTGGTCCAGTGATGTTAGCGCCATTTGGGGCGAGCACGACATAGCTCCGATATGATGATAGATTTTTGTATTTTAGGACATGTATACACTAATTTATCTGAGACATTGATGATTTACTGGCATTTTTTATGATGTACCTCTTGATATTTGGATATCCTTGTACACTTGACTTTATTTTGAGATATATATGATATGTAATGATGATGATTATTGATCCATGTGTTTATATGTGTTGATTATGAGGGATGCATTTAATTTTTGATTTATGATGCTTATATGATGTTTTATATGATGATGATATGATGTGTTATGGATGAAAATGATGAAACATGCGTTATGACTCTATGATGCTTTATGAATGATTCCTATATGATACATGTGATGGATCTTATTATGCCAATGAAATGTGATGCATTTTATGTTTTTGTACTTTTCTAATGCAAATAGATGATGCAATGAATGGATGAATGTATGATAATGTTAATGTATGAGTGAATGGATGGATGGAATGATTGTATGATGGTGCATAGTTCTATGTGTTTATGATGTTTATATGATGCTTATGTGATGCTTATATGATGATTATGGTAATGCATGATTGATGATTCTATATGCTTTATGGATAATGTTTTATGTTATGTGAGATGGATTTGATTATGCAAATGATATCTAATGTTTATGTGATGATTATGCTGATGATTATGTATGGATGCATTGATGTTATGATGATATATGGATGATGTTTTATTTACCTAAGCCTGCAAGACTTCAAAACCTCCAGTGCCTTAGTTTTTCTAATAACCAGTTCACTGGTAGTATTCCAATAGAGTTGGGAAATATTTCAGGTCTTTTGAAGATTAACAAATAATCAACTTGCTAGAGCCTTTTCCACAGTTCTTGGAAAGTTGAAGAGACTCACTCATTTAAGCTTGAAGAGTAACAATCTGATAGGATCCCTTGTTCCATTATTTTTCTACTGATCCAGTTAGTCCTTTGTCAGCCTTAGATTTGAGTAATAACAAATTCATAGGTTGTATTCCATACATCTTGGAAAATCTATCTTCACTACTGGTTTTAGATGTTCATAACAATGACATTATATTTTTACAATGAAACCTGCATACCATTCATGTTCCTCAACAACTTTTTCTTCTTGGAAATCTTACTCTACTGGACATGTCTTTCAATCTTCTTATACTATGTCATGTTCTTCAACAACTTTTTCTTCTTGGAAATCTTACTTTTTTGGACATGTCTTTCAATCTTCTTAATGAAATTATTTTGATTATGTGAGTGAGATGCAATTCTCTTCCTTTTTTGTTTTCTAATGTGGACATTATGATGTAATGCATGGATGGATGAATGATGTGATAATGCTTATATGATATGAGAATGCTTTCTAATGTATGCAAATGAGGATGCAACTAATGTGTTTTTGGTTAATGTCAAATGTACTCAATTAATTAATGATAGACATAACATCATTTTGAAATTGTTCTAGCCTTGGAAATCCCATAAATATAGATGCAAACTAACATGGATGCAATATAAACTTAACCATACATATCTAATATGCAAATGTTGTCATCGTAACAATCAATTTGTCATGATTTTTATCATCATTGAGCTTTCGAAATGTTGAAAGTGAGTACAAACATCGATGGTATAATTAGTACATGATGACTTGAGAACTACTTCCATGATTTTTGATATTGCAAGTTAACACAAGCATCTAAGTATAATTAGACCGGGATGACCTAAGCATTTCTTGAGTAAACAGACAAGAGTTAATCATTTTCCTATGCAAATTCATAATGTCATCAGTGATACTTTGTAGAGCACATCTCGCGATAATTTGCATAGTAATAATGATCAACTCACAAACAAAAAACAAAAAAATTTGTACTCCTATGATATGATAACAAAAATCAAAGTACCACAGTTGAACATTCATGCTAACATGATAAAGCCATGATTCAAAAGGAACATCATCCATTTAAAGTTTGCTTTTATTTGATTTATTTGGCTATTTGATTTAGATGGTTGATGTGTTATTGATGGTGGTTGATGTTCAATGTTGGGTTTTGTACTATGATTGTTGCGTTCACTACATTGCCCTACTGTTGTTCGTTTGTTGGTTTAAGCTCAAAGTTGATTGCCCCCAGTCAGTTCAATATTTTTCTCCCATTCTAGGGTGAGACATGACCATGATGCCAAGATATGTACATGAATCTTTCCTATGATAGGAAAAATGATGGCGAAAGTGAATGTTTGACATGCTCAAAATAGATGGAAAAGCTAACCTATCACAAATAGGTCTTGTTTCCAAGTTTTCACTACTTGTTTTTATTGCACTTTTTAAAATTTTATGATTTTTTTATTTTTTTTATTTTTCACTTTTTTTGTATTTTTCTCTTTTTTCTAATTTTTTGGTTGTTACCAAGATGTTTGGTTTCCAAGTTTTCATCAAGGAAACCATTTTTGCAAGACATTTTTGGATGTTTTTGTATTTTTTTAGGACTTTCACCGATGCACTAGATGAGTCAGGTGTATAATTTCTTGAGATACAAGATTTTGAGGGGTTCATAAAAAAAATCCCCTTCAGGTGTAGATAACTGATAGGATCCTAATCCAAAGATTGATACAACAACAAAGGGACCTAGCCAGTTTGGTTAAAATTTCCCCTTCTTTTCTCAATCATGTTGATTATGGGGATTTTCTTTCAGGACTACGTCACCAACCTAAAATGTTCTAGGTTTTACTCTATGATTATAACTTCTGGATATCCTCTATTGGTAGGCTTTTAGGTGATTGATTGCATGTTGATGATGTTCATCCAATAATTCCAATTCTTGTAACCTAGACACTCTGTAATCATCATCTGAAATGATCCCTTTTAGTGACACTCAGAGTGATGGTAGCTTAACCTCAATAGGTAGAATGAATTCTGATCCATAGACTAGAGCATAGGGTGTGGCTCCTATTTGGGTGTGGATACTAGTTCTGGAAGCCCATAAAGCAAGGTTCAATTGAACGTGCTAGTCACGTCCAACATTGTTGATGATTTTCTTCAAGATTTTCAAGATGGTTTTGTTTGAGGCCTCTACTTGGCCATTTCCTTGAGGGTAGTATGGTGTATAAAATCGATGTTGGATATGAAAAATCTCACAAATTTCTTGGAAATCCTGATTCTTGAAAGGTTTTTCATTATCCATGATAATGGATTGATGAATTCCATACTGACAGACGATGTAATTCAAGATGAAGGATGCAATTTGTTTTCTTGTGATGGTGGTTAGATGAACAACTTCAATCCACTTTGTAAAGTACTACGTGGTTGTGATGATGAACTTGTGCCCATTAGAAGGTGACAGATGAATTTTACCTACAAGATCTAGTCCCCACTAACAAAAAGGCTATGTTGATGTGAATGGTTGTAGTTCTTGTGCTGGTGCATGTATCAGGTTTCCATGGATTTGAAATTTTTGGCACTTCTTGACAAATTGAAAAGACTCCTCCATATTCAGCCAGTAATACTCCAAATGTAGAATTTTTTTAGCAAGAGTTAGAACACTTGAATGTGTGCCACAGATGCCTTCATGAACCTCATGTAAAGCGGTTTCAGCTTTGTTACGTTCAAGACACTAAAGAGAGTACCATCAAGACCTCAAAAATAAAGTACATTGGCTATCAAGGTATGTCGAGCTGATTGTCGGATAAAGTTTCATTTTTGGTTTCAAGATAAATCTGGTGGTAGGCTATTGTCTTCCAAATAGGTGTAGATTTTCCCATAGATAGAGGATTCAACGTCAACCAAATGGCATATGACTTGGGATTCAAGGTTATCATAGGCAAGATTAAACACTTATTCCACCATGAATTCATCATGAGCTCATTTTTCAAGAATCTATAAGAGAGAAGCAATGGTAGCCATAGCATCAACAACTTTATTGTCACCTCTTGGAATCTGCTCAAATTTGATCTCCGCAAAGTAATTTTTAAAGTCATCAACCATTCTTTTATATGGCATCAATTTATCATCTTTTGTCTGGTAATCATCATTCACTTGACTTATGACTAGTTGGGAATCACCATAGACATGCAACTCTATGATCTTTGATTCAACTGCTACCTTGATTCCAATGATCAATGCTTCATACTCAGCTATGTTGTTAGTGAAAGGAAACATTAACCTATATTAATTTGGAATGGTGTGTCCTTTAGGAATGATAAAAAATATTCATATGTCTGATCCATGTTGTGTGTAAGATCCATCAAAATATAATATCCACTATTGTGTTGATACTGTTAGGACATCGACATCTAAAAATTTAATGCTTATGGGATGATCATCTTGTAATGGTACTTCTACTAATTGATCCGCTATGGCTTGACCCTTGATTGCTTTCTTATCCACATATTGGATATCAAACTCACTCAATATCATTATCCACTTGGCTATTCTTCCTGTCAGGGAAACTTTGCTGAGTGAATACTTTGATGGATCAATTTTGGCTATGAGTTTGATGGTGTGAGTCAACATATAATGTCTTAGTTGTTGAGTAGAAAATACTACCGCTAGACAAGATTTTTCAATAAAGGTGTAGTTGATCTCATAACCATTCAAGGTCATGTTGATATAATAAATAGCCCTTTCTTTTCCCATAAAATCTTCCTATGCTAGAAGAATGCCCAAAGATATCTCAGTTGTTACAATGTAGAGTAACAATGGCTTTCCTTTAGTTGGTGGTACTAGTATGGGTGGTGACATCAAATACTATTTCAGTTGATTAAAGGCTGCTTCACACTTTTCATCCCATTTGAAAGAAATATTCTTATGCAACAAGTGATTGAAAGGATGAGTTTTATCTGCCAGCTGTGCGATGAACATCTTGATAGATTGGAATCATCCTTGTAAAGATCTATGTTGACTGATATTCTTAGGAGGAGGCATCTCCATGATAGCTTTGAATTTCATAGGATCCGCCTCAATTCCTTTAGTTGATACAATATATCCCAAAATTTTAGTTGATGTCACACCAAATACACATTTCTTGGTATTTAACCTTACATAGAATTTCTCCAACCAAGTGAATATTTTGTCTAGAATTTCTAGATATTCCTCTCTAGTGAATTATTTTTCCAATAAGTCATCTACATAGTCCTCCATAAAGGTATGCATCATATCATGGAAGATGGTGGTCATTGCTCGTTGATATGTGGCTCCAACATTTTTCAACCCAAAAGGCATTACATTATAGAAAAAATTACAACAAGGGCATGTGAAGGTTGTCTTATCTTGATCTTCGAGTGTTATCTTTATCTGATTGTAACCTGAAAATCCATCCATAAGTGATAACATTTCCTATCTTGATGTCAATTCTACGATGATGTCAATGTTAGGTAAAGGGAAATCATCTTTCGGGCAAGCCCTATTGAGATTTCTAAACTCCATGCATATCCTGATGCTATGGTGGGTTTAGAAACTGGCACAATGTTTGATATCTACTCAGTATATTCAATAGGTCTGATAAATCCAACATCCAATAGTTTCTTCAATTCAGCTTTCACTAAGAGGGTGATATGAGGATGCATTCTTCTCAACTTTTGCTTCACTGTCTCTAGGTGGTAGTGATAAATGATGCATGATAAGTGCTAGGTCCATGCCTAGCATGTCAGCATTGGACCAAGTAAAGTTGACTTGTCTCTCCTCAAATAACTTAGTAAAGCTTGGTTTCTCTTCCTCTATCATAGATGCTGCTAGATGTAAGGTCTTCGTTGTTTTAGTTGTATTGATGTCGATGGATTGCATAGGTTAAATCAACACTGAGGATCTCTCATGATAGTGCTCAAGAAGAGTGTGGAATCTCCAATCTTTCAGTGCCTCAGAGAGGTTTTCACCGTCAGATGCACTCTTTATTTTTACTTTTTCTTGATCTAATACTACCATTAAATTGTTTTCACTAGTAGATCGATTTTTGATATTCATTATTTTGTAGCTGAGAGATTTGGCACTCCCCTTGTCTAAAGCATCGTTATGAGATTTGATGATAGAACATGTTTCAAAATTATTAGAGAAAAGGAAGTTTACAATGGCGTCATCATTGCCATAGATGGGTATGTCAACCAACTCGATTTGGTCCTAGTCAATTAGTTTAGGGTGTACTAATGGCAATGAATCACTAGATTGGCTAAGGTCAAAAGGGGTAAGTTTCATGATAGCAACATCGTCAAAATTTTTGATAGCAAGATCGAGGTCTATGATGCTACTCTCTTCTGAAGCATCTATCTCACTCGAAATATAATTGTCTTCACTTGATTCATTGATATGTTGTGATCGAATTTCAAGTGGTCTAGAACCTGAACTCTATCCCTCCATACGTGTTGGTGCATACTTATGTATCACATCAATTTTTTTATCATGAAAAGACTCTTTAGATAGGGAATCCCATTCATATCATTAGAATTTGTTTCAAAACTATCTCACAATTGAAGGATTCTCTCAACCACTTGTTGTCTAGTTTCTTCTTTTGACTCTTCTTTGTATCTTTTCCTTTGAATTGGTTATGATAGATTGCATTGGTTCAATGATACCCTCTTTTCTTTTTTCGACAAGACGTTTTCCATCATATCCCATCTTCTCTAGGATTGAAAAGCCTTTACCATATGGTTCAGTTAGCACATTGGAAGTTGATGCTTGTGATGATTCTTCATCTTTGTATAACCATTTTAAAACATCCTTGTCTTCAAATTTATCCACTAAGGTTCCTGCTTTCACAAAGGTGCCATCAAAGAGTGTGGTTGGTTGTGATGATTTTTGTCTCGATGTGCATGGTTGTCCATATGACTTAGGAGAAGATAGAAACTATGAAAGACACAATGATTGCTCCAATGAATATTCCCCCAGGCCTTTTTCTTTTAATTGGATATTTTCAACTTGTTTTAATAAGGAACTATGTTGACTTTCCTAATTTGATGGAGTAGAATCACCAACACCTTTGTATTTTGACTGAAAGTTTTCCTCAAGTTGATGTGACAAATAATCTGATTAACTTTGATTACATGATGAAGTGGAATCATTGATACCCTTATCCTTTGATTGGTCCTTTTTCTCAACCGACCTTGACAATAAATTTAGTTGTCTTCCATTATTTGATGAACTAGAAGTTGGAGCTTTCCTGTTTTGTGGTACAAAAGTATCTTCGGTTGTTTTGAGTATGTTGCAATATTGGGGATTGTTGGAGTCAGCTGATATGGTTATTTATTTCCCATTGAAGGGAAATTTCAAACACTAGTGATATGTGGATGGCACTACTTGTTGGTAAAACAATGACAAACAACTAAGAGGGGGGGTGAATCAGTTGTCATAGAATAATAAACTGTTCAAAATTTACTTATCTTAATCTTAGATCTGATGAAAGAACAATAAACTAAAAACAATAAACACATCAGAGAGACAGAGAACACCAATATTTTTTTACGTGGAAATCTTGTTAGGGGAAAAACCATGGTGGATGTTAGTCCACAATATTATACCCTGTCAAAAGTATAATGAAAATAATAAGGGGAATGCACATGCATTTAGGCACACTACCTAGATCTCACTGCTCAAATACAAAAGGGGCTCATTTCCCAAAAATACAAAATAGGATTAAATTCAGAGGGTATGAACTAAGAAAATAACTTCTTCACAAGCCTGATTGCAGTTCTAGTTAAGCACATAAAAACTTCTTCACTTTTCACTCTACACATGAATGAATAGATCAATGTTCATACACTTGCACTCTATTTGGATTTTCTTACACACACTCTCACAAACTTCACTAAAAATTTTTATCTTATATATCTACATCATGGATTACATCAACAACTTAGTCAGCTATAAAAATAAAACATATTTACAATGTCAGCCCAAATTTACAAATAAATTTTTAATGTGGATCTAAACACCATCAGCCAATACAATGATGCAACCCAAAACAATACTCACAAGTACGCAAACCATTCAAATTTTATTTTTGAAGGATCCACAACATGTTACCATCAACATGTCACCTAAGAACATAAAAACCCAAACATGCACAAGAAAAATCCTCGACCATGAGCACATCGATCAATGCTAATGTACAAGAATGATGGAGAATGATCTAGAAGCATCCAGAAACACCAGGAACTAATAGAGAAACATCTGCAACAACTAATATTATCAGAAACACATAAAATTCACCCAGGAACACTGACAAAGACCACAAAAATACTGTCAGACCACAACACGATCAAATATTCATGCAGACCTCTGAAAATTTTGGTAGATGATCTAGATACTCTCACAAATAAACCCTTTAGTCCACAACAATTGATCTCCAACATACAAAACATGACACCTTCAAGACCTTGACCGTTCCACTGGCAACAACTAACTCTATAACTCTTCCTTTCACAATTTTCTCAATATCCTTGACATATACAACCTTCAATACAATGATGTTAATAGTGTTGACATCAATGACAACCACATATCATCAATACACAAACAACATCCAAAAATCCCCCCCTTTGGAATTGATGGCAACACATGATGTGAAAAATACCATCAACACAATTGCTCTAACTCCCCCTTAGATTCTGACTCTTCTTCTTAACTGTTCTTCTCCTCAAAATGATTTTTCACATTGCTCTTCTCCCCCTTTGACATCAATAGAAAAGGTAACCATGACCTTTCCATATACACGATTTGAACCACATATTTGTTCATCTGACTACTCCCCCTAAGTAGCAGCCACAAAAACATCAATCTGGATAAGAATATAGCAATGAAGCTCTTAGATTGATGCAAGTAAATGCATCTTTTAGTTCTTATCAGGAGGGGTAATCACACCTATCATTCCTTTGAGATACTCAAAAGTATCGTTCGACAGTGGCTTAGTAAAAATGTCTACAATCTGCTCTTTGGTAGGCACATACTCCAATCTAACTTCTTTCTCATTCACTTTCTCCCTCAAGAAGTGAAACTTGATTGATATATGTTTATTTTTATAGTGTAGCACCAGACTCCTTGAAATATTTATTCCACTTGAATTGTCACAATATATGGCAATAGGCTCTTCATATATCACCCTAATATATTTCAACATATGTTTTATCAATATCACTTGAGTATAGTTATTGGTAGCAGCAATATATTCTGCTTCAGTAGTAGATAGAGAAATAAAATTCTACTTTTTGCTCAACTAGGACACCGGCTTCTTCCCTAGGAAGAAAGCACCACCATTAGTACTTTTCCTGTCATCTACATCTCCAGCCAATCTACATCAGTATATGTACTCAAAGTGAGATCATCATCCTTTGGATACCAAAGTCCAAAGTCAGGTGTTCCTTTCAAATATTTGAATATTCTCTTAACAACAGTCAGATGTGATTCTTTTGGATCAGCCTAAAATCTAGCAACCATATATTCAACATTCATAATGTCTAGTCTATTCTAGGTTAAATAGAGAAATCCACCGATCATTGACATGTATCTTGTTTGATTTTCCTTAAGAGAATCATCATTTTGTGTTAACTTGCATCTAGTCACCATGGGAGTACCAAAAAGCTTTGATTCTTCCATCCCAAATTTCTTCAGTAGCTCTCTCACATATTTGGACTGAGATATGAAAATTCCCTTGTCTAACTAGGTAACTTGCAATCCTAGAAAGAAATTCATCTCTCCAATCATACTCAATTCAAATTCACTCTTCATTTCATTAGCAAACTTCATACATAGATTATCATCTCCTCTAAAAATAATGTCATCAACAAAAACTTCTATAATTAACTCTTTATCTTGATCCAACTTGAAATATAAGTTTCTATCAGCAGTACCTTTATTGAATCCAAGCTTCAATAAGTATTTGTATAATCTAGCATACTAGGTTTTGGGGGCTTGCTTAAGTCCATATAGAGTTCAAGCAGAAAACCATGTCTTCCTTGTTAGTCAGTTGAAATCCATCTGGCTATTCAATATATACTTCTTCTAGTTCTCCATTCAGAAATGTTGACTTCACATCCATTTGATAGACTTTATAGTTCTTATATGTAGCATAAGCAAGAAATAATCCAATAGCTTCAATTCTGGAAATAGGGGAAAAAGTTTCTTCAAAATAAACACCTTCCATTTGATAATACCCTTTACATACCAGTCTTGCTTTATTCTAGACCACTTCACCTTGTTCATTTAGCTTGTTTTGAAATACCCATTTAGTACCAATCACATTTTTGTCTTTGGGTCTGGAAACCAATGTCCATGTGTCATTCTTTTCAATATATGTAATCTCTTCCTTCATAGCTTCCATCCAGTGTTCATCTTGGCAGGCTTCAGTGACATCTTTAGGTTCAATCTTGGAAATCAGGCAATACTCTTCTACAATCTTTCTTCTAGTTTGCAGACCTTTACTCTTATCTCCTATAATTTGATTTGCAGAATGATTTAGCTTTGCATACCTTGGAACTTTAGGACTTTCTCGAGCTTCTGGTTCTTATGATCTTTCTTCTACACTTGCACTTGTCTATGCTTCCTAACTTACTTGATTTACTAGGACAAATTAAGGTTGCTTTACCGAAACATATGGAATAATCTAAAGTTGGTTCTATGTCTAAGAATTCTTCACTTGGCTTGTATTGTCTTCATCTGAATCATAACCATAATAGTTGGATGATTTGGTAGAATCTTCATCAACTCTAACATTTTCACTCTCAACCATCTTTCTTAGTATTTTGTTATAGCATTTGTAAGCCTTGCTCTTAGTAGAGTAACCTAGGAAAATCCCTTCATCACTTCTTGCATAAAAATTGTCTATATTATCATCTCTCTTGATATAACACTTGCTTCCAAAGATCTTGAAATATTTAACAGTAGGCTTATAACCAAACCATAGCTCAAAAGGGGTCTTACCAGAATTACCATTAACATTTACCCAGTTCAAAGTATATACAAAAGTTCTTATAGCTTTACTCCAATAGATCTGAGGAAAATTTCCTTCTATCATCATTGTTCTACTAGCATCCAAAATTGTTCTATTCTTTCTCTCTGCAACTCCATTCTATTGAGGGGTTCGGGGAGTAGATAACTGTCTTTTGATTCCATGCTCTTCATAAAAAGAGTTGAAATCCCTAGAGGTGAACTCACCACCTCTGTCAAATCTCAAACATTTTATTTTCAGACCTTTCTCATTCTCTGCCATAGCCTTTAAAATTTTGAACTTCTCCAGTGCTTCACATTTTTCTCTTAAGAAAGAAACCCATATCATTTTAGAGTAATCATCAATAATCAACATAAAGTACCTTTCTCCATGAATACTTCTGACTCTGAAGGGACCATAGAGATTAGTATGTAGCAGCTCCAACAAATCATTTGTATGAAACTGTTTGCTTTGGAAAGAGACTCTAGTTTGTTTCCCCATTTGACACTCCTTACAAATTTTGTTAGTAGGCTTCACTAACTTAGGTAGATCTGTTACTGCTTGAATGGAACTTACCTTTACAATGTTATCAAAATTTACATGACACAACCTCCTATGCCACAACAAGATTTCATCTACTTGAGCAATTAATCAACTCTCACTAGCAGTATTTAGGTGAAAATATTACCTTTTGTCTGTTTACCCATAGCAATCATATTTCCAGAACTTTCGTGTATCCTGCAACTCCCATCTTTGAACTGTAGATCATAGCCTTTTTCCACCATCTATCCAACACTCAAAGGATTGTGCTTCAGGCCTTCAATATAAAGAGCATCATTAGTGTTATGCTTGCCACCAAGACAAATAGAACCTCTGCCACGAATCACACCATCATTGTTATCTCCAAACCTTACAATCCCACCATCATACTTTTCGAGACTTACAAATTTTCTTTTATCACCAGTCATATGATGTGAGCATCCATTGTCAATAACCCACTCATCCTTTTCTTCAACTCGAGCTGCAAGAGCTTTCTCATCTTTAGTAGATTTAGTAGCCACATGACTATTTTCAATGGTAGCAATGAAAACCCATTCATCTTCACTTCCATTATCTTTATCAAACTCATCATTAGTCACTCCTTCAGAAAAGTAACATTTCATTTGGAATCTAGAATTGTTAGGCTTAGATCTAGGAACTCTTTTAGGACATCTTGATGCAAAATGACCTATTTTACTACAAGAAAAGAAAAATATTTAATAGGCAATACTCCTTCATACTTACCTTTTCCTATGCCTTCTTTCTTTACAATCAGTGCTTCCAATTCTTCTACCTCTCTTTCTTTATCTTCAATCTATTTCAGTTCTTCATCATACTTGGATATCTTTTTGGAACACTCTCCCAAATCATATATTTTCTTGTTACTTCCAGATATAGTAGCCTTGAATACAGATTTATTACTCAGAACAGATTCACCAAATCCACTTATTTCAAAGGCAACAAGTTTACCAACCAATGTATCTCTTGTCATCTTCATTACTAATCTAATCTCTTCAATATCATGAGCCTTCAATTTGTAGGAGGGAGGAAAGGATCTGAGTAGCTTAACCATAATTTCATCCTCATCCAGGGAACCACTAGCACATCTAATACCCATCACTATTTCATTTACTCTTTGCATAAAAGAAGAGATATTTTTATCTTCACCCATGTTCAAATTCTCATACTTTCCTTTCAAATTCTATAGCTTAGCCATCTTCACCTGTGCATCTCCTTCATACAAAGTTTCCAGCTTCATCCAAATCTCATGAGGTATCTTCATACCTATCACATTTTCCATCTCCAAATCTGTTAGAACACTCACCAAAGCTTCAATAGCCCTGATATTATTTTCAGCTTCTTTGATCTCATCAGCAATGGAGGGACCATTCTGAGGAATAACATATGGATCTTTTGTAATCTTCCAATAATCTTCACCAATATACCTCAAGTTACATTCCATCTTGACTTTCCACAATGAGTAGTTAGTTCCATTGAATCTAGGACTGTCCTTCTTGTATGATGCCATCTCAGATCACCTCAAGCTTTTATACTTCTTCAAAGTAACCTACTTTGATACCAATTCTTGGAAAACAAGGACAAACAACTAAGAGGGGAGGTGAATTAGTTCTCATAGAATAATAAAATTTTCAAACTTTACTTATCTTAATCTTAGATTTGGTGAAAGAACAATAAACTAAAAACAATCAACACATCAGAGAGACAGAGAACACCAAGATTTTTTTACATGGAAACCCTGTTAGGGGAAAAACCATGGTGGATGTTAGTCCATAATATTATACCCTATTAAAAGTATAATGAAAATAATAATGGGAATGCACATGCATTCAGGCACACTACCTAGAGCTCACTACTCAAATACAAAAGGGGCTCATTGCCCAACAATACAAAATAGGATTAAATCCAAAGGGTATGAACTGAGAAAATAGCTTCTTCACAAGATTGATTACAATTCTAGTTAAGCATAGAAAACCTTCTTCACTTTTCACTCTACACACAAATGAATAGATCAATGTTCGTACACTTGCACTCTATCTAAATTTTCTTATACACACACTCTCACACATACTCTCACAAAATTTTCTCAAACAATCACTCTTATACATTTGCATCATGGATTACATCAACAACTTAGTTAGCCAAAAAAATAAAACATATTTGAAATGTCAACCCAAATTTACAAATAAATTTTTAATGTGGATCTAAACACCATCAGCCAATACAATGATGCAACCCAAAACAATACTCACGAGCACACAAAACATTCAAAATTTATTTTTCAAGGATCCACAACACGTTACCATCAACATGTCAGTCATGAACATAAAAACCCGAACATGCACAAGAAAAATATTTGACCATGAGCACACCGATCAATGCAAACATACAAGAATGATGGAGAATGATCTAGAAGAATCTAGGAACACTAGGAACTAATAGAGAAGCATCCACAAAAAATAACATTATTAGAAACACATAAAATTCACTCAGGAACACTGACAAAAACCACAAAAATACTATCAGACCACAACACAATGAAATCTTCACGTGGACCTCTGAAACTTCTGGTAGATGATCTAGATACTCTCACAAATAAACCCTTTAGTCCATAGTAGCTGATCTCCAATGTAAATAATATGAAACCTTCAAGAACTTTACGGTTCCACTGGCAATAGGAAACTCTGTAACTCTTCCTTTTACAATTTTCTCAATATCCTTGACATATACATCCTTCAATACAATGGTACTAATAGTGTTGACATCAATGACAACCAAATATCAGCAATACACACACAACATCCAACACTGCTTGCATGTCATGAATCCAAGGTCATCCCAAGAGTATGTTGTATGTTAACTCCTTGTCCAATACTTGATAGATTATATCTTTGACAACTAGTCCCACTTGAATTGGTAGCACAATCAACCCTTGGGAAGATCTCTCTTCATAATCATAAGCTTTTATAGTGATTTTCCTTCTAGGATCAATAACATTCTCTGAATATCCAAGTGCATGGATAAGTTTCAAAGTATAGATATTTAGGCCAACTCCGCCATCTATTAGAACATGTTTGATGTGGTGTTTGTGGATTAATACCTCAATGTGGAGGGAAACATTATGTGGATGGGTGATTGATACATCATCATGTTTAGAAAATGATAGGTAGTTAGGTATGCTCAAGTGTCCCACCATAGCTTGAAATTGGCCAACTTATAGATTATTTGGTACCATGGTGGCTACTAGAGCTTTCTCTGGGATTTCTTTATGGGCTGGTGAGATCTTGAGGAGTTCCAATATGGATATTTGTGCTGGTATTTTCTACAATTGAGCAACTATGTTGTATTGAGTTGCAGGGGCAATAGTTGTTTTGGATGTAGAGGAGGAAACATCTCCTTTCAATGTCACTTTGGCTTGCCCTCTTGTGATTGCATTGACTATAAACTATCTTGTTTTTCTCTAATTTTAATGACATTGATTTTATTGTCACTTGCAACAAATTTTTTGGTTAGATTTATTGGTACAATGTCATTAATTTGATGTGGTTTGGTGTTGATATCGTGGTGATGAGTTTTAGCTATAACAATGTTTCTTTGGCCGTTGCTTTCAATGTCCTTGGTTTGATCCTCAACTCCCTCAACATAATGAATGGTACAATCATAAACGTAGTTGATGTTTTTTCCTTTGGTATTTGATGAAGAAGATTCCCCTTTTTCGTAGTTTGGTAGAGGATTCTTAAATGATCCATGATCATTGTTTGTTTAGGGTCCTACAAATATCATTTTGTTGTCAATCAAGTCTTGTATCAAATGTTTCAATTGCATGCAATCATTGGTTTTGTGTCCCTTTTTTTGTGAAAGTCACAATAATGTGCCTCATTCCACCACGAAGGTTTAACTTATGGTTCCTGATTTCTTGCCTCTGGTAGTGTTATAACTTGGGTTGCAAGAAGTTCCTTCAATGCTGATTCTAATGATTGTCCCAAAGGTGTGAATCTTCTTCAATTTGAGGATGTTCAATATGGTGGTGGTTTAGCTTCAACATTGCTTGGATTATTGTTTTGATTGAAATTTTGGTTGTTGTTTTGATTGCTGGTTAGATTGTTGTTCTGATTGGTTTGGTTGGAAGCTGTCATTAAGTTAAATACTAGTTTTGCATTTTTTGTTTTAGTTGCACCATCATTGTTACCAACATTCTTGTTTCATTTCCAAAACTTTGGTTTATCACTGTTGTTATAATTGTTGGAGGAACTTTTTGAGTTGTTTTTATTATAAATTTTTATGAATCCTCTCTTGACCATATATTATTCAATTTTGATTCCATTTTCAATCAATTTTTTGAAGGTAGGTGGACATTGCAATTCCAATCTATAGCTCATCTCATCATTTAGGTTATCAATGAATATTTCCATCTTTTCCTTTTCAGGTATGGGATGAGAATATCTTGCAAACAATATTCTCCATTTTTGTAAAAATAAAAGGAATGATTCACCCTTTTTCTGCTTCATGTTGCAAAGGTCTTTCATTGTTATATCATGTTGGATGTTATAAGAGTATTGGGTGATGAACTTGTTAGCCAACTCTTCAAAGGTTTTGATTGGTGGTGCAAGTTTGGAGAACCATTCAAGGCATTGTCCCCCTAGACTTCATGGAAACAATCTCATCAAGTAAGTGTCCTCATGTGCAAACTCAAGAATCATGGTTTGAAATTCCCTCACATGATCTATTGGATCTGTTTTACCATTGTATTTATCATACTTTGGGAATTCACAATATTTGGGAAAAGGAATCATGTTGATATTTTGATCAAAAGGATATGGGAAAATGTCTTGTATCAATTATCGTTTTGAGGTTCCTCTTTGCATTTCAAGAATTTGTTGTTGGAGGTTTTTCATTTGATGAGTTAAGGCAACCACTTGTTCTATATTTTGTGAATCATTTTCATGATTTTTAGGGGTTGCTTTCAATTTATTAATATCAAAGTCAAGTGAAAGTTTGACACCTTGATTAGCTAGCATTAGGTGTTGAAGTTGTGAAATCCAACCTCACAGACCCTGAAGATCACCTGCATGCAAATAACTTGTCACAGAAAGAAGACATTCGAGACAAAAAAGCAAGGGTGCTATGAAAGCTGAAAATGTATTAATCAGAGAGTGAGATTAAATACAATGATCAATCCTTATAAAAGGAGATTGTGCAACCCTAAATAAACCTAATAGGTAGACATTTAATAATTAATATAATTATTAAATGTCACAATATGCAAACTAAAGTGAAATCTTAAGAGAGGAATAAAGGTAACTTAATTAGCATAATTAAGTTAAAACCTCTACTCTAACACCCCCCTTAAGATGAGTAAGAGTGCAACTACAAACATGTGCAAGAAAGAAAAGGTAACTAAAATGCATGAAAGCAAAGAAGGGTCCCAACAACTAGGCTTGATCAGGTACCCATTTACAAATGCAATGCAAACTAAATCAAACGGGGTAAAGGAGAAAACCACATGGGAACAAAACTCCTCCCCAAAATAGAATGCAATAAACTAACTAAGTGATGAAAGATGGAGGACTCCACAAGACCCCCCAAGGACACCATCTATCACAAAGATACATGAAAGAACCCCCCATAAGAGAGGAAGAAAGAGGCCACATAGCCCCCCTAGAATGAAGTAGCTCCAATAAGACTGAAGAAACCACATTTCCTAAAAGAAGTGAGAGGGAAGAGGCCGAAAGAAAGCAATATCTGAAGGTGAAGTAGGTGTAGCCCAAGATGTCTCCATAGAAGTAGGTGTGACCTCAACCAATGAAGAAGTCAAAGTAGGTAAGACTCAATAGAAACCTCTAGAGATAGATGATCAATAGGATCATGTTGCACTGAAATAGAAGAAGCCACATTGGTAGACACAACAATAGCAATAGGAGATGGAGGAGATGGAATGGAAGGCTCGAGAATAGGATCTGAAGTGAGAACTCCAATGTTCAAGAAGAGAAATCTCTCCTCTGAATGATAATGCGCACTAGAAGTGTGAAGAATAGTTGTAGAAATAGAAGCACCACTAGTAGCAAAATCAGTGAAGGAATACAACCGAGATGAGTGATCCACTATCCCAGTAGCAATAACTGCTCTACTCTCCAAGTCTCTGATAATAACCGAATCAGGTGTGAACTCCACAGATCTCCATGTGTGATCTAATAAATGGAAATAAGATTGTTTGTCAAGTGAGGGACACACAAGACATCCTGAAAGGAGTGATCCCAAAAACTAATAGACCCCTTCCTTGTAACACTCATGTAAGTGTTGTTTCCCATCAAAATGGGAGACATAGTGCAAGGCTCAAAGGAAGTGAACATAGTCTATGAAGATGCCATATGATGAGATGCTCCTGAATCTAGAAGCCATCTCCCTGATCCAATACCTGAAGAAGCACAAAGAGCATGTCCCTTCATATCTGATGAAGTATGTAAACCAACTGTTCTTGTGTTATGCTATTCAGAAGAAGAAGAATGAGAAGAAGAAGATGATGCAGAAATCCTAGAAGGCAAATCAATCTGATTTTTCTGAAGAAGATGTTTCAGCTCATCAATGTCCTTGTAACAATTATGTTCTTCATGTCCTTCCCTCTTGCAAGATGCACATGTAGTCTTCTCCCTCCTAGATGAATTCCCCTTAGAAGAGGAGGATGAATATGAGGACTTCTTCTGTTGTTCATGAGGTTTGAAATCCTTTTTTTTATGTTTCTTTCCTTTGCCTATAGAAGCCTTCTGATCTCTAGGCTCCTATGATGCAATAAGTGCCTATGATGAGGAAGAAGTTTTCACCGTGCCCATGCTAGCTGACTTAGCTTTCTCTCGAGTGAGAGATGAAGAAAATTCATTAAGAGATGGCAAAGTGAATCTCGTACCAATTGCATCCATAGTGGCATAAAAGGTAGATACAAAAATTGAATAATCTAGTCCAAGCTTAGAAAGAATGGACAATATCAACTGAGAGTCTTCTTTTTGAACACCACACTGTGACAACTGTAATCTAAGAGACTTGAGTTTGGTGAAAAACTCTTGGATGCTATTAAAATCCCTAGGATTTAAGCCAATAAGCTCATTCTCTAATTGAAACCCTCTCATAGTATCCTACTTCCCAATAAAGTGGTCCATATCTCATTTGGTGTAGTGCAAGACTCAATGTGAAAAAGGTCAGATGAAAGAGACAGACATAATGTACCATAAGCTTCATCACACCTATTAAACCATTTTCTCTTTTCAAGCACCTATAGGTTCAATTTTTGTACCCATGGTTACCCTATACAACCCTTTGTGTTTCAAGTGAATCTCCATTTGTTTTTTCCAACCAAAATAGTTGAATGGAGTAAGGGGTGCAATCTTATGTAAATCCATGACAGAAAAACAACAGTATATACTCTCAAATGAAAAAAATAATGCTTGTTGATCTCAACAAAATAACTTAATTGCACGCTTTCCAAGAAAATAACCCACAAAACAAAGGTTGAGCTCTGATAACATGTTGAAGTTGTGAAATCCAACCTCACAGACCCCGAAGATAACCTGTATGCAAATAACCTGTCATAGAAAGAAGACATTCGAGACAAAAAAGAAAGGGTGCTCTCAAAGTTGAAAATGTATTAATCAGAGAGAGATAAAATACAATGATCAATCCTTATAAAAGGGGATTTTGCAACCCTAAAGAAACCCTAATAGGTGGAAATTTAATAATTAATATAATTATTAAATGTCACAATATGCAAACTAAAGTGAAATCTTAAGAGAGGAATAAAGGTCAATTAACATAATTAAGTTAAAACTTTTACTCTAACATTAGGAAATATTTTTCCCCCTCTCTTTCAAAAATATTTTCTAGGAACTTATAGAAATTTGGATCTTTTTGAGCCTATTGGATGTCTTCCTTATTTATTTCCTCACCTTCAGTGTTGTGGAGATTATGGAATGGATTTTCTTTAGGTTCAACCATGGTGTTGAGTTTCAAGTTCTTTTTCCTTGAGTTTTTTCTTTTGTAATCTTGTTTGAACGAGCGTACAAGTGTTATAATTTTCACTAAAATTTGATCTTTGTTTAAAGGAGTGCCAAGGATAAAAACTAAGTCAAATAGAATGAAAAATCCTATTGAGTAGACTAAGTTTAATCTAATTATATAGCTTTGTTTTGTGATGAAAGGATGATAAATCCTAATGATGAAACTTGGCTTAATAATCAGAGGTATGATAATTTTAATGATTTAGGAACTTTGAGATGTTAGATCTTGGTTTAGTTTGAAGAATTCCACTTGTAGAGGTCAATTATAACAAGTTTAAGACTCTGTGGTACCTGAGGAATGATTTTATTCTAGAAAAGATTCTAAATTCTGGTTCAAACTGTGAAATAGGGGATGAATTTAACTCTCAGGTTTTGCATTTATTGGATGCACTAAAACAAGGTCTGAATGTGCTAAAAGATTGCACAGATGTGTTAGAATACTTCCTAGACATGTTATAATAGTGAATGGATGCGCCAATATTTTGACTCAATGCGCCAAAAGATAGGCCAGATGTGCTAGAACAGAGGTTGCATTCACTAAAATCTAGACTCAATGCGTTGAAGGATGACTTAGATGTGCTAGAAAATAGATTGAATGCACCAGAAAAAGATAGGGATGCACTAGACTGCCCCTAAGTATGATGATTTCAACTAGGTGATATGGAAGTAGATGTGCTAAAAGGATCTGCAAATGCGCTAAAAGGTGTAGCCTATGCGCTAGAATAAGGACTTAATGCACTAAAATAGTGTATATATGTGCTACAAGATTACACAAATGTGTTATAAAAAGCAGTGAATGTTGGTGTAATTAATTATTTAATTACACTTTTGCATAAGTTTACTTAGGCATATTTTATTTCCTAGGATAATTATTATTTAATTATTATCCTTATCTTATTGAGCTGTCTTTTTGCTCAAGATAACATTAGGGTCTTGCTTTATTGCATCATTTCCTTTTTTGAAGGCTTTTGTATTATTTGTAAAACAATTATTCTCAATAATTAATTATGTTGATTTTTGCTTGCACAAACTTGCTCTGAGAGTTTAAGAACATCTTTTATTTTTGTTCTGAATATCTGTTGCATGTGATAGTTGATTGCTTGTAGGTGTTCTTGGGGACTGTGAAGTTGGTTTTTCAACTTCTACATGGTATTAGAGTTTCAGACCTATTGCTGCCTATTCGTGTTTTGAAGATATTCTCTCATAGCATTTTTTTTGTGTAAGGGATTGAAGCCATTTTTCATTTTTGCTTTAGAAATCTAGCTTCCACTCATTTGTAGGAAAAATGATTTATGGGTTTTGTAGCCAGGGTCAAAATTTGAACTGGGTATCTTTTATATTTTTGATATCTTGTACGAATCTAGAGAAAATAGCTATTCAAAAATTGGTGCGCGTCATTTTTCTCTTGGCTGAAGGTTTAAAAAAATTATTTTTTCATCTTCTGCTTGTTGGATCAAAAAAACATTTATGGGTTTTGTTCTTAGCTTCAAAATATTTCTAGGTTTTTGTTTTTTTCCACTCATTTTGAACAGATTTTGCTGAAATTAAATAAGAAGTAAACGTATTTTGCTAGAAAACCCATTTCTTGTAGGCTAAATTCAGTTTTTTGAAAAATTCATAACTTTTGGTCATGGTGTCAGATTTTCGCAAATAAGATATCATCGGAAAGATGGTTCCGACCTCTACAGAGATTTGAGGTCCTTTTTCATCATGGAGGTAGATGTAAATATTGGTTTGTGCATGCACTCATTTTTGTTTTCATGCACTTGGTTTGCATTTTCTCTTTAGTTTATGCATTCTCTCCTTTTACAATCAATGGGTATTGTAATAAATGAAATGAGATAAAGTTTCATTAGGGGTTTTGTTGCATAATAATCTGATTAGAGTGTGCATGCACTTTGATCTCCATCTCCATTTTGTTTTGATGACAACTTGAATGGGTTATCTGGTTTCTTAGTTTCTTTTGGCCACATTTTTGCTCTAGCTTGACACATCAGATTCACATCAGTTCACACTTCAAATGAGAGATTATGGTTCTTGATCTGCATTGGTTCAAATTCTTCTTAGTTGGAGGACCATGTTTTTATGGTTAATGTTCTAGAGTCTTTATGGTACTTGTTCCTATGGAAGAGTTTTAGTCACAGTTTGACATCGGCATTGAGATACATAGTTTCCAAATTATGCCATCATTTCATCTACTATTGCTTCATGGATTCTAGGGTTGTTCTAGTTTGTGAGTTTTCTAGTTTTCTGTGGCATCGGGTCTGATGTCACATTATTATGATTTCATTTTTGGTTTCTTGTAGATAGAAGTATTTTTTCTTGCTTGTCAAATTGTGGTTCCAGTGTTCTTCTAGTGCTTCTTTGCAATAATCATCTCATTGTAGGGGGGGTTTTGTCCCACTGGGTTTTCCTTCTCTACCTCATCATTGGATTTTTAAATGAGTACTTGATCAGGATTTGTTGCTGGGACTCATCTTTGCATAATAATTTGCTTCTCCCTAAGTTGCACTTATGAGGGGTGTGGGTGTAATTAATTATTTAATTACACTTGCATAAGTTTACTTAGGAATATTTTATTTCCTAGGATAATTATTATTTAATTATTATCCTTATCTTATTGAGCTATCTTTTTGCTCAAGATAAGATTAGGGTCTTGCTTTATTGCATCATTTCCTTTTTGAAGGCTTTTGTATTATTTGTAAAACAATTATTCTCAATAATCAATTATGCTGATTTTTGCTTGCACAAACTTGCTCTGAGAGTTTACAAAACATCTTTCATTTTTGTTCTGAATATCTGTTGCATGTGATAGGTGATTACTTGTAGGTGTTCTTGGGGACTGTGAAGTTGGTTTTTCAACTTCTACAGTGAATGTGTTGAAATAGAGGGTAGATGTGCTAATCTGGAAATGTTTAGTATTTTTACAAGTCTGTTTGGTTATTTTGCTTCTTAATCTTTGAATTTGAATGTTTCGAAGGTGTGGTTTTTTAAACAAGGATTTTTTCTTGGTTTCTAGTTTGTAAGTTATGAGAATTGGGTGTTTAAATGGATGGATCTCATGAAATATGACTTCAAACAAAACAAGTTGTCAAATAGTGGTTTCCACCTAGGAACTAAATATTGGGTATGTATTCAAGAATTTGGTCTGATTCCTTTGATTTCCACAAGTATAACACAAGAGAAGACAATTCAAGCACTTTTCTATTCTCAAGGGTCACTTAAAATACCACAACCCACATCTTAAAACTATGTCAACTCACATAGTCGTGACACCCCTTAGAGGGCGCTCGTGTTTTTTCCTTTCTCAAGTCTTAACCAAAGTTGAATCCTCCACTTTTGGCCAGTGATCTCTAATAGTTATATGGTGAGTGTCTTGGGGGCATATTCTTCCCTCCCCTTGCATTGTGATATAGAAAGTGTTCAAAAATTGACTTGGTTGGCTTCTACACTAGAGTTCATAGTAAGGGTTTCTGTTCGGTGCGACAATAGATAAAATCCCTCAGGAGACCTCCCAACCTTTATAACAAAGGCTTTGGGGATGGTTATCTTGCACACTATTATTGAATTGTGGACTTTCCCCAAATTCACTTTTGATTATAGTGGGTTGAAAAATTTGGCTTTAGTTGTTCTCACTTAGGTCATTCTCGTAGGGTGAGTACTTTTTCCCACTATGACAAGCCTTCTAAAAGTGTTAATAAAGAATAAAATAGTGAGGCTGACATTCTTGTCACCCAGTTAAGGGGAGAGCATAGGCCTATCACTTCAAGCATGAAAGACAAGGGGTTCTTTAACCTTTTAATTAAACTAGGTTCCTAATTTAATTAAAAGAAGACAATAAAAGCTCTAGCCCTTGCATACATCATCAATAGTTTCATAAATTTGTATTTTACCAATGTATTATGCACCTGCAAAACAAAAAACCTCAATTAGTTCTCAAAATTTTAAAATTTTGTAAAATTAAATAGATGCGCTAAAACAGTCATCTAATGCTCTAAAAGACTAGTCCAATTCACTAAAATATCTACTCTATGTGCTAGAAGAACTATTGTATGCGCTAGAAGAACTACTGTATGCACTAAAAGAACTACTATATGTGCTAAAATAAAGAAAAATGCATTATAAAACCCTCATGTATGTGCTTAAACAGATGTTGGATGCACTAAAAGATCTTCTAGATGCATCGTAATAAGGTTCAAATGCGCTAAAATATTTGTCGTATGCGCTACAAGAACTCACTATAGTGCTAAAAGAAGTTCATGTCCAAAATCTACAAAATAACTTTTCCAGAAAATTTCAATAAAAAGGGGCTTGGCCCCATGGTGGGTGCCAATTTATGTGTGATGATAAAATTTGTAAAGTAATAACAATAGCATACAAGAAATGAAACAAATTACATTAAATATTTGAGTCATAAAATAATCTAATTGAAAATAAAAGCAGAATCTCTAAAACCGTTCCATTGCTCTATATTCTCAAGGATTCTCTAAATCATTAGTGCTCTTAGATTTGTATATTGCACTATGACTATTTGGATGACAACCTAAGAAATGAGATGTTGTCTAAAATGATACATGATTGATATACAAATGGTATGATGGTAAGATTATGATGTTGTAAATGAAATGGAGATTATACTATGATAATGATACTAAATTCTATGATGCAAATGCTATATAAAAGATAAGATGATAATGCAAATGAAAATACTAAACTTAAGACATGATACTAAACTAAAATGATAAAAAAATTCTAAATTTTAAATGCCTAAATTCTCTATGCTCAAACTCTAAATGATCCAAATGCTCCAATTTTATTCCCGCATAGTAAGTTTACTCAAAGATGGGATGTAAAATGTTGTAGAATGAGCTTGTATTTATAGGATTTCCAAAACATCTTGTGATGTGGTAGCAACCAATGGTCAAGATTTCAACATGAGGGATGAATGGTGGAGATGAAAGAAGTTAGAAAGAATCTTGGAGAATGTTCCATTGACCAAGGGAAACATACCAAATGCATGAGAGAATAAAATGTGTGAAAGAGCCAAGTTTCCAAAGTTTGTTTTGGAATTGGTTGAGGATAATGTAATTTAAATATTAGACATATTTAAATTCACATGACATTTGATGATGTGGCAAGAGGAAAATTTTTAGACATGTGCCTAAATTAAAATTGGGCATTTAAATTTAGTGAGAAGGTTATTAATTAAATAAAACATGTCATTAATAAGATTTGCACCCTGCTGAAATTGAAAGTTCAACAATCTATCGACACATGGAAACATTCTCGAGTTGTGAGTAACTCTTTGTGAGAATGAATCTCCAGAGTGAGCTCATTCTCTGAATGATGATCCTATTCTAATTTTCTAAGAAAAAGGATAGAGAATATGACTGAAATGAAATCTTATCTAATGTGATCTCATCTTAATAATGACTTTGATATTTCACCCACAAACAATCTTTAGAAAAAAAATCACAATGACCTCACAATCTCTCATGAACATTAGTAGAAAATTGATTTGCATGAAGTTCTGAACCTAAACATAGCATGCAACCTGCATTAAATGAACTTTTAGCATCAATAATCTACAATATTAGGACATAAAAAGGATCTATAAAACAAAATCACAATATGAACATAATACTAAAACTACAAATAGAGAAAAAAATTGGAGATAGGAATGGTGCTTTTATTGGATGGAGTGAAAACTCACAAAACCTGAGTACAAAGAAGTTTACAAGATCAAAAATGTGTAAGAGCAAGAAACTAGAATCTGAACTAAAAAAACCACTAAGTTTTCCACAAGATATATCTCCCAAAAACCCTAATCCGAGATCAAAAGAAAAGCTCAAGAAAAGGTATCAAAACTGCTCAATAAGCTTGCACAAAAGCGGAAAAAACACACTTTTTGCAAATACATACTGAAAAGCCTCTCAAAATAGGCCAAATTTGCATTTAAAGCAAAAAAAAAACACATTATCTCTCTAGCAGGAACCTCAAATCCAACCAAGGAAGAGAAGCAATAACAATCTCGTAAAAATAGCAAAGAATAAAATAATTTGTTTTATTCCTACTGTACATAGCTTGCAGATTTAAAATTCTCTCAATTTGACTCAATTTTTTGCAACCTAAAGATTTTAGAAATCTTTTGATAAAAATCACAACCTTATTTCTCCATTTACAATATTGATTTTCTCAAAAAATCATAAAATATGTGATGCATCTCTTATCACTATCCATTTCTTACTAAGGCACTATTAATCACAAATCCCTAAAGTCTATAGCCCCTTACATTTCCAAAAAATTAATCAAATAAGCCTAAGGACTTAGACAAATGGCACCACCATATTCACAAGGCTTGACCTAGGCATTGAAAATCGGCCACATGATGCATTCAACTTGGAACATTTGATATTTAATGTGAAATAAAATAGGCCCTAAGTTCGAGCAAGGGAAACATGGTAAAAACAAAGGCAAACCCTAAATCACTTCATTTCACCTTTTTGCTTTGAGAGTGAACTCTGCAAGAAGTGCTGCCATACTTTGGGTTTGAACTCTAAGACTCCATTCGAGCTCTCTTCTTTTTGATTCTCCACTAGATTCAGCCTCCATAACTCAAGGTAAGTGTTATTTCCTATATTCTATTCATTCTTTGCTTCTTTCATGAAAATAAAGGCCTCACTGGCCACGACTATAACATATTTGTCTGATGCATTTACTCCATTTCTTGTGCTTTTTTTTTTGTTATATCTTGGCTGCCAACATATGAGCTCGACTCTTGATTTTGAAAGCTCTATGAGAGCTCGACCGAGGCTTCTTTATCTTCAATAGGAAAATGATGGTAAGCGTTTGTTTCTACTTTCTTTCCATTTCTTACAAATCTTACAAAAGCTTTAATCTGCAAGAAGATTTTGATTGTTCTTCTAGGCCGCGCCATGTATATTTTGATATGAGCTTTTGAAATACTTCTAGGCTTGATCCATGCTGAGACAAAACTTGATGTGGTCATTCGTTGTTTTTGAAGAAATCACACTCACTCTTGTGATTTTCCTACATTCAAGCTCAACCATGAGAGCATTGTATAAATCCTATATTTTAACGAAACCCCACATGGGTACATGATATTTTAAAGAAAACACATTTCTTTTTCCTTTCTATTGAAAAACCCTCACATGGGTATCTTTTGATTGTGATAAAAACATTTATTTTTCTCTCCCCGTTGAAATTCCCATGTGGGTAAACTAAGAATGGTGAAAAATTTGTATATTTTTATTCAAAACCCCAATGTGGGTATTCTGAAAAAAATAAAAAACAATCTATATTTTTTTATTCATTGAAAATCTAGGCTCGACCCATCATGGCATTTCATTTGCATTCTAAAATTTGTAAGAACCCTTCATGGCATTCTGTAGCAGCATTTCTGAGATAAAACTCATATGGGTATTTGATATTTTGAAGAAATCAATTATCACACTTTTTCTCTGTATTTCTATTGAGAACCCAACATGGGTACTCAATATTTTGAAGAGAATGGTTATGTACTATGCATTTCTGGAAAACAAGATTTTGAAACTCAACCCACCAGTGTACGAGTTCTGCATTCTAATGAAACTCCATGTGCGTTTTCCTCAAAATAGTAAAAATTTGGATAAATCTGCATTTGAATTTGACATACTCAAATGGGTATGTGTGACTGTAACTTTAAATTAATATGAGCATTCCCCTATTTCTGAAGTTGGGTATATATGTGATCCTTGCTCCATTTTATTTCTTAAAACATATAGATTGCTTACTTGCATCTTAAAGCTCTCTCATACTTTGTCATTCTCTACTCATTTTGGAAATGACTTCTACATATTGTAATTCTTGTTCAATCTATTCACATTTGTCTTCCTAGACCCATGCAAATTATTCTTTGAAGATATACTTTGAATGATAGAACTCTCCAAAATAGTGTATTTTTTTATTGTTTCCCTTTCAAATACAGTGATGTATACACTTACTTACTGCAACATTTTCACTCTCAGCCAAAATGAAACTGGTTGTCTTTGTTGTATCATCACTTCACTTTATCAGACATACTGGTTACTGTATTAATTCTTGTCATCCTTTATTCTAATTGGAATCCGGAGCTCTCTTCATGCTCAACTGTCCTTACATGTTTATGCTCTTCTAACTGGCACTCTTCATGCATCTTTATGCTCCATTTAATAAAATTGTCTTATGCCTTTCTCTTCTTATAAAATGAAAATATGAAACAACGGTCTTTGTTGAGGCATTATGTATGCATGTTCACTATCATTGCTTAAAGATAGAACATTGTTGTAATATCATGAAACAAGATGCATAACAACACCCATGGCAGAAAAATGAAAACTATACAGCAACACTTGTGATTTGGAATCATGAAAAAAATTATTCAGTTGAATTGATTGAGCTCATTTAAACCTATTGTTCACCTATAGCTTTCATAAAACATTTACTTGATGATTATGAGTGAACATTCCGCTTGATGACTTAGATGAATGAACTCTATTTTACTCTTTCAGTTGCATAATACTTCTTCACTCAGCCCCACCTATAATGCTAAGGTGTAGGGTGTCGAGCTCTACCCTTATGGGAGCTCATTTTTTCCCACATGCTTGGTCTTCAAAAGATAATCAGCTACATGACTTTCCCTATACCTGCGCAAGGAAATGAACAATGTTAGCATAAAAACAATTTATGATGATAATGTTTTCTCTTTTCAGTTCATGTCTTTGTTTCTTCCTTTAGTTCATTCCATGCATTTCAAAGACTAAATTATATGTTTGTTGGTAGAGCTTGTAGTATAACTCGTATCTGGAGCTCTTAATTGACACCCCTCTCAATCTATTGCAGGCACACTCAAGAGTCAAAGCAGGATAGAGCAAGCAGCAAGCGTCTCAACCAAAGATGAAGAATCAAGAAATGATGGATATGTATTCTGCTATCTACTTTCTTTTTTTTCTTTTTACCTTCAGCTGCATATTTCACCCTCCATAATGAATGGAATTAGCTAAAACCATGACTTGTGTGGATATTAAATTTCTTCTTTCATTTCCATTCTGAAAGAAATGAATTGAAATGCAATATTGTACTTGTCATTTGTATTCTTTCAATCAAATGAACATATGGAATGTGAATCATTACATGAAATAAATAAAATCATTTTGTTATGCTTTATCATTTGTATATTCAGTTCTGTACTCCAATTGATTTTGCAAAAAACATGAGGAATACCTCTGAAATTCAATTTTATGAAATACTTGTAAAAATGTCACTTGATAAATGATAAATAAGGTGCAAACAACACTTAAGCATATGTAGAAATAACTACAATTTTCACTATCAAATATAATGATATTTAAACCAGCTCCACGAATCGAGTTGTAGCGAAAAATTGGTAACATTTTGGTTATTTCCGTTGAATGCTTGCCAACTAAGCTTAGATTAGTTTCCTTTGAAAACTCCATTGGGCGCAGAGTCAAATCTTCCTCCTCTAAAACTTAGAAAACTTGAACAGCAACACTCTAAACAACAGCAAAAAAAAAATGAAACAATGTAGAAAGAAAACTAATAGGCCATGGTGGCCAACAAAATATGCACAACAACGCTTAGGGGAAAGGAAAACTACTAAAAGAAATGTGCGTAACACAATTATTTGCAACAAATACTCAAATTATTTACAAGATAGAAATTATCTCAGAGGTAATACTTGAGGTGGATCCCATTAACTAGGATAGACAAAACCTCTCCAGTCAACTTAGAAAGTTGAAAAGCATTGTACTCCTTGCACTCTTTGATCACATAAGTTCCATCCCAAATTGCATCGAATTTGGAATGTCATCCAGGTTTGCTCTTATATTCATTCCACTTGAAGACTAGATCACCAATAATGAACTCTCGTGGTCTTTCCCTCTTATCAAAAGAGATTTTCATCTGAGCTTGATGTATCTCAAGTTGTCTTAATGCTTCCCTTCTAGTTTCCTCAAGCTCTACTAGCTGTGAAAATATCACTTCAAGAGGCTGCTCATTCAACAATTCTAGCTCCTTAATGAAACTCAAAGTAGGAAACTCAATAGAAACTGGTAACTTAGCCTCTTTTCCATTAGCAAGTACATAAGGAGAAAAACTAGTGGCCCTTTTAGGAGTCACCCTGTTAGCCCAAAGAGCTAACTTCAACTTTTCATGCCATGTTTGTTGATTGTCCTCAAATGTCTTCTTAATTATCTGAATCAGATTCTTATTTGTAGATTTCACCTGACCATTGCCTTGCGGATAATAATTAGAAGACATGTTAAAATAAATTTTATTCCTAACTAACCAATCAAAAATCCTTAAACCGATAAAATCCAAACCATTTTCAAAGATTATTGAATCTAGAATACCAAATCTTGAGACTAATTCTTGATAAAAATTAAGCACAAAAGTCTCATTCACTTCTTTTAAAACAACTTCCTCAATCCATTTAGTAAAATAATCTGTGGCAGTAAGTATCCACTTATGACCCACGCTTGAAGGTGGGTTAATTGGCCCAATAAAATCTAAGCCCCACTTGGCAAAGGGCTGCTCCACTTGGATCAGATGCAGAGGCAGAGCTGCAAGTCTCAATTTTCCAGAAAATAAAGAACATTTTTCACATTTCCTGACCCAAGCAATAGAATCTTTAAATAGATTTGGCCAGTAATAACCATCTTGCATAATTTTCAGAGCTATTTTTCTTGCAACAAAGTGGCCTCCTGAAGGCCCATCATGAAATTCTGCTAAAATTTTATCGACTTGATAAGGCTGAATGCACCTTAATAAAACACCTTAAAAGTCTCTCCTATACAAAATTCCATCAATAATTGCAAAGAGAATAGCCTGCAATCTATAATATCTTATTTTTTCTCTATCTAAGCCTTCGGGGCACTCACCAGTTTGTAAATAGTGCATCATTTGTTGCAACCAGGTAGCAGAAGAAACTGGAACAACAACTGCATCATAATTGTTTAGCACTCTATCAACATTTTCAATTTCTTTTAAACTACCATCTTCAGTAATCTGTTCACACAAACCCTTGCCTCTAACGAGTTTAGTTACCTTAATATCAATTCCAAATTCCATTACCTTGGTTATCAAGCCAACACGCTTATCATTAGTATCTTTATTAAGTAAGAAATCCTTGACAGTTGAGTGAGCAACTAATAAGTGAATTTTTCTATTTGAAAGCATATTCCTAAACTTTTTTAGGCTTCTTACCATAGTAGAAACATGCTTCTTGACAAAAGAATACTTCATCTCATAATCATGTAATACCTGGCTGAAAAATGCCATAGGTTGCTCCAAACCTTCATCGTTCTGTTGGCAAAGCATAGCAGAAATAGTATCAATTCCTCCAAATGCATAAAGAATGAAATCTCTGTCATAGGTTGGATTAATGAGGGTAGCAGCAGCTGTAAGGACTTCCTTAATCTTCTCAAAATTTCTCTTACCCTCTTTGGTCCAGTAGAAAGGCATATTCTTTTTAAGCATAAAAGTGAGAGGTTGTAGCAAAGCTACAATATTTGGTATGAACCTCCTTACAAAATTTATTCTTCCAAGAAATTTTTGCAAGCCTTTCTTGTGAGCTGGTAAACGTAAATCAAGAATCATAAAGACTCTTTCAGAGTCTATAGAAATACCTTGTTTTGAAACAATATTTCCAAAGATTTTACCCTCGTGTACATAAAATATACACTTTTTTGGGTTGAGAGACACTCCAAACTCTTTGCATCTCTAAAAAATCTATTCTAAATGATCAAGATGCTCATTAGCATTTCTAGAAAAAATAGTAATGTCATCTAAATATACCAAAATGAACCTATTTATGAGGCTATGAAAATCCATGTCCATCGCTCGTTGAAAAGTTGCTCCAGCATTGGATAAGCTGAAAGGAATCTTTTTGTAGACCATTGTGCCCCACTTAGTCATGAATGTTGTTTTGAACTGATCCTCTTGTTTTACTAGAATTTGGTTGTAACCTGAGTAACCATCTAGCAAGGAAAATCTATCAAAACCAGAAACTACCTGCAAAATTTTCTCCATAGAAGGGAGTGGGTAGTGATCTTTCAGTGATGCTTTATTTAAATCTCAAAAATCGACACACAATCTGATTTCACCACTTTTCTTCTTGACTAGAACTAAGTTTGACACCCAAGTAGTGTGCTTGATGGGAAAAATAATGCCACTCTCAATTAACTTATTCAACTCATCCTTCATAAGGTGTTCTAATTTGGGATTAAGAGGTCTTTGTTTCTACCTTAATGGTTTTGCATCAGGTTCTAGTTCAATAGTATGCTGGGCTAGTTCAAGGTCAAAACCTTTCAAATCCTTGTACTCCCAAGCAAAAATAGCACTAAATTTTTGGCATAATAGAATAAATGGTTGTTGTTCCTCTTTATTACATACCTTTCCTAGCTTGAGAAGCTTTCCTTTGAAGATTTCAATCGCTTCATAGTGCTCTTCTTTAACAGTCAGGCTGCACTTGTCTTTTTGTACTTGGTCATCTGAGTTGAACATAGATTTCAAGGTCACCAAACCTTTTGGTAGATTATTGGTCTTCAAATACACAATCTGGTTATCATACTACTGCTGGCACTTTTGTTGGTTTCCATCTACAAACTCAACTTCAGCAATTAGAAAATTCACAATTTGCTCATTGCTGTCAAAAACCTACCAACTCACATTATTGTCAGGCACAAAAGGTCTGACCACTATTTTTACATATTGACATGCCTCTACTTTGTGAATTTTATTTGGAATATCAAATTGGGCTCCTATGGTAGTGTCGATCAACACTTATTTTCATTTCTAGGAACTGAAACAATGTTAAAAGCATCAAAATATTCTACTAAATCCCATACATGATGCTTATATTTCTTAAGAAAGTCATTTTTTTCAGCATTTAGATTTCCGACCTGATTTACTATTAACTTTGAATCACCATAAACTTACAAGAATTTGATACCTCTCTTTCAAGCCCATTTGAGGCCGTGCACCAATGCTTCATATTCAACTGTATTGTTTGAACAACGGAAAGCAAATATGCAAGCTGAAAAGTATTTATCACCCTCTAGTGAAATCAACATAGCTCCACCTCTAACACCTATATTGCTTCTTGAACCATCGAAGTAAAGCTTCCACAACTCACTTCCCATTTCTCCAGACTGTTCCTCCTCTTTACAAAGATTAGGCATATCAAAATCAGATTCATGAATCATATAGATTCCTAATCCTATCTCATTTGTGTGCTAAAAATGATCAAGCTCGTGATCTTTGGATGCCCATTCATCTAGATTCATATTTCTATAAGGGTGTTGCAGTCTAAGGTCATTGTTTGTTCCTCCCGTACAGGGGTGGCATAGAGGTTAGCGTTTATAGGATTCAAGGAATATGGTTTGATATGGTGTTTGGCTAGAGGCTCAAACTTTATAGTCACTTTTGTACCATACCTTGTTCTACAAAATAGATGAGACCAATCAGAGGATAAAAACCCACCTAGCTTGGCTGTAAAATCCCTCAAGAGACAAATGGCGAAGAGCGGTGGCAAATCGATAACATGTATATTCTGATGAATAGCAAAGCTCAGGGATGCATGCAAGGTAAGTGCCAAGTTCTTGATTATACCAATAGTTTTAACAACAAACCCATCTAATTGGACTACGCCTTTCTGGGGATTAGGCTCATAAACAAGACCCAAATTATCGACCAAACTCTTAGGCATGACTGAACTACTGGCACCAGAATCAACCATACAGTTATGAACAATCTTATCGCCAATAACCAGACTTATATAAAATGGGGGAGGATTTACCTCTTTATTTTTCTGGTCATTCTTATCCTCCAGATTTTTTGTGAGCATGACTTTAGCAACTCCTTGATTAGTATCATAAAAAATAGACAGCTCAGCTAAAGCGTCTTGTAGAAAAATTTTCTGACCTGGGATGTGCAAAGCATCTAATGCAGACATGTTGACAGTAGCTTTTTTGAGGTGTTCAACAATATTGAAAGAAGTGGGATTTACCTTCTATTATTTTTTTCTAACAACAGCATCATTTTGCTTTTGCAAAGTCTACAAATGTGTCTTTGACTGCTCCTTTCCAAGTATCTCTTGGCCTCTTTACAGAATCTACATCTTAGGCTACATTACAGCGTTAACATTTGATGACGAAATGGGTTGCTTATTGTTTGTAGACTGCTGCTGTGAATTTCCAGCTTGCTGTCCCAAATCCATAGCTCTCTTTTTTGATCTGGTATTGGCTGAAATAGGAGAACTTTGTTGATCATGGCCGTTCACGCCATAGAACTTAGAACTCTGCCAGTTCGGCAAGGCAACTTCAAGATTATCTTGTTCTTGATTCTGATTTGCAACATTTTCCGCACTAGCATAGTTGTTTTGGACCATTAAGGCTTGATTTCTTATGCCATTAGCACACATTAATTGGTTATGGGGTTGATTGCATGGATAACACCAATCACAATCTTGGGAAATATTATTTTGTGGTACAATTTCTTTTGACGAATTGGTTGTGTTTGGGTTGTATGGCTGGAATGGTCTTGGGTTAAAACTCTTCCTTTGGCCTTGATAATCATTCTGAAAGGCATGCCTATTAGGCTAGTTCTGCTGATAAGTGGCTTGATAAGGCTTATGTTCATGACCATATTGCTACTTAATGCTCACAAGATCATTCTCGAAGGTCTTGAGTATAGTTTTAATCTCTTGAATCTCTTGGTTTTGGGCTGGAGCAACAATCTCTTGGGTTGTGTTATGATAACCTATTGTTGGAACAGGCAGGACAACAACTAAGGGAGGTAAAGTAATAGGGGTAGGTGGTTGTATTTCAGGAAACAAAGGCATAGGAGGTCTAGGGGTCATATCTCCAGCTTGGATGAGACAATTTTTGGCTCTAATGGATATGTCATAAGTATTAGGGAGTGTATGCCCACCCATAGATTGGGTCATAACCGAAATATTACTATTTAAGGCTTGTAAGTAAAACAGAAAAGCATGAGTTGGTAAAGGCTTTACCATTGCAAGAATTTTGTCCCATGTTCTCTGAAATCGGTAGTTGAAATCAGCCAAGTGCTCGTGTGGCACTCTCTAAATGTTGCTCAATTGCTCTAACAGAGATAAATTATCAGATTTATTAACAAAATACTAGTACAGACCATTACTTAATGCATCCCATGTCATGATTGAGTTGGCTGCGAGGCCTCTAAACCATTGAAATGCTTTCCCCTTGAGTGATGCAGCCAAGAGTCCTAACGTGACGTTCTCTTGTGTGATGTTGTGAACTGAGCATAGGGTAGCCACGTTGCAAATATGCTCAACCGATGTTGTTTGATCCTCCCCAGTGAAGTATGGCAGGATTCTATGGGTTGCAACTAGGATGTCATCATGTTGAGCAATGTCTAATGGAATGCCTCCATTAAAAGGTGCAAATCGGTGTTGTCTTGGCACTTCCATTGACAAAAATTGGAGATAGGAATGGTGATTTTATTGGATGGAGTGAAAACTCTCAAAACCTGAGTACAAAGAAGTTTACAAGCTCAAAAATGTGTAAGAGCAAGAAACTAGAATCTGAATTGAAAAAACCACTAAGTTTTCCACAAGATATATCTCCCCAAAACCCTAATCTGAGATCAAAAGAAAAGCTCAAAAAAAGGTATCAAAACTGCTCAAAAAGCTTGCACAAAAGCGGAAAAAACACACTTTTTGCAAATACATACTAAAAAGCCTCTCAAAATAGGCCAAATTTTCTTTTAAAGCAAAAAAAAAACCTTATCTATCTAACAGGAACTTCAAATCCAACCAAGAAGAAAAGCAATAACAATCTCCTAAAAATAGAAAAGAATAAAACAATTTGTTTTATTCCTACTTTACATAGATTGCAGATTTAAAATTCTCTCAATTTGACTCAATTTTTTGCAACCTAAAAATTTTAGAAATCTTTTGATAAAAATCACAACCTTATTTCTCCATTTACAATATTGATTTTCTCAAAAAATCATAAAATATATGATGCATCTCTTATCACTATTCATTTCCTACTAAGGCACTATTAATCACAAATCCCTAAAGTCTATAGCCCCTTACATTGCCAAAAATTTAATCAAATAAGCCTAAGGACTTAGACAAATGGCACCACCATATTCACAAGGCTCGAACTAGGCATTGAAAATCAGCCACATGATGCATTCAACTTGGAACATTTGATATTTAATGTGAAATAAAATAGTCCCCAAGTCTGAGCAAGGGAAACATGGTAAAAACAAAGGCAAACCCTAAAGCACTTAATTTCACCTTTTGGCTTTGAGAGTGAGCTCTGTAAGAAGCGCCGCCATACTTAGGGTTTGAACTTTGAGACTCCATTCAAGCTCTCTTCTTTTTGATTCTCCACCAAATTCGGCCTCCATAACTCAGGGTAAGTGTTATTTCTTGTATTCTATTCATTCTTGGCTTCTTTGATGAGAATAAAGATCTCACTGGTCGTGGCTATAACATATTTTTCTGATTCATTTACTCCATTTCTTGTGCTTTGTTTCTATTATATCTTGGCCACCAACATATGAGCTCGAATCTTAATTTTGAAAGCTCTGTGACAGTTGGAGTAAGGCTTCTTTATCTTCAACAGGAAAATGATGGTAATCCTTTGTTTCTACTTGCTTTCCATTTCTTACAAAGCTTACAAAAGCTTTAATCTACAAGAAGATTTTGATTGTTCTTCGAAGCCATGCCATGTATATTTTGATATGAGCTTTTGAAATACTTTTGGGCTTGACCCATGATGATCTTCACTCCTGTTGTATTTTCTGAGACAAAACTTGATGTGGTCATTTGTTGTTTTTGAAGAAATCACACTCTCTTGTGATTTTCCTACATTCAAATTCGACCATGAGAGCATTGTATAAATACTATATTTTAACTAAACCCCACATGGGTACATGATATTTTAGAGAAAATACATTTCTTTTTCCTTTCTGTTGAAAAACCCTTAAATGGGTATCTTTTGATTGTGATAAAAAAAATTATTTTTCTCTCCCCGTTGAAATTCCCATGTGGGTAAACTGAAAAATGGTGAAAATTTTGTATATTTTTATTCAAAACCCCAATGTGGGTATTCTGAAAAAAATAAACAACAATTTGTATTTTGTTATTCATTCAAAATCTGGGCTTGACCCATCATGGCATTTCATTTGCATTCTAAAATTTGTAAGAACCCTTCATGGCATTTTGTAGCAACATTTTTGAGATAAAACTCATATGGGTATTTGATATTTTGAAGAAATCAATTATCTCACTTTTCCTCTATATTTCTGTTGAGAACCCAAAATGGGTACTCAGTATTTTGAAGATAATTTTTATGTACTATGCATTTCTGGAAAACAAGAGTTTGAAACTCAACCCACCACTGTACGAGTTTTGCATTCTAATGAAACTCCATGTGCGTTTTCCTAAAAATAGTAATAATCTGGATAAATCTGCATTTGAATTTGACATACTCAAATGGGTATGCATGACTATAACTTTAAATCAATATGAGCATTCCCCTATTTTTGAAGTTGGGTATATATGTGATCCTTGCTCCATTTTATTTCTTAAAACATACAAATTGCTTACTTGCATCTTAAATCTCTCTCATACTTTGTCATTCTCTACTCATTTTGGAAATGACTTCTACATATTCTAATTTATGTTCAATCTTTTCACATTTGTCTTCCTAGACCCATGCAAATTATTCTTTGAAGATATACTTTGAATGACAGAACTAGTCTCCAAAATAGTGTATTTTTTTATTGTTTCCCTTTCAAATACAGTGATGTATACACTTACTGCAACATTTGCACTCTCAGCCAAAAAGAAACTGGTTGTCTTTGTTGTATCATCACTTCACTTTATTGGACATACTGGTTACTGTATTAATTCTTGTCATCCTTTATTCTAATGGGAATCCAGAGCTCTCTTCATGCTCAACTATCCTTACATGTTTATGCTCTTCTAACTAGCACTCTTCATGCATTTTTATGCTCCATTTAATAAAAATGTCTTATTCCTTGCTCTTCTTATGAAATGAAAATATGAAACAATGCTCTTTGTTGAGGCGTTATGTATGCATGTTCACTGTCATTGCTTAAAGATAGAACATTGTTGTAATATGATGAAACAAGATGCATAACAACACCCATGGTAGAAAAATGAAAACTATACAACAACACCTATGATTTGTAATCATGAAAAAAATGTATTCAGTTGAATTGATTGAGCTCATTTAAACCTACTGTTCACATGTAGCTTTCAGAAAACATTTACTTGATGATTTTGAGTGAACAGTCAGCTTGATGACTTAGATGAATGAACTCTATTTTACTCTCTCAGTTACATAATACTTCTTCACTCAGCCCCGCCTATAATGCTAAGGGGCAACATGCCGAGCTCTACCCTTGTGGGAGCTCATTTTTTCCCACATGCTTGGTCTTCAAAAGACAATCAGCTACATGACTTTCCCTATACCTGCACAAGGAAATGAAGAATGTTAGCATAAAAACAATATATGATGATAATGTTTTCTCTTTTTAGTTCATGTCTTTGTTCCTTCCTTTAGTTCATTCCATGCATTTCAAAGACTGAATTATATGTTTGTTGGTAGATATTTCAGTATAACTCATATCTAGAGATCTTAATTGACACCCCTCTCAATATTTTGTAGGCACACTCAGGAGTGGAAGCAGGATGAAGCAAGCAACAAGTGTCTCAACCGAAGGTGAAGAATCAAGAAATGATGGATATGTCTTCTGCTATTTGCTTTCTTTTTTTTCTTTTTACCTTCAGCTGTATATTTTACCCTCTGTAATGAATGGAATTAGCTAAAACCATGGCTTGTGTGGATATTAAATTTCTTCTTTCATTTCCATTCTGAAAGAGATGTATTGAAATGCAATATTGTACTTTTCATTTGTATTATTGCAATCAAATGAGCATATGTAATGTGAATCATTTCATGAAATATACGAAATCATTCTGTTATGCTTTATCATTTGTATATTCAACTCTGTACTCCAATTGATTTTGCAAAAAACATGAGTAATACCTCTGAAATTCAACGTTCTTAAATACTTGCATAACTGTCACTTGATAAATGATAAATAAGGTGCAAACAACACTTAAGCATATGGAGAAATAACTATAATTTTCACTTTCAAACATAATGATATTTAAACTAGCTCCACCAATCGAGCTGTAGTGAAAAATTGGTAACAAAACAAACTATAGGAATTTTTTTATTTAATTAAATTAGAGGAATGTGATTTTAGATGGAAGAATTAGAAGATATGAACTATATAAATAAATTTAGCATTTATTTATAAGTAGACGAATTAAAGGGGTCATTAATTAAATAGCTTGTATTTAATTAATTAATTGTCTTGATTGATTTTAGGTGTATACACAAACATCTAGGGGACCACACAACATTCATACACCATTACATTTTCCTCAAAAAGTGCCTAGTGTTGAAGACCTTAAAAAGAATCATTCTAATATATTTGCGTAGGAACTCATTTAACTCTCACCGATAGTGAAACTTATTTTTCATGAAATGTTGCAAATATAGAAGGAAGAGATCCAATCTTACATAAAATCGAATCATGTAACATCCTTTTCTCACCCCATGCAAGCCACCTAGTCAAAAATCACATTCCCTAAACATGAATTACCCTCACTTGAGATTCAAAACAAAAATGATCCCTTGATGATAAAGGTGATCATTAATGAAACTTTAGTTAGGCACACTCTCATCGACAATGGAGCTAAAATTAACGTTTGTAGCATGGACCTCCTACACAAATTTGGCATGGAAAAAGATCTCATTCAACTTAATAATGTTCATATTCATGGCTTTGATAATGTTAATAGGAATCCACTTGGGATGATCACATTACCTATTGAGGTCAGACTTGTAGTGTTTCCTACCTCTATTCATATCATGCAAGGACCCCTTCCATACAATCTTCTCCTAGGGAGACCATGGATTCATGCTATGAAAGGAGTCCCATCTACCCTTCACTGTGTAATGAAATTTGAATACAACAAGATATACACAATTGATGCAGATGATCGAGGCTATGCATTGACTAATCACAACACTTCCAACTCCCCTAATCCTTTCATTCCTAGATAAAAACTTGAACCTATACAAGTTGATTATAATTCTTCACCTACAAAAAAACTCTTTCATGATAATTTGGAGTCATTAGATTCTACACCTCCTTTCCATAACATTTCCAAAATATCACCCTCATGGTCCAAAGATTCATATACAAACAATTCATTTTTAGACACAAGTTCTAGTAGTGATTGGAGTTTCACACCTACCTTTAAGGGAGGGTGTGCAATATCCCAATCTCAACCCAAAAAACCTTGTGTTCCTTTCACTCAACTTAGTTCTACCAAATCACCCCATGGTGGTGATGTGGGAAATATAACTCCCATCCTTCATGAAGCAATGACACAACATTAAAAAGGATTTGTGTTCTTGTAAAGAAACCACTCCTTCTCACAAACACACAACCCCTTCATCTAACTTGGAAGATTGTTATGGTATCATTTACATTCCTCCTCCTACACATGGATACAATGAACACATGATCCAAACCAACATATCATACTCTTTCAAGAAATATCTAGGGGTATCTCTCTTATCTCCACTTTTATCAAAGACTTTGCACAACAATAACATCCAAACTCTTAAGGTTTTTGGTGCTCTTCCTTGTGTGGACGCATCTAATTCTTCTACCTGATACTTCATTTCATCCATTCCAAGCTCACCTTTTTCCTACACTAAGTGGGGGGAAAGGGGTTCAATAGCCTTATCTTCATATGTCACTTGTGGTTTCCTCCTTTGGCTAGTCGTTAACCTTTCATGAATACATAAGAGCAAGCTTGGGATGTAGACGACATGCCTAAAGTTGGCCTGCATGTGACATACTACCTTTTCATGATGTAGCTTATCAGAAACCTATGACTTGGCATAGGGCTTTCTGAGTAAGCTATCATGTCCTCTTCTTTTACTTTAAAGCAATTTCTCACAGTACTAGTGTTCACAACCTCTTTAAAGTGGGGGGCATACATCACCACTCACATTTCATTATGCAATTTCTTTCTTCTTGTGATGTGTCATTTTCTTGGTGGAGTCATTGGGCTGCATTACCTCCAAGAGTGTAACACTTCTTTTGACACACCCTCTCTTGGAGATGTTAATAACAATTTCCCCTAAGATGAGACCTTGCACAAATTTAAAAAAATCCCTTTGAACATTCCTTACATTGTCTTGCATTAACAATGTCTATGAGTGTCAAGCATACAAAGTTTTTCTTTCCTCATTAATCATTTTCATTGTGGCACCTTATTAAAGTTATTAGGAGGTATAACTTTGGTATGGTTGAGCGGGAAGCCCATTTCGAGGCACGACTTTCCCATAGTCACCTATGTGTTTGTGAGTGCATACCAACTAGTGTATGTTTCTAACCTTTTGGTCCTTCTCACCCAGTGGATAGCCAAGATTTCTATCACCCCAGAGTGATTATGCATTTTATTTTTGGACAAACAACCTAGATCTGATCCATAACTAGTTGGACAAACGGTCGAAGCTTGATCCACCCTTTTATTTTCACTCTTCTAGTTCTTTCCATTGCATGATTATGTATCTTGATGGTTTGAATTAGGATCTTGGATCCTAGGGGATTGCACAACCTTCTTGATCTTTTTCATTCTTTGTCATCCACATATACACACTTGGATCTCTCTTAAATATCTACTTTAGTGTGAGTTTGATGCAAGTTCATCCTCACACTAAAGTGGGGACTAAATGCACCATAGAGAAAAGGAAACTTTCTTGACATGGGAATAATTCATGATAAATTGGACTTAATTAGGCCTTGAATCAAGTGTTGTGAGGCATTTTGTGCATCCACACTAGGTCTTGGACCCTTACAAATTGAATAACATGCTTTTATTGATATCTTGTAAAGGTGTTGTGAAGTGTTGTAGAGGACTTTCACGCTTTTCTAGACTTAATGAACCCATTTCTCCCTAATCCAATATTATAAAAAAAAATTAATAACATTATTACATAAATCTAGAAGACTTATAACTTAAACTTAATGTTAAACTAGTGTTGTAATGTGTCTTGCACATTCACATTCGTTCTTGTGCCTTCCTAGGCTATGTGGACCTCATTTTAGTGTTGTAAAGTGTATTTAATCACACTTTCACATTGAATTTTGTGTCCCAAGCCCTAATTGACCTTCACATCATCACTAATAGCCCCCTATTACCCCATATTGTGCATCCCAAGGTATAAACTGACCAAATAGTTGACAAAGTCACAATATAAACCTTATTTCTTAACTTCTTGGCATCTTAGTTGGAAAAATGGCACCTATGGGACCCATTCTCCATCCATGGTGAATCAATCCCATCTAGGTGGGACCCATTAACCATGGGTGGCGAATGAGTCCCATTTGGCCCAATTTTGACCTTTGAGTAGGAAATTTTGGAATTCAAGTTTAATTTTACTTCATGTCGGCCTTAGGGATCCAATTTTTGGGCTAATAAGGTGAATTTCCTATAAAATAAACATTCTAAACTCTATTTCACGTCCATTAACTTAATTCATAACCATTCTTCATTATTCATCCATCATTCTTCCATCTCAAGTCAAGCAAGTTAGGGTTTCACCATCACAAGTCATTAAGTTAACTTCTAAAGACATTCAAGGGAAGCTTCTCCATGTTTTGCTACAAAAATTCAAGATCAAACATCATGGCAAGGTAATAAACTCCATTATTGCATGTTTCATTCCATTCTTTCAACATTTTGGTTTAATTACCTAAAAGGGGTTTGATTAAGGCAAACCCCCATGCCCTAACATTCAACATTTTTCTCTCTTGTATTGTGTTTTTGAAAATTCAAGCATCTTGGAAGCTTGTAAATTATTAAAGATTGCATTGCAAAGTTGTTTAGGTCTTCTCTTCATTGATCAAATCAAAATATCAACAAAAACTCACTTTTAGGTTCAAAAATCAAAGTTTTGGAAGTGGACACCTGTAGGAAGCCAAAATACAAACTAAGAGATCCTGTTTCCTCTTTTGGATCTTTAAAAATTCAAAAGTGAACTCATTCACCATCAGTAGTGAATGAGTCCCATTTCCAGGCCTGAATAGGGTTTTCTGCATTTCTAGATACCCTTTTGTCCGAAATGCATTTTAGGTCAGTTTTAATGGTGAATAAGTCCTAGTAGGAAAAATTCTAGCATCAACAACATTTCAAGTGTCATTTCTAGCCTCCTTCTAGATCCCAGGTGCACACTTTCAATTTGGTTCATTTTTGTTCAATTTTGCATTCATTTCTAGGTGTTTTCTACATATCACAATGTGTTTTCAAACAAGTTACATTTCTTAGGTTTTGCATATTTAATCAATAAATTTTATTAGTTCATTGCATCTAGATCATTTAGTTTAGCCATAATTCCATCATAAAATCCTTTATTTGAGTGAACCACTTGGATTTTAGGTGTGGGATCTATGTCTTTCCATTAGGACAAAAATTGAGTTCACTTAATAATTTAATGACTAACGAATTACTCAAATGTCATAATTAATATCTCAAAGAAGGAATTAAAGAAGAAATTGAAAGAATAAGAGAAAATTATAAGACAAAAGAGAAGAAGAGAGATCACGAGCTTGATAACAAAGTTTTCTCAACATGAGCTATGTTTGTGGGCCTGCTTCTCAATGAGGAACTGCTTTATTAATGATGAAAAAATTTAACTGCTTTTGTACACCATCCAAGCTTTAGACCTGCAATATAGTTTCTTCACAATCTCTCTCAACACCTAAGACTCTTTCACATTCTCCTTTACTTGAAGAAATACAAAATACAAAGTCTCTGTGTTACATCAATCTCCAAAAATTACTAAATTCCTAATTTCCTCCCAGAAGAATTGATTAATTATCTCAAGCCTATACCCCCTTTTATACATAAATTTTTTCCCATTATGGTTAAAAACCATAAGATTTACAAATATTTCATATCTCCCATTTTTACAAGTAAATTTCAACAATATCCCCTTTGACAAGTAAATATCTTTGAAAAATCCCCCATTTACAATAGGAAAATATCATAAATCATTAAAAATATTATCTAAGCCCTTTAATTATATTATGTAAACAGGCTTTAATATTCTAAAGGATTAGGCCCTTATTTATAGGGGTTAGTATTTTAATTTTGGATTTTCTACTTTTATTTGGGGGTTAAATTCTTTAAACTTAGGAGATTCGAGCTTATTCATTATTGTTTTAAAGGGTTTAATTTTTTAATTTTTAGGAGATTTGGTTTTAATTTTTTGCCTTTAAATCCCACAAAATCTACTTGGGATCCCACAAAATCCACTTGGAATCCCATAAAATGGATTTTGTGAAATAAAATAAACCTCCACCACTTTATTTCTCAAAAATAAAGCATGGTGTAGTGGTGGTATGCGAATTTAGTGAGGGGAATCCATTTTTTTTCCACATCACCTTCACTTTGCACATCATCATCCTATCAACCTTCAACTTTGATTTGCCATATCTTTGTCGTACGAGCTCCATTTTCAAAAAAATGAGTGGTATTAGAACCATGGAGATGGGCTCTTCGACATGATGCCACCTTTAACCATTTTTGGAGCAATCAAATTTTTCACCTTTCTGATTGGCCTCTGTACCCAGTTTGACCCCAACTTTGATTGACCATAACTTTGGTGTACAAGCTCCTTTTTGCTCGTTCAAGTTGTGTTGGGTCTAGTTTTCCAAGCACTTTGACATGGCAATGGTTCAACTAGATTCTAAGACTGTGAATTTTTGAGGTCTTCTAGATCCTCCTTGATCAGAAACATCTTTGATAAAATCAGAATGATGGTATTTTCTCAAACCCTAAACCCTTCAATGTACCAATCCAAAAAATATTCATTTTTCTCCAATTTAGCCTTTGAAAGAGACCCACCAAATTGCAAAGAAGCTCTCGTAGAAATCCTAAATGGCTTCCTCAACAATCTCTAACTAGGATAGATAGTTTCACTATTGAAACTGTTGCCCTAGGGTTTCCAAACCCACAAATAGTTAATGCCTTCAAAAATATCTCCAAAATGAAGTGAGAAATAACATCAAGAATGAATGAGAATGAACCTCCACACACCTTTTTATAACACTCACTTTAATTTCCCGCTCAAAATAATAAAGTGACTTAATAAAGTTATCTTTTAAATATTTCACTTAAAGTCACTATAACTTTATTTAATTAATCACTTAATATCACCTTTTAAATTTATCTTTTGACGCTAGATAATATTAAATAATTAAATAAATGAATTCCCTTATTACGCCTTTAGCCTTCGGGAGTTAATAAGGATAAAATAGCAATTTGAGTGGTCATAGAGAAGGGGACATTACAGTCCTCCCTACCCAAGATTGCTTTCTCTCAAGCAATTACAAACTTTGGGGTGTTGCAGTATCTATTCCCCTTCACAAGTTGTGTCCTTTGTTGGAAAGTCTCTCCATTTAACCAAATACTCCTTCATCACCCTATTTCTCAATCGCCTCTCCCATGTGTCCATTATCTCCTTAGGAACCAAAAGCAAATGTCCCTCCTCATCCAATGGAGGCAACTCTAAAGACGAAGTAACCTGCTACCCAAGTTTCTTCTTGAGGCACAAAACATAAAACACATTATGTATCTTATTGCTCTTTGGTAGTACTAGCCCATAGTCTACCTCCCCAACACATTTGATGATCATGTAAGGCCCATAAAACTAAGGCTTGAGCTTTTTTCATCACTCTTCTTCAACTAATACTGCCTAGAGGGATATAAATGAAGGAAAACCAAGTCTCCCACTTTGAAGCTATGCTCAACCTTGTGCCTATCTACATCTGTCTTATGTTGATTCTGATCCATCTATAAGTTATCCTTAAGAGCCTTCATAATTTCTTGGCCCTCCTGAATCCAATCCTTGGCTTTAGGAGCTCCACTCTCCCTAAAGGAAAATTCCATGAAAAAGGATACATAATAACCATACAACACATGAAAGGGTGCCATCCTGATTGACATGTGATAAGTGGTGTTGTAAAAGTGCTCACCCAGGTGCAATCACTTAATCCATGCTCTCTATTATCCTGAAATGTAATTACACAGGTAACCCTCAATCCAATTGTTCAAAATATTAGTTTTTCCTTCTATCTGAGGGTGATAGCTCATTCTCAAATTTAATTCTATCCCTACCAACCTAAATAAATCCTACCAAAAAGAAATCAGGAATGTGTTTTCCTTGTCACTCACTATGTACTTGTCACTCACTATATACCTTAATGGTCCATGCAATCAAAAAATCTCTCTGAATAAAAATTCTGCTACTTGGGTTGCCTTATACTCTGAACATACGGAAAATAAGTGAGCATCTTTCATCAAATGATCTACAACCACATATATGCAGTACTTACCATGAACCTGTGGGAGATCGGTGATGAAATCCATGGAAATTCTTTCCCACTTCTACTCAGAAATAGGCAAAGGTTGTAGTAGACCCCCTGGTTGTGACTGCTCTAACCTTTTCTATTGATAAGTCGTACACTCCCTAACATGTTTCAAAATATCCTCCTTAAGTCCCTTCCAAGAGAACCTCTCTCTAACCTTCCTGTATGTTTTGAAGTAGCCCTAGTGTCCTGCTAAGGGAGTATCATGTGAAGCATGTAGAATCTTTTCCATCAACTTAGATTCTGGCACCAAATAGATGATGTCCTTGTAGAAGATGGAATTGTCCACTACTCTGTACCTATCATCCTACACCTAACCATCCATCAACTCGCACACAAATTTATTCTTAGAGTACTCAACTATTAAGTGAGACTTCCAATTTTCTAAAATCTCTGAGAGTGAGCAAGCTGTAGGTTTTTTGGAAAAGGAATCCGCAACAACGTTCTATTTCCCCTTCACATACTCTATGTTGAAGTCATAGATCTAAATTTTATTGACCCACTTCTGCTACCTCTTGTTCAAGTCCTTCTCCAAGAAGTACTTGAGACTGTTGTGGTCATTCCTCACCACAAATTTACCCCCAACTGAGTGCTACTTGAACTTCACCAATGCATGCATTATGGAGAGCATCTCTTTATCATATATGGAGTAAAGTATCTCAAGTCCTCTCAACTTATGGTTCTCAAAAGCAATAGGATGTTTGTTCTGCATTAGCACTACTCCTATTCCTTCACTGAAAGCATCACACTCCAAAAAAAATAGTTGGGTGAAATTAGGAAGTGCCAAAATTAGGTAACTGCTCATCACCTCCTTGTACTTATCAAAATCTTGTTGTGCCTCCTTAGACCATCTAAATGATCCCTTTTTCATAAGATCTACCAATGGTGCTCCCAACTGAGAAAACCCTTTGACAAAACACTTGTAATAGTTGCACAACCCAAAGAACCCTCATAGCTCTATAAGTGACTTAGGTGCTGGCTAGTCAATGATTGCATGTATTTTCTCTTGGTGGACTTGTAAACCCTATGCACTGATTACATGCCCCAAATATAGTATCTCCTTAAGGAAAAAATCATACTTTGAGGCCTTAGCATGCAAAGATTGCTCCTCCATAATCCCCAAAACCTCATCTAACTACTTCAATGCAATCAAATAACTAAGCAATGTGTATAAACAAACTAGATCTAAATGCAAGAGTTGAGAAAATGATTACTTAGAAGGAATATATGGTAATTATTTGTTTTTGATAAAGTGACGAATTTGAATTTGTAGTTAAATTATTGTGACATGATAGGCAATTAGATTCAAAAATTAAAATTTGGATATCAGATTAGAAGGTTACAAACAAACTCGATAGAAGCCTACATTACCATAAATAGGGTTATATTTTCTAGCCTAGACTTGGACAAGGCTATATCATGCATCTTGGTAGATAATATAGTTCCATGCCATGTAAATTTATGTTGGAAAATTCCACACCATACAAATCAATCCATGTGATATGGCCTTATTTTTATAAGGTTATAAAAGACAAATGGAAACAAATCATAGATCACATTTGGGTTATTAAAGACATATGAGACTAAGAAATCAAACATGGTCTCATTATTTTGCTACAAGTATAATTTTTTTAAATAGTGTATTAATATACCAAGTGGTTCCAATAGAAAGATATAAGTACTACATTGCAACTTTTAGGTCCTCATACATACACTGCTTGGGGCTAAGTAAATTATGAGAAAATTTTAAACCATTTAAGCTACCAATTTATGCATAAAATATTTATATAAATTTATCTCCATAAGGCCATGAGGTCGTATAAAATATCATCAAAATGACATACAATGCCATCATGAGGGCACACAAAATGTGATAAAAATTTCATACAGTGCCATCATGAGGGTGCACAAAATATCATAAAAATTTCATACAATGCCATGAGGCCAATGTATTGTCTCTCAGTCTACAAAATATCATCGATACATATAGCCACACCAAAAATGTTATCTATGTTCCATGTACAAGCATACAGGATATGTTCATCTATGAATATTGAACACTATTCCTTAAACATTGGACCTATTTTTCCCTTACTATACATTAAACCTCGATTGCTTGTAATAGATGTAGACACTGAAAAATGTCTTCAGTTTGCAAACAACATTTTTTCGCTTCAATCTCCACTCCTCCCCGCATAATTAAGTAATTTTAATTATTTAATTATTTTACCACATTCTTCTATTAATTAAATATTTTTTAATTATTTAATTGATTAGCATTCTCTTGTTTTATTCTTCTTTTTGATTAATTAAATAAATTAATATTTATTTAATTGCATCACTAACATTCTCTTTCCTTCTATAGTTAAATAAATTATCATTCAAATTTAATTATTTTCTCTACATTATTCATCTATAGTTAAAAAATTATCAGAATTATTTAACTATCTTTTATCACTCTTCCATCATTAAATAATTAATTTGATTTAATCATTTAATCCCTTCTTCCCATTTCCTCTATATTTAATTTAATGGTTGCACAATCATTTTAAATTAAATATCGATTTCCCTTATTCTCTCAAATAAATGATCTAAATTATTTTGTATTCCCTCACATGCTTCTCCATGAATTAAATTTATTATTTATTCCTCCACTACCTTTCCTCCACTTTCCCATTTGAATCTCGACTGTTGATTCCTTTTGGTCTTCTTTTAATCTTGACCATTTATCTTTAGCCTTCCCTAGCCCACTACTCTGTGGTGCATGAATCCTCCTTGTCATCTTCTAGAACTTTAATCTCGTTTTTCCATTTGAGAAGCTTTTCTATAAAAGAGAGTTGTCTCCTTCATTTTGGCTTTACAACCACATATCTCCAACATTCTTTCTATCATATCATAGTCATTTACAGGTACTTGTGTACAAAAAAATATAAGGGAAAGCTTGCAAAAGAAGTTTTGAGGAGATGCAAGGAAGGTGAATCAAGTTTGAGCATGGATTTTAGTATAGCTTTGGTTATTGTTTTATCTCCTTTGCTTGTTTGTGCTTTCTTGGTTTAGATTTGGAGTAGTTGTAGTTGTTATTTGGTCTTTACCTTTGGATTTGAATTTAACTCAATCGTACATTGGTGAACCCAATGTGAATCTTACATATTTAAAATAAAATTTATATGTTTTCTATTTTTTCTATTATGTTGTTGGTTCATGAGCCACATAAGCATGACAGTGAGCCGCAATCATTGGGAGAGTGCCAAAAATTTGAATAATGATGCATTTGAAGGTTCCTAAGTCATAATTGATAAAAGAAAGAATGATGTAATTGTTAGATAGTGAGCCACATTTAATTTATGACAACCCACAATCACCATTTATTGTGTTGTAGTCACTATTACTGAGTCGTATTTGTGAGCCGCATTTGTTCACCAAAATGATGCATTTGACTAATAAGATATAGCTTTTCAAAATTGAGTGTTCTTTCAATTTTCCTTTTTGGTTTACTTTAGTTTAGAGGTTTATGGTTTGCTAATCTTTTGTTTGTAGTGTGTAGCTTTTTAGGAGAGGACATTTTGGAAAATACTAATCCTTTGTTTGAAGGGTTTTGTTTTTCTTTATTTAAAATAGAAGCTTTTTGGTTTTTGACACATTGCATTGGATTTAACAAGAACCACAAACTACATCTCACATCCCATTGGGTTTTAAAAAGAACCACAAACTACATCTTACACTCATGAGGATTTAAAAAGAACCACAAACTGCATCTTACACTCATTGGGATTTAAAAAGAACCACAATCTTGTATATTCACTCATTGGATTTAAAAATAACATTAATCTACATTTTTCACTCATTTTGGGCTAAAATGAACGACTTACATTTTGTCTTCAATAGTACTTAGGAACACTTTATTTTTAGCTTAAAATGAATGAGTGTCTACTGTGTTTGGTGCACTTGCACAAAATATTTGTTGTAGAACCCATAGGTGTAATGAAAGTATCCTCTCCCCTTGCACTTTGTGTGATCTTGGGTGTAAGAGAAATCATTACATCTCTTTTTCTTTTGCGGTAGGATTACCAACTAAGACAAATCCGTATGGAGAACTCATTGGTGTCCCAAAGTGGTTTTTCCCTTGGGTCGCTATATAAAAGGATAAGATGAAATTCAAGTCCAAAATTTTGTTAGCCTATGCTGAAAATGCCAGTTTGAAAGGGGAAGCTACTCATGTTTATGTGTGGTATATTTAGTACCCTAGTAGGGTTGGTTAAAGCCTTGAGTGGCTTGTTGAGTGCTTGGAAGGTAGTAAGTCTCATGTTGTGACTAAAAACCTTCTTAGTATCCACCCTTTTGATTGATATTATTTTGCATCACTCTTAGTGAAAGGGTATAGCACCACACCCTGAAAGCTACTCACCATATGAACTTGTAAGAGAGGGGTACCAACCATGTTCAAGGCCCTAAGTTATGGAGAGGCAAGAGTGGAAGACTGCTTAACTTACCTTAGCTTAACGGGGTGTTAGGAAACACGGGAAGAGAGTGATGCGGACTATAAGGTCCTTAAATCACTCTGCAGACCCGAAACATAAAATGGGGCTAGGCGAGTCATTTTTTGGGTTTAACTCTGCACCTCAGGCTCTTAGGTGCGCTAGTGTCTATATGACTAGATGACTAAAGAAACAAGGTAAAACACTAGAAAATGGACTAATGTCCTATCTAACTACTTCCAAAGGTCCAAAACAAAGCTATGAAGTAGGCAAGATATGTCTGAATATGATTTAAAAAAACAAGAGTTAGGATAGCAAGAATAATCTCATAGAGGTACTTGTTCGCCAGCTAACCTCGAGTAGCACATCCACCTACACACAATGAAGAGGAAAATTGTTGGGTAGCTGTATAGGGGCCTTCCTTAGTCAGACCCCCGTTTAGGTGTTTCCACCTCCATAGACAACCAAGATAGCAATTGTGAACCCCAATCCTAGACCTACACAAACATAGCAAACAAACACAATATTAAATCCATATGCAAGTTAGAACTAATATTCCCCATGAAATTCATCTACAATGGTCAAAATAGGAAGGAAAATGAAGAACAATACAAGAAAATTAATGAAATCCTATTTAAACATGAAAACTCTCAATCCCATGGGGGAATTGGTGTCAATTTGATGCGAAAATTGGCCCTTTCCCAACTCCTTTGCAAGCTTGATGATCTTGACAAAGGTTCATCCACTTGGTGATGAAGAACAATGTGATTCCTTGATAAAAATATGCAATAACCTAGATATGATAATGGAAAATGCTCTAAATGTGAAGATAGTAACTTTTCTCTAAGTTGTGGATCCAAAATGAGAAGAAGAGCCTTCTATAAATAGAAGAATAAGATGGAAGAATGAGTAAAATGGAGGAATGTGAGATCATTCAAAATCCAATGCCCAAATTCCACTTGTTAAGATGTGAATGGATGAAGGATGAGCACATTTTGATGAATGTGCACAATAAATGATATTAGGTGGAATTTGAAAATCATGAAATGACTTGTTGGAGGGAGAAAGGAATGAATTAAATGCCACTTGGGTCAATGCACAAGGACATGAAAGAGGGTTAAATGCTTTGTTGGAAGGAAAAAACCACTTGGAGATATTTTCAAACTTGGAGGAATATTCCCCTAAAGATGCCATGTTGAAAGAAAATAGAGATTTAATAAATAATTTAAATGTATTTTCATGTGCAAGTGGAAAAATCTAGAGGATTTAGATGATTAGGATTAAATTAATTAGGATTTGATTAATTAATAGAAGATTTAGATGATGTGACAATTTGATTTAGATTTTTGGATTGATTTAAATCAAAGTTGAGAGGAATATGATTTTGATTTATTTAATTAAAGAGGGGTGATGTTAGATTAAAACAAATAAGGTTTAATTTATTTAATTTAATAAAATGACTTTAGGGATTTAATCAAATAAAATTAATTAAATAGAGACTAGAGGGTTAATTAAATAGCATTGATTTATTTAATTAACAAAAGAGAATGACCTAATCAGATAAATGGTGATTCATTTAATTAAGGGACGAAGAGTGATGATTAGCTGAGAAGATGATTTAGGTCAAAATGGTGTTAGTAATCAGGATCAAGTGTGTTGGTATATTTTCCATGTCTACATTTTGCCCCTCTTTGAAGCAAAGTACTTGTTGCGTTGGTTGAAAGAATAAACCGTCTTGATAAAAATTCAAAAAAAATTAATTTTCAAAATTGCCCCACTACTACCCGGTGAGAAGAAACATGCTGATGTATTGCTCCCTTGAGAGATCAAATGAAAATTTCAATTTTTGGGTGATTTCATGAAAAAAAGAGGACAAGGTACCCGATGGGTCCAAAAAGGCTCCAAAATGCCAAAAAATGTGCAAAAATGAGACAAAACAATGCAAAACAATCCTCAGTTGGGCGAAAACTGGATTGGGGGTCCAAAACCCTAGTTGGATGACTAAATGGGGTCAAAAAACCCTACTTTTTAAGCTTAAATAGGCCTCAGGGGGCCACTTCTAGTTCATTTGCACACATAGCCCTTTGAGATTCTATGATTTTGAGCTTTGACCAATTCCATGACACATTTCGAATCAAGTACGACTGCACCAGAGGTTTCCTGGCACTGTAACACTGGTGAGTCAACTTGAAGTGATGGCTTGCATCCCATGAATCCAGGGACACCCCAGGAGAATATTATAAGGCAATTCCAGGTTGAGAACTTGACATGTTGTTTCCATGATGGTTGGCACTACTTGAATAGGGAGTTGGATTGTGCCTTGAGACACTCTTTCTTGATCATCATAGGCTCTTATGGTTATTCCTTTTCCTTTTTCAACTACATCTTTGGAGAAGCCCAAGATTTTTATTAATTTAAGGGTGCATATGTTCAACCCTGCACCTCTATCTACGAGGACCATCTTGACCTTGTTTTTATGGACATAAGCCTCAAGTTGAAGCACATGATTGTGAGATGGTTGTTTCAAGAGATCTTGTTTTGAAAATTTCAGGAGGTGTGCAATAATAGCTTAGAAATGATCCGCATCAAGATTAGTGGGGATGGAAGATGAGGCCAAGGCTTCTTCAAGGATCTTTTTGTGGGCTGGTGAGATTTTCAACAATTCCATGATGGAAATTTTTGTTGGGGTTCTTTTTAATTGGTTGAGGACATTATAGCCACTAGGAATAGGCTTTGGGTTGGAAGTGGGTGCTCTGTTTGGTTGAGATGACCCTGCGATGGTGACTTTTCTGCTTCTTGTGGTGACTCCACAATCAGCTTGGGCTCCTTTGATGGTGATAACAGTGCAATACTCATCTAGGGATGCGATGACATGGTTGTATACATGATTCACACTTTTGAAGGTACCCTTTCCTTTATCAGTGTTATTATTTCCCTTATTGTGGTTGGGCATAAGATTCGTGTAAATCTTGAGATTTTGATTCCCTGCTAGTTGTTCCACATTTATGATTTTGACATCAATGAGGTCTTGGATCAATTTTTTCAACCTCATGCAACTAGCAGTTGTGTGTCCCTTGATTTTTTGTAAATCACAAAGGTGATTTTCATTGTACCACAATAGTTTTACCAAGGGCACTTGATAGTTATCATAGGTGGGGATTGTGATGAGTTTTTCCTCCACCAGTCTCTTCATGATGGTTTCAATTGATTCCCCAAGGGTTGTGTACTTCCACTTGGGGGATTTTTTTGTTTCACTGGGTGGCCCCCTTTGATTTTTCACATTGTTGACTGTTTGATTGTTCAGCTACCAAGTCATAGTATAAGCTTGTTGATTGTTCTGATTGGTGTTTTGAGGTTGTTGTTGGGGTGCTGGTGTGTTTTTTCGAGGAGCACTGATGAAGACTTTGGCATCGACAACACCATCATTGGTAACATTTCTATTTTTCACCCATGTACAAGGTTTGTTGTTATAGTTGGTGGATGGGTGGCTTTCTTGATAAGGAGCCCCCCCTTGTGAGATGAGGGCTTGTTTGATATTGAGCACCTTGGGGATCAACTTATCATAGGTTGTAATGCATTGTATCTTGAGATGGAAGGACAAGAGTTTGTCAAGATTTGTGATGATGGTACACACTTGTTGTTCCTAGAGCATGGTCCATTTACTTTTGTTGGCTTTTGATCGCTAGTGTTGAAAGAATGAAGAAAATGTTTCTCCCTTGGATTGTTTCATAGCTGATAGTACTTCTAGGCTCACATCCATAGCTATTTTGAAGGCATAGTTTTGCACAAATGCATCTACAATTTCCTAGATTTTTTTGATTCTTGAGAGACGAGAGAATTATTCAATGGTGGTGCCTACAAAGCTCCAAGGGAATAGTCGCATCAGATAAGTTTCTTCTTATGCAACCTCCATGCAATGCACCTAGAACTCCCTAATGTGATCTTTAGGGTTTCCTGTTCCATGATATTTATCAAACTTTGGGATCTCAAATCCATTTGGGAACAGTTTCATGACAATGCACCTATCGAACAAATAGGGGCAAAAATTATTTGGTGGATTTGTGGTTTTCCTTGATTGAAGATCAAGCAATTGTTGTGAAAATAGTTTGATTTGTGTTGATACATCATCTTGCAGATCAGGGGGTGGAATGAAGGTGTTCTATAGTGGTTCAATCGTTGTAGGGATGGGTGGATTGGTTGGTGTGTTGGTGGATAGTGTTTGCATTTTTTTTTGTGCCAAGTATGCTTGCAATTGTTGTTGTATCAACAACGCTTGTTGATACTATTTTTGTTGTGCTAATAATGCCTATTGTTGAGATTGTTGTTATTGTTGTACCAACAATGCTTATTGTTGGGATACTAGTTGGGTTGCTTCTTGCTTCTCTTGGCATTGCTTTAGTGCTTGTTGATATGCTTGTTGTTGGGTTTCTTTTTGTTGTGCGAGGTACTGTGCTTGTCCCTGTGCCTGTGCTTACACCTGTGCTTGGGCTTGTGCAACCTGGGAAGCTTGTGTGGCTTGTGTGGCTTGAGCTACCTATGCTACTTGCACAACTTTTGTGGCTTTTGCTTGTTGTGCTTGTTGTGCTTGTTGTGCAACTAATTGTGCTTTTGCTTGTTGAGCAGCTAGTTATGTAGCTTTCCAATTTTGTATTTGTTGGAGTTCCTTTTGATAGGAAGCTTGCTGAGTAGCTTGTGACGCGATGCTATATTGGTTTGACGTGTTTGAGTTTGATGGTGGTGGTGGTGGATTCAGAATGGTGTTTGTTGCTATGATGAGAGGCACCGTTGTATTGATGATTGGGATTTGTGTAGTGGATGGTGTGATTGATATACTCGGTCCTTGGGAGACTGTGTTTTGAGGTATTTGGGCGATGGTTGATGATGTGATGGTTGACATCTATTGTTGTGATATCAATGGCAAGAAGGGAGGATTCAATATGATGTTTCGATTGATGATCTAGGGGTTGCTTTGAATGAGTGGAAACAATAGAGGTAACCCCAAACCAAGAGGTGATGTGGATATCAGTGTCAAGGGTGGAAGTGGTGGAAAAGTGAGTGGCATACTCCCTTAGGGAAATGATGAAGATGAAGGGTCAAAGATGCCCCCTAGTCCAAATAGCTCATCTTCTCCTTGAGAGGTCATAAGGAGAGAGGTTTGAGGTGTTGTGTGAAATGATGATGATGGGGCATTGGGATCTTGAAAGGTGAGGGGGGCATATGGATGTAATGGATTTTGGGGGACAGGTTACCTCAAGATAGTGTTTGTGTCCAAATCTTGATTATTCACAAGTGGGTGTGTTTGTAGTGCATTAAGAAATGTGCTCCCTTTGTTAACAATGGGTTGAGTTGGAGCAATAGAGGATGTAATTTGTGGGATGGATTTAGTGATGCTTTGAACTGGGGGTGTGGATGAAATCTGGAGTGTGGATAATATTGGGGGTATGACCCCAAGAGGTTGTTCCACAATGGTGCTCACATCATAATCGGAAGGGAGTCTAGCCCCTTTTTTTGCTAATTCAAGTATATATTGTGAGGGATGGAGTTTCATCATGATATTGAAAATTCTAGATTCTTAGGATTTTGGACCATTTCGATTATCTCATCTTGTGTCATCCTGAAGGAATTATTGGTGATATCCTCTACTTGACCTTCCTCTTGAGGATTTTTTGATGATGGAGGAAGATTATTTAGGGGATTTCTCTATCCAACGGGATTGATTTTAGAATTTTTTTGAATTAGGTCACTTGAAGTTGATGTTTCTTTGTTGGCCTCCATGTTCTTCTTGTGTTGTGATCTAGTTTGCACCATAAAATAGGGATCAATTTTCAAGAATGTGTGAGATTAACCTCTAATTTTCTAGATTGATCTAACTTTAGGCACACAAGAGAAGATCTCTAGGATGATTTAAGGATCAAAGTGTGATGATGAGATGAAATATGGATGATATGAATGATTTAACTCTTAGAAGATCTTGAGGGGGATGCTAGACTTTTTGGGACCTTTTTGGATTCTTGGATTATTGGATTTTGATTTTGACCTTGATTTAGTTTTGGATTGTTTTGATTTTGGATAATGAACAAATAGATCCAAAGATGTTGGATGTTATCTATGGGATAGACTTGCTCGCAAGATGATAATTTGACTAAGTGTAGGGAGAAGGATGCATCTACCCACACTTAACCAAACAAGATGATTTGATGATAATTTGACTAAGCATATGGAGAAGGATACATATACACATACTTAGCCAAACAAAATGTTTTGATGTTTTGATTCAATGATTTGCCAAAAAGTCTAGCATAAAGGATGGTTTCAATATTTTCAAGAGTTGTTGGCGAGATGATTTTGATTGATGTTTGAAAGATGGATGAAGGTTGACTTTGATCCTATGTGTACTTAAAAAAGACTCTTGTTTACAAGACCTTGGTTTTGAAGAACATACTTTACTCTAAACAAGATTCTCAAATTGTTGAAAAAGTCTTGGATTATGATAATAATAAAATGAGTACAAATTGGGATTGTTTCTTGAAGCTCTTCTATAGAAGTTGAAAAGAAATCTTTTTCTAAATTCATAAAGTGTTGAGAGATTCTATTTATGAGCTTTTGGAATAAGAGCTTCTGACTTTGGTTTCCAGATTTTTATTTTGCATGAAATAATTTGAAACATATGTGTGGGGTTCAATTATTCTTAGCTTTGCTTAATGACTTCCTTTTACCACAAAAAATTCTTGATTAGGTTATCACACTAAATGTCCAATGTCTTAACTTCTTATCATCCCACAAAGTATATTGTGTAGAAATTAAGGAAATCAAGGAAAAAGTTTCCTATTGTTGACTTTAGCAAGCAAATTGAGATATAAATTCAAATGCTTAGAAACCCTTAAGGATAGAATCCCTAGGGAAAGCAATAGCACTTAAATTTTGTCAAAGATATTTTATTCCTAAAGGGTTTGAAATTTGATGACAATGTTGAATGTTTGTTTTCCCAATGTTTATGATCAAGCAAAGTGTTTTGTTTCCAAGAACATGCACAACCCTATGGATGTGAAAGACAATATTTGTTGAGTTCCCACTTGGATAAAATTTGGCTACACCTACTCTTAGTGAATGATTAGATGCTTGACCACATAGGCTCCCCCTTATAGTGCACTCGCTTCTTAGGTCAGCCAAGCATTAGTACCCATGGAACTCCCATGGAATACTTTTCATCTCTGCTAAGAGTTGTAAAAATGTAGGATGACTTTAGAATGACTGTTCTTGCACCAACAAATAGATCAAGGATTTTTTCCTTTTCTAAATAAAGGTTTTAATGTGGGAATTCCATTCGTGTGGGACCATCCATGCAAGCAGAGACCATTGCTACCCTTCTTGTTACAATAATCCTCGTGATACTTGCCTTTCCTCAAGTACCCACACTTATATCTTGGGTGGAAGTTGCTTGGCTTTAGCGTGTTCCTAGTTGGGTCGTTCCCTTGGGTGATTACTTTTTACCACAAGGTAGGCCCTCTAAGATAACAAAAAAGTGAGAAAACACAAAACACATCCGTAGTTTGATCGATATTTGTTGAGAAACAAATAGATAACACACACGATATGTTCCACTCACACTCGAAGTTTTTTTCAATTTTAGGATCCAAATTGAAGTTTGTAGGTAATCACTTACACAACTTAATGTCACCAAAAATCCTTTTGATTCTCAAGATCACCATGAGGCGTGAGAGAAGTGCATATGGCTTTTTGATTGTAATATTTTGGGTAAGTGATTACAAAACAAAGATGCACATGTTAATTTTAAATCCTCAAAGCAATGATATGATTCCTTTTAAAGCACTAAAGTGAAAGATGAAAGTTGATTGTTCAATTGTTAACGTTAAAAAAAATCTAGTAAGTTTTCCTAAAGTTCTTTTTAACCTTTTTCCTTGTTCGTTTTAACCCCAAATTGAAGTCTATTGAGTCCTAAAATCTTGAAGGGGTAAAATCCTTAAACTTGGAATTATAATTTCTTCCGCAAAAGTGTCTAAAGACACTTGATACAATGGATGAATGATGTTACACTCCAATCTCCTCCTTGCTCCTTCCTTTCCTCCACCTACAAGAACTGATTAATCTAAAAAAATAGAGGCAGAAAATAAGTCAATAGCTTAAAATGATCAAAATAAAAAAGCACATGTCGAAAAAACTTAAAATTTGATCTTTTACCCCACCCTAGTAGTGTAACCTGCATATGTGTCGCTATTTAAGGAAGTCAGTGGCATTGTATAGTGCCACTAGCTTTGTCAGTAGCACTCTACAATAGAATAGAGAGCACGATTGTAGCAGAGTTTTTGTCAGTGACAAAATTTGAAATTTAAAGATCCCAACATCAGAAAATTAGACAAGCGTCATAGTTTGAAATTTTGAATTTCTGGGTAGGAAGGTTCCAGCGGTGAAGTTTCAAATTTGTAGCATCATTGTATGGTGTCGCTAGAATGATAGTGGCACTATATGGCATCGCTAGGCTGATAGCGGCACAGTTTCCTATAGACACAAAAAACATAAAAAGGCATGAAATTTTGTCAAAAAATGTGTTAAGAACTTGAGATTCACCCTCCTTCTAGAGCCAATATGTGAACCCCAATCCTAGACTTGCACAAACATGGAAAACAAACACAATATTAGATCCATATGCAAGTTAGAACTAAGATTCCCCATGAAATTCATTTACAATGCTCAAAATAGGAAGGAAAATAGATAACAATACAAGAAAAGTAATGAAGTCCTATTTAAACATGCAAACTCTCAATCCCATGGGGGAATTGGTGCCAATTTGATGTGGAAATTGGCCCTTTCCCAACTCCTTTGCAAGCTTGATGAACTTGACGAAGGTTGATCCACTTGGTGATGAAGAACAATGTGATTCCTTGATAAAAATTTGCAATAACCTAGCTATGATAATGGAAAATGCTATGGAAATGGATGGGAATGCTCTAAATGTGAAGATAGTAACTTTTCTCTAAGTTGTGGATCCAAAATGAGAATAAGAGCCTTCTATAAATAGAATAACAAGATGGAAGAATGAGTAAAATGGAGGAATGTGGGATCATTCAACATCTAATGCCCAAATGCCACTTGTTAAGATGTGAATGGATGAAGGATGAGCACATTTTGATGAATGTGCACAATAAATGATATTAGGTGGAATTTGAAAATCATGAAATGACTTGTTGGATGGAGAAAGGAATGAATTACATGCCACTTGGATTAATGCACAAGGACATGAAAGAGGGTTAAATGCTTTGTTAGAAGAACAAACCCACTTGGAGAGATTTTCAAACTTGGAGGAATATTCCCCTAAAGATGCCATGTTGAAAGAAAATAGAGATTTAATAAATAATTTAAATGTATTTTCATGTGCAAGTGGCAAAATCTAGAGGATTTAGATGATTAGGATTAAATTAATCGGGATTTGATTAATTTAATAGGAGATTTAGATGATGTGACAATTTGATTTATATTTTTGGATTGATTTAAATCAAAGTTTAGAAGAATATGATTTAGATTTAATTAAAGAAAGATTTTGATTTATTTAATTAAAGAGGGGTGATGTTAGATTAAATCAAATAAGGTTTAATTTATTTAATTTAATAAGATGACTTTAGGGATTTAATCAAATAAAATGAATTATTTAATTAAATAGAGACTAGAGGGTTAATTCAATAACATTGATTTATTTAATTAACAAGAGAAAATGACCTAATCAGATAAATGGTGATTTATTTAATTAAGGGACGAAGAGTGATGATTAGCTGAGAAGATGATTTAGGTCAAAACGATGTTAGTAATCAAGATCAAGTGTTGGTATATTTTCCATGTCTACAGCGATAATGGAGAAATATATGCTAAAGAAAGAAATGAAGTAGAAAACACAAAAGAACTACAAAAATAGTAGGGTGCTACCCACAAAATTGTAGAGGAGAGGGGTAGAAAGCTTACCACCTCCACCAAGAGCACTCAAGGCTAATGGGGGAGAAAATGAGAGGACTCAAGCCTCTACTACAATGGTGTCAATTCCACACTTGCTCTATGGAGTTGACAGAGTGTTGTTGCTACTGCTATGGAGTGCAAGAGTGTTGCTTGAATGCTTGGGGAGTGTGCTAAAGGATGCAAAGAGATGAAGTTAAATGCTAGAAGGATGCAAAAAGAGATGAAAAACATGTAGAAGGAGGGAATTTGAAGGAAGAATGAAGAAAATGACCATATTCAGGTTGGTTAGTCGAAGGGGGCGTTACAAAGTGACCTCCAATGAGAAGTGTAATGCCTCTACAAGCTCTAGATGCAAGAATCTTCTAGAGATGTAAGCACGCTATGCGGAAGTATGTGCATCACGTGGGAATCCCTGATAGTTATTCCTCTACTGACACACAAAATGATCACCAAGTGGGATGAAGGTAGTGGGCTTATGTAGAATTTAGCCTTCAAATTTGGTTTTCTAAAGTGAAGGGAAAAAGGGGAATTTGTATAAGGGGTGAAAATTATCTCCTATACATTTTACCCCCACTTTAGTGAGCACAAATACTAATGAGTGCTTTGGTAAAGTATATCGAAGAGGTAGTAGAGTTAGAATGTATACCTAAACCATTGATGAAGCAAACCACAATCTAGTAAACTCGAGAGTGCAGGACAAGAAAAGGACTTCATAGCCCTATAGAGCTATGAAGCTGGAGAATAAAAGCATCTTATAGGCCCATAGACCTATAAGGAGAAAACCCCCAAAATATCTCACATAAAGGAAGCCCCAAAAAGTAAGCGCCTCACAGGCCTGCAGACTTGCAAGGAAGGTGTCCCCCAAGATCTCTCACATGGAAGATACCCAAAAAAGTGCCTTACAGGCCTGCTGACCTGCAAGGAAGTGTCCCCCAAGATATCTCACATGGAAGAAGCCAAGAAAGCACCCTATAGATGCACAGACCTACAAGGAAGGTGTCCTTCAAGATCTCTCGAATGAAGGAAACCCAAGAAAGCACCCTACAAACTCATAGATTTGTAGGGAAGGTATCCTCCAAGATCTCTTTCATGGAGGATGCCCAGAAAAGCATCTTACAAGTCTGTAAACCTGCAAGGTAGCATCCCCTAAGATCTCTCACATGGAGAAAGCTGGGAAGGTGCCCTATAGATCCAGAGACCTACAGGGAAGGTATCCCCCAAGATCTCTCACATGAAGGAAACCCAAAGAAAGCACCCTACAGACCCAAAAACTTGTAGGGGAGCCACCCCCAAGATATCTCGCATGGAGGAAGCTCAAGGGAAGTGCCCTATAGGACCACAGAACTGCAAGGAGGTATCCCCCAAGATCTCTCACATGGAGGAAAGAAGATTATGTAGAGTCAAAAATAAGCCACATAGGAAAGTAGGCAAACAGTCGCACAGACCATCAACAATTTGGAAAAATTTCAAAGGGGTCCCTTGGGAACCCTGGTGTGAAGAAGGGGTCCACTCAAAGGATGCGCTATTCGAAAGTGCAAAAGATATGTCTTTTTCTTGAATCGATTTATCATCAAGGAATCCTTTTGAAATATGTTCACTTCATCAAGGAATTCGAAAGGAAGAGTATGCCTCCACATGAGGGGAAGATCAAAGTTGTTCCCACTTCAGAGGGAGGTTTTCAAGTTCTTTCTTTCTGAACCTGTGATGAAGGAAACACGTTCCATTAGGGTTTCAAGTCAAGAATGTGATTCTTGAAAAGAAGTTTGTGAAGATTCTCAAGAAAAGATTTGTTGGCAATGAATGCATTTTTTGAAAATCAAGATGTTGAAGAAGAAGCATTGTCACATATAAGAGAGACAACTCAAGCAAAGAAGAGAGAAAGATAAAGGAAGAGCAGAAAAGGAAAACACAAATAGAGGGCATAGGGGTAGCCTGATATTTTAGGGTCAGAATTACTCATAAATATATATGTATAGTAATAGTATATAAAATGATCTATCATCAACCTCCTACTATAATAGACCATGTGAAGAATGCATGAGAAGACAAAGTAAAAATAAAAAATTGGGTCAACATAGAAGGGAAGCCTAAATGCCCCCAACACTTTGTATCATCCACAATTTATTGAAAATCAAGTCACAAACATGGAAGAATGATGATACAAATAAAGGAAGGTTTACGACACAAAAATCACACCTATATCCAAGCACCAACATGGGTGACGAGGGTCATCCAGGAACACATAGCACAATCACGGGGGACCACGTCACAACACACACACACACACACACATATCTAATCTAAAGATAAATAAGAGGTCTCCTCTTAACATTGATCAACCAAGAGGTCATCTGCTTCTTGTGAACCTAGATCCTATACCTACAATGACAGAAGAAACACACAATAAATTAGATTAAATGCAATTTAGAATATAGATTCCTCAAGAAATTCATTTAGATTGAAAAGAGGAAAGGAAGTGAGATGAAGAACACAAGAAACTTAAAACATATCAAATCCTATTCTAATGCAAGGTGAACTCTTAATCTCTTGAGGGAATTGGTGCCAATTTGATGTGAAAATTGGCCCTTTCCCAACTCCAATGATGCAATGGTGATTTGATGATGAAATTTGATGCACTTTTATGAAGAGTGATGAGTGATCCAAGATCAAAATTTGTGTAATCTAGCTACAAATTTGAAAGTGTGGATGAAGATTGCTAAATATTTGAGCATAGCAAGTTTACTCAAATTTTGGATGATCAAAATGAAGGATGAGCTCTCTATTTATAGAAAGAAAGAGTTGAAGATTGAAAGATAGGATGAATGTGGGATAAAAGATAAACCAATGACATGATGCCACTTGTCAGCATGTGAGAGGATGAAGGTTGAGCACATTTTGATCAATGTGCAAGTTTGAAATTTGAATTTAAAGAAGTGACATGTTTAGGAGGGATGGAAGAAGAGAGTTAAATGCCACTTGGCTCAGGGCAAGGACATGTAAGAGGCATTGAATGCCTTGTTGGATGTACATGTCTATTTAGGGGGAGATTTCAAATTTGAAGAATATTCCCACTTGGATGCCTTTCTGAAAGTAAATAGAGATTTAATAAATCAAATAAATTGATTTATTGTGCAAGTGGGAAAAGCTAGAGGATGTGACATGCAATTAGATTAAACTAGTCAGATTTTGATCAATTTAAGAGGAGATTAAGTGATTTGAATAATTGATTTAGACTTGTGGGTTGAAATAAATAAAAAAGAGATGAAAATGATTAAGACCTAGTTAAATAAATTTTTTTATTTATTTAACCAAAGGGGGTGATGTTTTATTAAATTAAATAAATTTTTGATTATTTAATTTAATAGAGGAACTATAGAGATTGAATAAAAAGAATTATGGATTATTTAATTAAATAAAGATAGGAAGATGAAATGACCTAGCTAATTACACAGAGACAATGATTTAATTAAATTGAGGGATTTATTTAATTAAAAGGGGAATTATGATGACTTTAATCAAATAAGGCTATTCGATTAAATGGTTAGAGGGATAATTCAAGATGAAGCGATGTTAGTAGATAAGGATCAAATATGCGATATCAATCTGTATATTTTACATGTCTACATTTTTCCCCTCTTTGAAGCAACGTACTTGTTGAATTGGTTCAAAGAATAATCTTGTTGAGATCAAAGTTCAAAAATTCTCTAATTTTTTGGATGCCTCACTATTGCCCCAGTGAAAATAAATACGTTGGTTTACTGCTCCCTCGAGAGATCGAATGGAAATACTAATTTTCGATCGAGATCACAATAAAATGTGAGAGGAGTGGTTCTACTTATTAGAGGATGAAAGATAATTCTTTAGAAAGATTAGATATTTGACGTAGACAATTTTGATGATGTATAAATAGTCATCGGCCATGGTTAGTGTCATATATTTTGAGATATCACACAAATTTGGATAGAAATGTTAGTAAATATAGAAGAATAAGATGGATGGAAGAGAGGATCCAACAAGTCCATGATCTAAGAAGACCTTATTGGAGATGATGATGGATGATGATGATGTTCGCTTGTCGAGAGTTGGGATTTTCAAAGGGCCAATTACCTTATTGTTTTATAATACACATAGATACGATGCATCAAGGTATAGATGACCAGGATGGCGTTGTATCTAGTGAAATGGAATTTGACTTGACAAATAGATAGGAGTATTCTTGTTCACACCTGGCATACAAAAACCTTGCTAGGATGCACTTCTGAAGTTTCAAACATCTTAGACCAAAACACGGAAAGGTATAACCCATCAATGCAATAGCCAACAAGCTACCCAAAACACCTTCCACACACACCTAACAAAGCAAGTATTCGCCAAGGTTTTATTACAAGAATGTCCAACAAGCACAACAAACAAAAGATAATGATCATTGCCCCATTCCTTTCTCTCTAAATCATTTTGATTAGACATCATCGAGAGCTCATTGGAATGGGTACAATAAGATAAATCAAAAGAAGAGATCAAGCAAACAAACAAGCCAATGTTCTTCATATTGTAAGCCAAGGGGATGTGTTTTGATAGGATAAGAATTCAAAGTGATATCCAAAATGATGCCCATTGTTAGAATGATATATCCAAGGACATGCATTGTATAGGATGATGATGGGTTGATGATTTGTTTGGTAAGTTGTTGATATAAGGTTGACTCAAAATGTTTGAAAATGATCAGGATTTTGATTTTGCAATTAAAAGTTTGAAGTTTGCTTTTGATTTTACATTTGAAGCTTGCTTTTGTTGATTTTTGTACTTGTTTCTATTTGTTTTTCCAAAGGATGAAGGTGATGATTATTTATTATGGATGAGATTATTGTGGGTGATTGTGAAACGAGATGGATGATTTTTTTTGGTATTTTGAATGTTTTTGAAATATTTTGAGGCTATTTTTGGTATTTTCAAGATTTTACAAATGTTTTGATTTTTGATTTTTTGAATATTTTTGGATTTTGTGTTTTTTGAATGCTTTTGTGTTTTTGTGTCTCGAGGGTTGATCAAAGATTAGCCTTGCCTACGTTTAAGCTCAGAGATGATGTAGTTGGATGACCCAATTTTTTATTTGTTTTCCTAACTTTTTGAGTGTTTTTGGATTTTTTCACATGATTTTGACTATTTGGATATGAATGTGTGTGATGATATCACTGCTTTGTTTCTGATTTTGTTGAAAACCAAGCTAATTTTGATTGATCAGATTGATGGATTGATGGTGATAACATTGTTGAGCATACACAATAATGTAAGGATAGTGTTAAGCAACATGAAGATTTAGGATGGATATCCCAAGATGATGCAGGATTGATGATGATAACATTGTCGAGGATACACAAAAATGCAAGGATAGTGTTAAGAAACAAAAGGATTAGGATGGATATCCCAAGATGATGATGGATTGATTGGATTTGATTGATCAAGATTGATGAAGCCTTATTTGGAACAAATTTGTTTGAATGATTTGATATGACGTTGACACATGCATTAGATGCGACTGATATTGATTGTTTGGATCGATGAAAGATGAAAGATGAAGCTTGATAAGGAACATCTACTCATCAAAATATGCCATGGGCTAGTGATTTGAGTGGTGGACCATTTTTATTTCACATTTTCCAATATTTAGATCACCACATAATTTGGAGGATATATATCAATATTTATTCCCGAAGCAAGATGTAAATATTTTCCCCAGTGTCCAGTAATGTAGGGAATGTCAAGGGTGGTTTATTGGATGGATGTGTGGATGGAGGGATATGGATAAGCATGCAAAGGATGCCAAGGATTATTTTGTGATAAGATAAAGGTGTTTGAATAGTGGATGCTCATTTGGATAGTGCTTCATGGCTCAGATAATGTTGGGTAGGATAGGATCAATGAAAATGACCCATTTCAAGATGTTTACCATAAGTGTAAATTATGCACCAAACTTCATCAAGATCAAGATAACTTGGACTATGGATGGAGATGGATGAAAATAGATTGGATAAATGGTTCATGGTTGAATAGATTTATTATGGATAGGATGGATGGAATGTTAGATTTATTATGGATGGGATGAGATGCTTCTACCTGAAATGGCGCACGTAGATGCTCGATTCTACACATGATGCCTATTTTCCAGGGTTTCATCATGGTACCTATCCAAAGCGCCACCAAAGTGGTTTTCACTAGAGAATTTTTTTTTTCTTTACTGTTTTTCAATCCTTTTTCTGATTTTTATTTTTTCATATTTTTTTATTTTTTCTGAATGATTTTAAGCTCATGTTGAGTCACCTTGTGGTGTTGATTTAGATTCCCTTGTCATAATGTGCCATTGATATCCTGCTTGAAGAAATTGTTTTGCTAAGATATGTGCACTTGAATGCAACTTTTGAGATTTTTGATCTGCCTTATTGATACCTAAGTTAACTCTGTCTTGGTGCACACATTGAGATAGAGTGCCTTCTGAATCCTTACGATGAAGGGTTGTTGCCAATACATGGTCAATGTGAGAATTGGATATCATGGATGGAGGTGTGGATGGAGTGTGTTTAGGGATAGGAGATAGATTGGTTGATATTTTGGAATCTTTGACTCTCCAAACTTTTTACATCACTTGAGAAGTCTTCTTTTTCTTTTGTGGACATCTTTGATGGATACATTTCCCTTTTTTTATTTTTCCCCATAGTTTCTTTGACTAGTGGAGTTTGATAAGGATAATTTTTCTTTGTATTCTTTGGTATCCATGTGTATTTGATTTTTCCATTATGCTTCCTTTCTTCTTCTACTTTGATAATGTTCCTTGTGATTTTATTCAAATCTTTCTTTTGATGTTGGTCCCAATTCATGGATGGGGTGATGGGTGGATGAAGATCCATGATGTGGCTAGTTGTATTATTGGCATCAGTTTCATCATAAGGAATCTTTGTGCTCCCTATGTTGACGTTTGCTTGAGACATAGTTGCCCCTAGTATGGTGGCAGTAGCACCTTTCTTCCTTGACTCCTATTTTGAGATGTCTTGTTTAGTAAGCCTTCTTTGATAAATGTTTACTATAGATGATGTTGTTTCAATTTGTTGCTTTACTAACTTCAAAATATCCTATTTTGTTTGACCTATTTCTTTGAGTGGATAATGTTGGATATCTTCATACATGATGTCCTCAGTCTGAATTTGGGATATATTTGATTCTGATGTTGATAACTTTGTTTGACTGTAGGAATCAATAACCTGTTCTTTTTGTGTAATAATATCAAGAGTAAAGGAATCCTATTCTAAATGAAGATCATCTATGTTTCCATCCACATAAAGCATCTCCTGGGTAGATGGAGGAGTATGTACTGTATGGATATGATCATCATGTATAGATAGGAGAGTGTCCATTAGATCATTGTAATATCTTGGAGATATGAATTCTTGATCTTGAATGATTTCAGAATTGCTTTCAACATGATTTGGATCAAGTTCTTGACATAGGTCAATTTCAAAGGATGGATTGCTTATAAAGGTTTCTCGGATGGGAAGTGGCTCAATATCCTCTTGATCTTTGAGTGAATTTGGATCAAGTGTTGAGTTGAAGATTCCTTCAATATCGGAAATCATGAGGTCGAAGGACGTCAATATGTCTTGGAAAGGACCATTGCTAGACTTTGGTGAGAGATGTTGATCATAATTTAGAATAAATTTTTGAGATATGTTGTCTAACTTATTAGGTGATGTAGAGACATTTTCAACATGATCATTGGTTGATGGATTGTTGATTACATGATCAAATAATGTTAACACTCCTTGAAATAGATCATTGTTGGATATTTTTGAGGGATTCTTATCATGATAAAAAAGTGACTCTTGATGTATGTTGACTTGATCTTCGGATGAGGTAGAATCATCTTCCATGTGTTTGTTGATGGATAGGTCTTGATCATGTGACAGTTGACTTGGATCGATACATGGATTAATTAACATTTTGTTGGGATTTTGAACAACATTTGCTTGTTGGGCTTGGTATTGGGCTTGAGCTTGCACTTGCACTTGAGCCTAGGCTTGTGCTTGTTGGGCTTGTAGTGTGGCTTGGGAAACTTGAGCAGCTTGTGTAGCTTGTTGAGGAGCTAGTTGTCTAGCTTGTTGGTTTTGGTTTTGTTGGTCTGCCTTCTGATAAGTAGCCTACTGAGCGGCTTGCAACGCAATGTTGTATTGGTTTGATGTGTTTGGTTTGGGTTGGTGGTGGTGGAGGTGGTTTTGCAATAGTTATTGTTGTGGTGATAAGACGTACCGTCATATTGATGATTGAGATTTGAGTGGTGGATGGTGTGATCGATATGGTTAGTCCTTGAGAGACCATGTTTTGAGGGATGATAGAAGATGTGTTGGTTTCTTGTTCTATGGGGATGGTTTCCATATTTTTTTGCATTATCGATGGAAAGGGGGAAGGTTTTGGTATGATTCCTTGATTGATGGTTGGGGGATGTTGTGGATGAGTGGTGGTAGCAAAGGTAGCCCCATACCAAGAGGTGATATGGATGTTAATGGAAAGGGTGGGAGTGGTGGGAAAGTGAGTGGCATGATCACTTTTGGAAATGATGATGTGATGTAGATGGTATGGGACTTTAAGAAAAAAAAAAAGTTTCAGGGACTACAATGATGCACTCTTAAACCTTCTTTTAGGAACCTTTATGGAGATAAGGCTTCAATGGTTCACTTGTAAATAAATCCTTCCCTTATGGACCCAAACCATTGGATTGATCTTAGGTAACTCAATAAAACTTGTCTTGAATGGTTGCAAAGCCCCAAACCTCTGTCTCAGTCACAAACCCACTTATCCACCTTGACTAGGCTTCTAGCCCAACTAGGTCTCCAGTGACTATTTTTTTGAATTTTATCACAACTTTTCCAAAGGAATCCCCAAACCAATGACTATTTCAAGTGTCTTTCCAGATGTTACATAACATAATAAAACCATGATGGCACTTGTTTTGGATCAATCCCTCCAAAATCTATTGTTTCCATAGAATTAAGGCATAATTAGCCCTCTTTTTCAAAGCAACCTACTCAAATCTTGTCCCCTGACCTTGATACTTTCTACAGTGTCTTGAATTGTTTCCAAACTAAGGATTTTCAAATTCTTAGACTCTCATGACAACTCTAAGACCCCTAATCACAAAACCCTCCATTAATTCTCTGAAAACTAGGGCTTCTTGGATACTAGCCTTCCAATCACTTCCAGAACTAGTTCTTTAACTTTTCACCATTAGATCAACATGTTTCATCAATTCCAACTCAAAAACATTCCCCTTGTTCAGGAAAAACTCCTACTGCTATACCTTAGGCACCATTCCCATGCACCTTGCCTTGTCAAATCACGGTGTACACCTTAGATTCCTTCCTTCTTGAAAATTACCCTATTATTTATGCATAGTACATGTTAGATATGATCCATTTCACAAGTTACAGTCACAATCTTCCATGAAATGGATCATTCATTCATGAAGACTCTCAAAATTAGTGAAAAATCATAACTTTCATGTGGACAGTCAATGTATTATACAAGAAACTAATTTTTATTGCCTATCAGGACATACAAGGGTTTAAAAGAATGTAAATACATGTCCCTAAACCATCCAATTGATCATATCATCAATGGAAATCAATAGCTCATCAAAAAAACTCAAGAAAATGCAAGAAATCTCAAGTTTTTACTATCTTTTCTGTAGCAGTCTGTACAATCTCTTCAATATCAATCAACCTTCCATACAAATGACTTTTCCATCTTTGTAAACCCTTCACCCAACTGCTCCAACTGACTAGGATTGGTTTTATACATTATTATTGTTAAAACACCTAAAACCTACTTGCTCGCCCAAACTAAACTAACTGTTGGATTTCAAAAATTTGAATTTCCAACTTGTAATTTATTGAACTCTACTAACTAAAACACTCCAAAATTATTGCACATTACTATTCAACCTTATTTGACATAATTAAAACATTTTATATCTATCTATACTCCTAGGACACTATTGGTCCACTTACAACTCATTTTGGTCCTAGGGTCCTTATCAGGACCCTCAGGACTTTTGATCCTGCTATTACATTTGTCCACTCCAAAGGCCATTATAGGTTTCAAAATGCCACAGTTGATGCTCTGAGATGTTTGATAGGTCTTCATGACCCCTGCATCCTCCTAACTCTTCAAGTGACCCTTAAGGAGCTTGGGTGCCCTTTCACCATGATGTTTGATCAAAAATTCCCCCTGGTCCAAATAAGTCACCTTCTCCTTGTGAGGTCGTAGGGAGAGAGGTTTGAGGGGTTGTGTGAAATGATTATGATGGGTCATTAGGATTATGAAAGGTGAGAGGGACATATGGGTGTAATGGATTTTGAACAACATTCATGTGATTTGCAAACATATCTATCTAAAATTTTACCAAGTGTGGATTCAAAATGTTCATGTTTGGTATAGTTGTACTTGGTATATTCAAATTTGGAATGTATGGATTTGGTCGTATAATGTTGTTTTGTTGAAGACTCATGCATTGAGTATTTGGTTGATAAATTTGTAAGTTTAGACTTGGATTTAAATCTACCATCAGAAAAGGTGTTCCAAGATTTAGATTGGGTATACTCACATTTGTTGTACCATTGAGGTTTGTAGGAGATAATGATCCCATGTATGGATTGTATAAATGTGAGTTTTGAAAATAAATTGGAATTGTGAGGCTTTGCTAATTTGGTTGGTTTAGACCGCTTATGATGTATGGATCAAGTTTATATTACATGTTCCTCTTGTGTTTTGACCTTGTTGTAAAAGTGACCTCTAAGGTGTTTAGGACCAATGATGAGATGAAGGATGAAAGGGGTGAATGATATGGGTGTTGAATTTTTAGGAAATTTGGATCAATGCTAGACTTTAGGATTTGATTTTGATTGGTTTTTATTGGATAGTGAACTTGTAAACCCTAATATGTTGGATGTGATCTTTAGGATAAACTTGTTCAAAGGTGTGCTAATTTAACTAGAAGTATGAGAAAGGATGCATTCTCATACTCCTAATTAAACAAGGTGATTTTGATTTGGCTTAAGGATGTACCCAAGTCTAGATAATGATGTTTCCAAATCTCTAAGGTTGCTTGTGGGATGTGATGGTAAATGTTTGAAATGGATGAAGTGTTTGATTTTGATCCTAAATGAACCTAAGAAGGACTTGTTTACAAGGCCAAGGTTTTGAAGAACATGCTTTTCCCTTCAAACCAGAAGATCCATGTTTGCTCAAAAGACCATAAGACAAAAGATACACAAGCATATGTGTGGGGTTCAATTGATTTCATCTTGATTAGTGAATTGATTTTACCACAAACACTTTCTTGATTAGATTTTCAAACTAAACATCCAATTTCCTAACTTATTTTCATCCCACAAAGTGCTATGTGGAATTCAAGGAAATCAAGGCAATGGTTACCTAATGTTTACCTTGGTAGAAGAAAATTAATATGTAAACCCAATTACTTAGAAACCTCTAAGGAAAAAATCCCAAGGGCAAGCAATAACACATGAATTTGGTCAATTTGTATTTTCCTCCTAAAGGGTTTGAAATTTTGAGGATTATATTAAATTTTTGTTTCCAAAAAATTTTCAAACAAGAAAATCATTTTGTAACCAAGAATAAGCACAACCCTATGGATATGAAAGACAATATTTGTTGAGTCCCCACTTGGACAAGTCCATATACGCTTATCTTTAGTGAATGGTTAGATGCTTGACCCCCCTGGCTCCCCTCCACAACACTCAATTATACGGGGAAACCAAGCATCAACACCCATGAAACTCCTATGGCATGCTTTCTATTTCTACTAAAGACCCTAAAAGTGTGGGGTGGCTTCAGAACGACTATTCTTGCACCAAAAAATAGATAGAGATTTTGGCCTTTCTATAACAAGGATTTTAATTCAGATTTTCCATTCGTAGGACTTGACCCAACATGGTGAGAGACCATTGCTTCCCTTCTCATTGGAGCCAACCATGTGATACTAGAATTTACTCCAATACCCACATTTATATCCCAGCTGGAAATACTCTTGGGTTAAGAGCATTACCGGTTGAGTCATTCCCTTGGGTGAGTAATTTTTCCCCAAGGCAGGCCCTCTAAGATAAAAAATAGCGAGTAAAGGTATTCATAGTTCTATCAACCTTTGTTTAGAAACAAAGGGATAACACATACAATAGATTTACTCACACTCGCATAATTTTTTCAATTTTAAACCCAAATTGAAGTGTGTATGGGAAATTACTTATGCAACTTAATGTCACCAAAAGCCTTTTTATTCTCAAGATTGTCGTGAGGTGCAAGAGAAGTGCATACGTATTTTGATGATATTACTTTGTGTACATAATTACAAAACAATGCAAACACTTGTTTATTTTAAATCCACAAAGAAAAAGTGAATTCGTTTTAAAGCACCAAAGTAAGTGTGACAATTTGCTTGTTCAATTTTTTAATCCCAAAACAAACTTTAGTAAATTTGAGTCCTAATGTTCTTTTTAAGCCTTTTTGTAACAAGAATTTAAAAGGTTCTTTTTAAAGCCCAACATGAAATTAATAAGTCCTAAGCATAAGGAGATAACAAATTTTTAAGAGGAATAGTGAATCCTCTAAGAGTGTTAAACAAACACTAGAGTGTTTAAAAACACTTTTTTTTTGTGAAATGACACCATCATGCTTCTTTTCCTCTTCATCTTTGATCGATCCAACCTACAAGAAAATCAGTTATATTCTACAAAAAAAGAGGTCCAAAAGGTAGAAAATAGACAAAAGAACCATAATTTTAAAAAAACCACGTGCTATAAATAAAATTTCACTTCATACTCCCCTCCAAGGGTGCAATCCACGAAGGCGTAGTAGTTTTATTTCACCAGCAGTGTTGTATAGCACCGCTTTCCAGTCAGCATCGCTCTGCAACCAAACCAGTGAGCATGAATGCATCACCCTTTTGGCTAGTGATGTAGTTTAGGTTTTTGAAAGATTCTTGCGGGTCAAATAGGTTCAGCGGTGCAGTTTGAAATTCAAAATTCTAGGTTGGAAGACAAAGGCATCATAGTTTGGAGTTTCAGTTGTTCCATATAGCGACGCTAGAGAACCAGTGGTGCTAAACAACGACACTGAGCTTCCAGCAGCAGAGTTTTCCTATAGACAAAGAAAAACACAAATTTTGACAAAAGATTATTAGAAAATGAGATTTCCCTCCTTCTAGTGCCAAAAATGTGAACCTAGATCCTATACCTACAATGACACAAGAAACACACAAAAAATTAGATTAAATGCAAGTTAGAATATAGATTCCTCAAGAAATTCATTTAGATTGCAAAGAGGAAAGGAAGTGAGATGAAGAACACAAGAAACTTAAAACATATCAAATCCTATTCTAATGCAAGGTAAACTCTTAATCTCTTGAGGGAATTGGTGCCAATTTGATGTGAAAATTGGCCCTTTCCCAACTCTAATGATACAATGGTGATTTGATGATGAAAGTTGATCCACTTTTATGAAGAGTGATGAGTGCTCCAAGATAAAAATCTGCATAACCTAGCTACAAATTTGAAAGTGTGGATGAAGATTGCTAAATATTTGAGCATAGTAAGTTTTCTAAAATTGTGGATGATCAAAATGAAGGATGAGCTCTCTATTTATATAAAGAAATATTTGAATATTGAAAGATAGGATGAATGTGGGATAAAGATAAACCAATGACATGATGCCACTTGTCAACATGTGAGAGGATGAAAGTCGAGCACATTTTGATCAATGTGCAAGTTTGAAATTTGAATTTGAAGAAGTGGCATGTTTAAGGGGGATGAAAGAAGAGAGTTAAATGCCACTTGGCTCAAGGCAAGGACATATAAGAGGCATTGAATTCATTGTTGGATGTACATGTCTATTTGGGGGGATATTTCAAATTTGAAGAATATTCCCATTTGGATGCCTTTCTGAAAGTAAATAGAGATTTAATAAATCAAACAAATTGATTTATTATGCAAGTGGGAAAAGCTAGAGGATGTGACATGCAATTAGATTAAACTAATTAGGTTTTGATCAATTTAAGAGGAGATTAGGTGATTTGACTAATTGATTTAGACTTATGGGTTGAAATAAATCAAAAAGAGATGAAAATGATTAAAACCTAGTTAAATAAATATTTTGATTTATTTAACCAAAGGGGGTGATGTTTGATTAAATTAAATAAATGTTTGATTTATTTAATTTAATAAAGGAACTATAGAGATTTAATAAAATGAATTATGGATTATTTAATTAAATAAAGATAGGAAGATGAAATGACCTAGCTAATTACACAAAGACAATGATTTAATTAAATTGAGGGATTTATTTAATTAAAAGGGGAATTATGATGACTTTAATCAAATAAGGCTATTTGATTAAATGGTTAGATAGAGGGATAATTCAGGATGAAGCAATGTTAGTAGATAAGGATCGAGTATGTGATATCAATTTGTATATTTGACATGTCTACAGTTCCCACTTAGATCATCATAGGGGGAAGGATGAAGAGCCTACAGTGGTGGGATGTTAAGAGGAGGAGCATCCAACCCTCACGTAACAAGGGCCAAGGAAGAGGGCCTCGCAAGGTCCTCTCCACTGAGCTTTTGTAGAGCTAAGGTCAGTGATTTCACGAAGATCATTGATAAGGCCAAAATCCCATCCAAAGAGTTAAACATGCACTTCACAAGAGTGCCATGTTTTACCTCAACAGATGGGAAGGTTGTGCCCAAGGTTCACTACTAGGCTCACCGAATGATTTGGGAGTGGTGACGAACTTAGGGGAGGTCGGGACTAGTTATGTCACTAGGACAGAACAAGTTAACATAGGGCCACCATTTGAAGAAGCTGGGATCTTCTTATGTCCATTGCTAGAAGGACCACTCTCCACCTTTTGCTTCATCAGAGGAGGAAAAATCCCCATAGACAAGGCAAGAGGTGCAGAGGAAGAGGAGGAAAGAATCGCAGTAGATATGATTGAGGTGTTTTTCATATCCATGGGCTTTGAGAAAGGTGGGAAATTTAGAATGGACATCAACAAAGGTGGATCCACCGAAGGAGCGATGAACACCTGCACCTTTTTAGGGTCAGGGGCATTTATACTCGCAGCATAAACCAAAAGTGGTACGGAGTTGGTTTGAACAGAAGTAGAGTGGGGGAGAGAGGAGGACATGACAAAAGGCCCCAATATAGGGGTGGTCGTCTCCTCTTCCCTCCTTTGCAAGGTGGCCCCATCAGCCATGATATCCTTTTTTCGGTGCTTACGCTCGTGCGTAAGGCAATTTCTATGACTCTTTGAATTAGAGGCCAGAGGCTATGAAGGAATAGAAGGCTCCTGCTCATCTATGGGAGTGTCCACTACAACTATTTTTTATGGAGGAATAGACTCCTGAATGGGAGCAGGAGGGGCAGGTTGAGAAGCAATGAGGGGATTCGACTTGTCCTATGGAGTGGTCACCTTCTCCTTCCCTTTTTGAGAAGGGAAGGTAGTCAGTTGTTGTGCTACAGGAAGGGCCCATTTCAGTTGTCCCTTGCCCCTAGTCTTGTACCTTACGTAATTCTTGTAAATTAGGTTCATTCTTGGAGGAAGTGGACCAATTGAGGCGGGCCAAAAATTGTCTAATGGATATCCCCCATGGGACACCAAAGGCTAGTATCTAGTGTCATGGACCACGTGCACAACACCTTCATGGGAGAACTTTACAAATTTGTGGATAATAGAGGAAATTCCATTAATATAAGCTAGCCAAGGTATGCCTAGCTTCATTTTGAACAAATTTGACTCTGGGATAACATCAAAAACTATGTCAACAACCCTAGGTCTAACTAGTACAGACAAAGTTATCGATCCATAGGGTTTTAGGGAGAGACCATCATGTGTACGGATGGTAGATTTTGTTTCTTTGTATTCCTTTCTATGTAATGAGTTAAGCCACAAAGTCTCTTCTATGATAACATTCACTCAACTCGTGGGGTCTAATAGGACCCCTGTCACAATGTTGCCATTGAGGCAAGTGGGAATATAGAGAGGCAAGGATTGTTATTTAAGGTTAATTCCTATGACATGAACATTATATTCCATGAATCAGTCATAGGCTATGTGGTAGAAGTAATCGTGACCATATTAACATAGGCCTCGAGCTGAGTGATAGAATCAATGGGATCGATAATCATGTTAATAGAATGTGACAAAAATGGGTCTGTGTATATTTTTAGTCCACTATTTTCTTTCACCGTCAATTTTTTTGCATTTTGTTTGCTACCATCAAGATGAATAGTACCATCCTCAATATGGTCTTGTATCTCATGGATCAAGTGCATACAGTGTCCAATATCATGTCAGTTAACTCAACGGTACTGACAGTAAGTACTTCCATCATACCAACCTGGGTATGGTTCCTTAAGAGGTTTAGGGCTTGGAAAGGTTACGATCTTATCCTTCAACAAATTTTGCAAGATGGAGGAATAATATTTTGATAAATTTGTGATTTTTTTGTTGCATCTGAGGCCATTGTCATCTGTAGTGGCTACTACATTCACAACATATTTTCCTTTTCCAGGGATCGATACAATAGATTTTCCTTTAGAACAAGAGTGCAAGGAGGACCCCCCAAACTAAACCATCATCTACTGATACTCTCATACGACTGAACACAAATGCATGAAAGAAGGGTATTTCATAAGGGAAAACTTCTCTTTCCATGACCTTTGTAAGTTTCATATGAATAGCTTCTACATGTCAGAATTAGGAAGTGGATATGAGATTTGTGAAAAGACCACTTGATGCCGTGTTATGAAATCAATGATCTTTTCATTATCACCTTGTTTACACTGGACGAGATTTGAAAAGGTCGTCTTCGACCAGATATTAGCTTGAAATTGTTGTAAAAATTTGTTTACAAGTTGGTCAAATGAGAAAATAGAATTATTAGGCAGGGAACAATACCACTTGAGTGTTGTATCCTTGAGAGATCGAGGAAATAGTTTGTCCATTAACGCATCATGATGGAAAAAATCTATGCATAAGGTGTTAAAAGTAGACACGTGTGTTTGTGGGTCCCATTTGCCACCATATTTCTCAAATTTAGGAATCTCCATTCCTTAAGGGAAGGGAGTGTTTAGGATTGCAACTAACAATAGGCTATGTTGGAAGAAGGGTTGGAAGATAGGTTGGATAGAATCTTGGGAGAGACTCACTATCTGGCTTTGCATCTTACCCATATTCTAAAGAAGAGTATTCAAAATAGGGTCATTAGAAGATAGAGGGCTAGATGAACCTCCTCTAGAATCACCACTAGAGCCACCAACAGAACCACTGGTGTGACCACCACTGGAACCACCACCACACTAGTACTGCCTTTTCCAAAGCCACCTCTGCTTCCGAAGCCACCACCATGACCTCCACCGGAACCACTTCCACTAGCACCACCCCCACTACCGAAGCCACTACCACTACCACTACCAAATCCTCCACTGCTCATCCCACTGAAACCTCCACCACTAGAGGTGGCAGGAAGGGTGAAGCTAAAACCTAAGGGGATCTTGTTTACTTTGGTAGTGTCGAGCCCCTCAGAGGTAGAGGGAATGTTGATTGAGGGTACGATATCAGCTATGTATACAGATGTAGGAGGCATCAATAGTCCTAGCTACCTCTCATGATCTTCAAAAGTGGCTCCCCGTATAATATTAGGATTTTTTGGAGGAGCACATGCATCACTCAAAATAGAGAGGCTAGCCAAGAGTTTTATGCTTGTTCAATCTTTTCCCACCATGTACTTTAGTTCACTGATAACCTGGGTGGCCCTAGCCAACTTTGGGTCTCTTTGCAAATAATGTTCCAAGTCACCCGACCCTTTGCTAAGGGTGAACAAATATTCTACAAGTATGTGAACAACCTTATGCACATCCATAGACGATGGTGTAGGAGACACGAGAGGTGTGGGGACGTGATCGGTTTCGTCAAAGAATCCTATCTTGCCCCTCAAAAACTGCTCTTGGGTTGCCAAACCAACGGTGAGACCAAAGAAAATTCCTATAGAGAAACTAGTACTGACCTTCATCCTTTCCATCAAGATGTGTTGTATACTTCTCCTAACAATATACTTGGAGGTTTTGGACTGGGTTGTGATGCTCATAAACCTTCACAACACTCAGGTACAAAAAATGCAAGGCACAAGGGGAAAAGTCTCAACACCAACGAATGAACAAACATTGGTTCATGTAGGGTTCACCAAAAATGTAAGAGAAGGGCACCAACCATGTTCAAGGCCCCAGGTCATAGAGTGCCAAGAGCAGAACACTGCCCTAACTTACCTTAGCTTAACGGGGTGTTAGGAAATGCGAGATGAGAATGATGAGGACTATAAGGTCCTTCAATCACTTTGTAGACTTGAAACATAGAATGGCACTAGGCAAGCTGGTTTTTGGGTTTAATGTTGTGCCTCAGGAGGCTCTCTTCCCAAAGATGGAAGCATGATTCTAGGATGATAGCATGATGTGCTAGCATCTCTTAGGTGTGTTGGCGTTTGTATGACCAGAGGACTAAAGAAGCAAGGTCAAACAGTAGAAAACAGACTAATGGCCTAGCTAACTACTTCCAAAGGGCCAAAACAAAGCTATGAAGTAGGAAAGATATGTGCAAATATGATTAAACAAATAAAAAAGAGTTAGGATGGCAAGAATAATCTCATAGAGGTTCTCATTCACTAGCTAACTCTGAGTAGCATGTCCACTTGCACACAATGAATAAAATTGTTGGATGGTTGTATAGGGGCCTGCCTCAGTATGACCCCCATTTAGGTGTTTCCACCTCCATAGACAACCAAGATAGTGATAATGGAGAAATATATTCTAAAGAAAGAAATGAAGTAGAAAAAATAAAAGCACTACAAAAATAGTAGGGTACTACCCACCAAATTGTAGAGGAGAGGAGTAGAAATCTTACCACTTCCACCAAGAGCATTGAAGGCTAGTGGGGGAGAAAATGAGAGGACTCAAGCCTCTGCTGCAATGGTGTTGGTTCAATATTTTCTCTACAAATTTGATGGAGTGTTGTTCTTGTTTCTATGGAGTGCAAGAGTGTTGCTTGAATTATTGGAGAGTGTGCGAAAGGATGCAAAGATATGAAGTTGAATGCTAGAAGGATGCAAAAAGAGATGAAAAACATGTAGAAGGAGTGAATTTGAAGGAATAATGAAGAAAATGGCCATATTCAGGTCAGTTAGTCCAAGGGGGAGTTACAAAGTGACCTCCAATGGGAAGTGTAACACCTCTATAGGCTCCATATGGAAGAATTTTCTAGGGATGTAAGTGTGCCATGCGGACGTCTGCGCACCACGTGGGTGTCCCCAATAGTTATTCCTTTACCGACACACAAAATGACCACCAAGTGGGATGAAGGCAGGGGGCTTACATGGAACTTAGCCTTCAAATTTTGTTTTCTAAAGTGAAGAAGGGAAAAAGGGGAATTTTCATAAGGGGTGCAAATTCGCTCCTATACAAAACTCCCTTGAGATGAGTTAGAAATCCCTGGCTTAATATAAGCTACTTATTTACTTGTAGATTTTAGGGGAGAGGTTGATTGGGTCTTCCTTCTAGTCTTGGAGGCCCTTATCCATCCTCTCTTGTAAAGACAAGAGTGAATACACCCCTTGAAGGTGTCCCTCCACTTGAGTTGAAGGATATTCCAAATTGTGGGCATTAGAGTTGTGTCATTGGCCATTGACCTTAGTGATAGGAAGTGCTTGAATTTTTTTTATATGTGTTTATACCAGTGGAAATTGGGGTGAATAACCCCCGAACATACACATGCACATACCAAAAATTTTCACAAATTCAATAGCCAAATCTATTTTCAAAGTGTTTTCAGTCACATTTCCACATTTTCCAAAAACAAAAAATCATTTGAAATCATTAAGCCTGAAACTAACACATTGTACACCACAATTGATAGAAACAAAACTACAAATTTGAACCAAAAAGTCACATTTGTTAATGAAAGTAAATCACAACTATTAAAATTTGCACCGCATTTGTTAAAAAGTGAACCACAACTACACAAACATAAAATTTAGGGAAAACATTTGTCTAATCTTAGTCTCAAACATATTATGGCAGTGACCTTGGTCTCTGATCACAAACTTGCAGTCCATTTCATCATATTCATTTAGGTTGCATTGCTTTGGCTTAGGAAAATTGCATCACCTACCTTGCATTGCTTACTTAATACTTAGGGCATTCTAGGTTATTTGTACCTCTTAGATTGTAGATTAGGAAACCTACCAATTCCTTGATCAGTCCATTGTTACATTCTTAGATTGTATATGACCTCATCTTTTCTATCAATCAATTTTCATCATCATTGGGTCTCAAACTTATGTCTCAATTTAGACTCACCTTTTCAACATTATATTATCCAAATCTTTTCCTTTTGATGTCATATCAATTTGATTTGTTACATTGTACTACCATAGCTCGGTTGTTAACCCTTTTCTTAGATCTAAAGGTGCCTCCCCTTAGTTTCCTTTGGAATACTTTAATCATTAGTTACATATCCTAAATATTGGTCAACATCTCATTTGGTCTCATATCATATCATATCCTTTGGTCATAGGGTCATTATCCTCATTGCATTCCATACCTTATTTTTTAGTTCATTAATATTTTCCATCATTATATCCTCAAAAATCCAAAAAAAAATTGAAGGCATAGCTTAATCTCATACTTCACTTTTCATTTACTACCTCTTGAATTATCACATCCCCTTGCAAGTCTTACATGGTTGAAACAAGATCACAAAGGAAAAGAAAGGACATGGATTCTTCAAGTGACCTCTTTTCTAGTCCCCCTCATGGCATGAACTTTGGATCAAATTCAAATCAATCTCCACCATCAAAAAGAGAAACACCACAAAGAGAATCACAAAATACATTTGACAACCTTGGATTAATAGAATTCAACAAACTCTTAACTCATGAAGAAATTGAAATAGCCTCCCAAGATCCAAAGATTGTCTAAATTGTCAATGAGCTTGTTAGTTTTGATCCTAATAAATTATTTTATGCATTAGCTAAGAAAGGGTCTAAACTTCCTTCTCACTATGATGTTTCTACAATTGTGGATGGAGCTACACAAACACAAAGCCAAAGTTTCAATCAAAACACATTTTCACTAGGAATGTTATCCTCACAACAAATATTCACTAGCCAACCACTTGGAGAAACAACACATATTGCCACAAAAACACACATCCCCAATCCTCCCTTATTTGGATCTAAGAGAACACATGCCACATCACAAGGATTAAATTTCACATTTGGTTCCACCTCTAGTTCCATGAGCATGGCCTTTGAAAACCCCTTTGGTACTCAAAGTGGTTCACCATAAATTAATGCAAATCAAAACCAACCAAATAAAGCAAGGAGGAATCATATTATTACTCAATCAAAGGTTCAAAATCAATGTCCAACACCTCAATTTCAAAATACAAACCAAGTCCCATCATTTCAAAATATAAATCAAGGTCCAATACCTTAATTTAAAAATGCCAATCAAGGTCCAAATATAAGTCAAGGTCCCACCCCTCAATTTCAAAATGCTACACCAAATACCAACATGGCCTTTAGAAATTTTTTTAACACCAATCCTCTTCCATCACAACAATATGTCATACCAAATACCAACTTCATGTCACAAAATAAAATCAATACCAATGCCACATTCACACCCATTTATCCACAAGGAAATCTGAATCCTTTGCAACAAAAAATCAATCCAAATCAAATATTGGGGCCAAATTCATCATATGATCACACCCCTAACAACAATGTTGATCCCCTTATACAAGGACAATCTAACATGACACCATCCCCCATTGACACGTTAATGCAACAAATGCAAGAAATACAACATAAAATGGAAAAAATACAATTAGGGACAACTAAAAAGACATATTCTATGGAGGAATTGGGTAAGTTCAAAAAGATGGAGAGAAAAAGGGGGCTTAAGTGGCCACTTTTTTTTTAAATCAGGAAATAGTGACCTTGGACACGAAATTGAGGATAGTTACACTCAAAATTTTGAGATGCAACAAAAACAAGGATCGTAGTACTCTGAGTCTAATTTCTAAACTACTAATTTATTTTGAAATGGTCGAGGTTAAGGGGTTCAAAAGAGGGGCCCACATAAATTAGTGTTGTTTTTGTCATAAAAACATAACATAGCAACTTTTTTGGGTACCTAGTACGGTGAACTTTTTTTTATTATTTTTAAAATCACTTCAATGAGAAATTAGCTAATAGCATTTAGTTTATGCACAATTTTTCTAATAATTTTTTAATGCATATTTGATTTTTTACTAATTTTCAAAGTGGACACTTCTTGAAAAATAGAATTTTGGCCATGCTACCCCTACAAATTTTGGAAACTAATTGAATTTTTTTTTCTATTTTTTTAATATGTGTAGAATGGATTCTAGTTTCTAAAAATTTATTTGAAATTTCAATGAATGGTTAATTTATAACGAAAAAGAACACCAAACACTAGTTTTTTCCAAAAAAAAAACAAAAGAAATTATAGATTAAAGGATTAACATTATCAAAAAGTGAAAAAAATTACATCGTTTGATAGCTAAGATAGAGCCTAACATTACCCAGGTGTTCAATTTTTTTGACGTTGAAACACGTGCAATCCTGACGGTGAGCATGAATCCAATTATGTGAAATATTGTATAATTTACAAAAACACGTCTTTGGACATTGGGAAGGCCCTCTAAACCTTTGGGTTTGTATTCCAAGTAAAATACCAAGCCCAAGGCTTAGGGATTCCCAAAGAAAGATATAACACGAGTGCATTATAACATGCTCACATTATTTCCTAGTTTTGACATGGTTTTTGTGTTTGTGCAAGACATGTCTACCAAGACATAATGTGAGTGTGTTATAATGTGCTCACGTTATGTCTTGCTTTGTGTTAAATGCTAGTATATTGAATGTATATTTGTGTGTTTGTATGTATGTATGCTTGTATGTCATGTGTGTATGTATTTATGCATGCTTGTATGTATGTATGTATGCATGCATGTATGTATGTATGTATGTATCAGTGCATGTATGTATGTATGTAAGATTGTATGTACATATGTACATGTATGCTTGTATGTATGTAATATTTTATGTACATATGTATTATTCTTGTATATGTATGTATGTATGTATGTATTTATGTATGTCCTTAGAGGGAGGGAGAATTTTAAGAGAGAGAGAGATAGAGAGTTGTCTAGGTAGGGTGGAAGGGAGAGAGGGAGGGAGATACCAGAGAGAGAGGTAGAGAGAGATTCTTGAGAGAGGGAGAGGGGTGGAAGGGAGAGACCTAAGAGAGAGGAAGTGGGAGAGAAGGGGTTAGAGTGGGAGGGACTTAGCTAGGTAGGGTGTGAGGGATAGAGGGAGAGAGAGAGGGGGAGAGAGAGAGGGAGATAAAGAGAGTTATGTAGGTAGGTTTCTAGAGGGAGATAATTGAGAGTGTGAGGGGGGGGAGGAGGGAGAGACTTGATAGGATAGGTAGTGAGAGGGGAGTGGGAGAGAGGAGGGAGGAGAGAGGGAGTGTGAGTGAGAGACCTAAGAGAGGGAGAGGGTGTGGGAGGGAGTGACTTGAGAGAGAGAGGGAGAGAGAGGAGGGTGGAGTAAGAGGTCCTTATCTAGGTAGGGTGGGAGGGATAGATAGAGAGGGAGGAGAGAGAGAGAGTTACCTAGATAGGGTTCCAGAGGGAGATACCTCAAAGATAGGGAGAGAGAGGGAGTGATGGAGAGGCAGTGGGAGGGAGATAGAGAGAGAGATAGAGGGATCGAGAGAGAGTAGTGATTGATTGAGTGAGAGGAACATAGAAAGAGGGAGAGGGTAGATAGAGACAAATAGAGAGGGTAGGAGAGAGGAAGGGAGAGAGA
>VDFB02075321.1:437424729-437830726 GCA_007258455.2 Sequoia sempervirens
AGAGATATAGGGTATACACACAAGTGAATCCTTTCTATTTTCTAAAAAATTTACAACATCCTTAATTAGAGGTTGCCTTTGAATTTTCTTAGACTATAAAAAATAGATGTTCTCATGGTATATGGGTGTCCTTTCTCTTTCATATGGACCAACAAGCCATACAAATTCATAGATATAATTACACTACTCTTTATCCACAAAGACGTGTTTGACTTTTAACTTGCTCACCTACAACCAACTACCTTTTGTTAACCATGAATTATTGATGTTGAATTCTTACTGCTTCAATTTTGGGTGCGTACTGAATTTTGGGTGGGCCCACTAGATTGTCAATTCGATGAAATTGGAAACCTAACATGGCCTATTTGAAAAAAATGGTCCAAGAAATGGGGTCTCCCATTGATTTACATCAACAAGAGACCCATTTTTTCAAACAAGTTAGTACATTGCCAATTTCACTGAATTGGCAAACTAGTGGACCCACTAGCTTGCCAATTCAGTGAAATTGGCAATGTAGTGGCCTGTTTGAAAAAATGGGTCCAAGAAATGGGGTCTCCCAATGGAAAAAATGGGTCCAAGAAATGGGAGACATCATCGGTAGACCCCATTTCTTGGATCCATTTTTTCAAATAGACAATGTTAGGTTGCCAATTTCATCGAATTAGCAAGCTAGTGGGCCCACTAGCTTGCAAATTCGATGAAATCCTGATGGAAAAAATGGGTCCAAGAAATGGAAACATCACTGGGAGACCCCATTTCTTGGACACATTTTATCAAACAAGCCACTGCATTTCCAATTTTACTGAATTGGAAAGTTAGGGTAGAGGGTTTAAGTGTTAAGGGTTTAGTGTTTATGGTTAATGTTGGAGGGGAGAGAGATAGAGTAAGTGAATGAGTGTTAGAGAGAGATGGAGTGGGAGACAGATAGAGGGTAGAGGGTTGGGAGAGAGATAAAGGGTAGAGGGTAGAGGGTTAAGGGTAGTGGGGAGAGAGATAGGAGTGAGTGAGTGAGAGAGACTTGAAAAAGGGAGAGGGGGTAAGAGGGAGAGACTTGAGAGAGAGAGAGGGAGTGGGAGAGAGAGATAGAGGGTAGAGGGTTAAGGGTAGATGATTTAATGGTTTATGGTTTTAGGGTTAAGGGTAGAAGGGAGAGAGATAAAGTGAGTGAGTGAGAGAGAGAGTAGATGGGATATAGATAGGAGTGAGTGAGTGAGTGAGTGAGTGAGTGAGAGAGGGGGAGAGAGAGGGAGGGAGTGGGAGAGAGATAGAGGGTACAGGGTTAAGGGTGGAGGGTAGAGGGTTTAAGAGTTAAGGGTAAAGGGGAGAGAGATAGAAGGATTTCAAGTGAGTGAGAGAGAGAGAGAGACTTGAAACAAGGAGAAGGGGATAGGAGGGAGAGACTTGAGAGACAGGGAGAGAGGGAGGAAGTGGGAGATATAGAGGGTAGATGGTTAAGTGAGAGAGAGAGACTTGAGAGAGAGAGATTGGGAAAGAAATAGAGGGTAGAGGGTTTAAGGGTTAAGGGTTTAGGGTTAAGGGTAGATGGGAGAGAGATAGAGGGAGTGAGTCAGTGAGAGAGTGGGAGAGAAAGAGAGATTAGGGTTTAGGGTTTAAGGTTTAAGGGATTAGGGTTTAAGGCATAGTGTATAGGGTTGAGGGTTTAGGGATAAGTGAGAGACCTAGATTGCTAAGGGGGATGGATGGCTAAGGATAGAGAGAGAGAAAGAGAAAATAAACCTATAAAAAATCAAATTTCTCACAACACGAGTGCATTTTGAAGTAGTTGAGATGTAACCATTTTTTTATCAAGGAATAATGCGCTCACATTATAATGTGAGCGTGTTACAATGTGAACGTGTTTTGTATTGCTCTAAAAATGTTAAAAAACTCAATATAATCATGATCTCTAGGCCCACATTTTTCATATTCTCTTGGTTATATGTTTGTTCTGACAAAAAGAATCTTTTTGATGCTTTTGTGAAGTGTGCATGCAAGTTTTTCAGATTCGGCCACCTTTTTATGATATTTCCACCACCTTTGCATGAAATAGCAGAGTTTTCATGTTGAAAGGCATACAATATCAATTCAAGTCTCAATTCCATTCAAGAGTGATACACAATTGATGTTTGGAGGGAAACAAGCTTTTGAAAAACTCAAATTGTTGAGTTTGAAGAAAGAAGAATCAAAGGCTACTTAATTGGGTAGAACTCCTCCATTCAAATCTCTATTTTTTAGGTATGTGAAGTATTTACACATTTTCTTTATATTTTCTTTCATTCTATTTTGGATTCCTTTGGTTTTTTAATTTTTCATATTCCATGTTCATCATTGATTGTTTGTCATTATAACCTTAGCTTGTCAATGCACATTTTAAATTACACAATTCTTTACACTTTCCAATTACATTTTTAAACCACATCTCTTTGAGGCATTTTTTTAAACAATTGACTTTGTGTATACTTCCACATTTTTTATACACATATTTATCATAGAAGTTATATAAGTATGTAAAATAATGCATTGTTTCTCAATCCTTTTCTATGGATGTGCATACCCCTCTCCAAAGATTTCATTTTGGTATAGGCATGGGGGATATTGGAAAATGTAGTGGAATTTGGTTTTACACCTAGAGATTGCATATGCTTGAAATTTTCTAAACCCTTTTCAACAAATCCATTTCGTGCATATCTTGCAATTATTATAGTCCACAAGGACATATCTCATTGAGGTATTTTGTCAAACAGTTTTACCAAGCAGTTGATTTCCTTGTCTATGCTAGCAAATTTTTCATACATGTCTACCAAAGAATTTTATCAAACATCATAGACAAGGAAATCAACTTGATAGGCTATCATTAGGTCATATCTCTTTAGTTGAAACATGCATCAATTGTATCGACCAAGTAGTCTTTGAAGGCTATATGCAATAGAAAACATATTGATTAGTTCTCTCATATTTTATGTGTTTGGAACAGCTGAAATGAAACTTTAAACTAAGAGGCCACTAAACTAGAAAGCAAGAAATTATTGATCTAAAAAGCATAAAAATTAAACTAGAAAGCGTGGAGATAATTAAACTAAGAAGCATGTAAATTTTTGAAGAGGAAATGATTGTAAAGAAACTATGAAACATCTAACTAAAAATGAATAGCAAACTTAGTGGAGCATGTTGATATTGTGAAGACTGTAGATAAAGGGAAGGAGTTTCGTGGGCTGCAGGAGCGGATGGGGAAGATGGATAAAATGTTCAGTGGCTTGACCTGGTTCACTATCAAGTTGGTCCACTGTGTGATTATCACCCTCTCTATTGTGATGAAGGATGATGGATAAGAAGATTTCTAAAGAAGGCCTCAAATGGGTCGGGGGTGATGTTTTCAACCTCCTATCTTGGAACTGGGAGAATTCTAGTTAGTCTATTGTTGTTTTGTGGTGTTACTATCGGTTGTTAGACTACTATGTCTATGGTTTTTTCTGGCTAGTTGTTTTGTTTTTTGGATTTGATATTTTTTGTCCCTTGAGGCTAGTCATGTAAAGGGTACAACACACTATAAATATTGTTTATCTTATAAAAAATAATTAACAGAAAACAACTTAACAACTTGGAACTAACAATGAAAGTAGGTGCTCTAAAACTTTAGATAATAGAACTTAAAGATTATAGACTCAACTACAACATGTAGGATTAGCTTAATAGAGATCAACACATGAAATAAAATTCACTCACATTTATCATTTATAAAATGGAAACAATAGAATTAAAAATGAAATACTTATCTATCTAATCTATAGTCCCTCAAGTGGCCAGCTCTCGGGTGCTCCTACACTTAGCTCAAATCACATCAACTTTGTAACTTCAAGATTACTCCATTCAATATGATTCCATTCACACTATTAACAACTCATAATGAGATAGGAAAAACTTATTTTATTCATATTGAAATTATATTGAAATTATATCTCATAAACATAGTTTAGGAACACATTATGGTAGCATAACATTATCTCTCTATATCATTTCTTCTGACGGTTACATATTTATACAAAAATAGCTAACAAAATCCTATAATTCAGATGGTAAATATTACCACTGAAAAGTTCTTCAACTTATTTTAACAAACTAACACACTTAAGTCCATAACATAAAGTATTAAAGAGGCTTGGAGTGAGCCATAAAGTATTTTAACAAAAAATAACAGAAAGCTTCAAAAACTTGATCCACCATTCGCTCCCTAAAATTTTGGCACCTATTATTTCAATGCTTGTCTTCAACTATATAGAAGTTTTCGTTGAATCCACTAGTTGAGCATGATGACCAATTATGCATAATATCCTGTACAATACTTAAAAACTAAACCATTATGTTAGCGTGGGTTAGCTTATTTCAATTAATTTTAGAAAATAAAGATTATACAACTCACAAAAAGCAAGCAATTATTAGTCCTAAAGACAATTAATTGGCAAGGTAAAGTTGAGTGGAAGATATGAGGAAGGGTATTTAGTTCATTATATTGATGAGGTTATTTTTACCTCATTATTTCTTCCCTTCCTAAGCTTGAGTGGGTCCTCCTACTCCTTGTTGTGCTCCATGTCCTCCATTTCCCTTGTTTCCACTCAATTCTTCATACTTTGTACTGAGGTCATAATAATCATCTACTTCTGTGTCCAGATCCTTAGGTTCTCTCAAAAAACCCTAATGAAGCTTAACCCTTGCTATACATCTTTCAAAATTTTCAGAGCTTTGATCTGTGTTGACATATATTGTAGAAGGTGATGAAAGAAGTATAGGAGGTCTATATCTCATGCCAATCCAATCAGTCTTTAATTGTTGTAGGATACCAACCAAGAATTCTACTCTTCTATAGGACCACCTAATGTTAAGATCGGTGAAATTACCTCTCTTCTCCTAAGATGCATAGGAAGAGGAGTATATCTCTCTTCACATGCATGCCAAGCTCTTCCTATAAATTTTACCCCCTAATCTTGAAAATTCTCATAGAATAGCTAAAGGTTATTGTTTTATTTACTTTGTATAGCTTCCTTAAGCTTAATACTCATGAAATGTGCTTTGAAAGAAAAAGGCTTCCTGTGAGGATACCTCATTTGTAGCCCAATAGTTCTCTCTACCTGTGAATATTCCCTTGTTCGTTCCTACCATTGGATTTGATTGTGCATGGTGGATAGAAATTATCTTAATTGGACTTCACCAAAAAATAAGTTGACATAAAAATCTGTATCTTTCTAAGAACAAATTATGAACAAATAATTCACATAAAAAATCATGTTGATCGAGAGTTAACTCTACAAATATTTTGACAAATTATTTGTCATTAGGATCATGTAGTTGGTTGTTGTAAATTATGAGTAATTTCCATCTCAAGAGTTTATCATTGAGTAATTCACCTATTTGACAAGCATCTTGTTTAGCTCTATAAACCCTATCAAATGATTCTCTCAACAAAACTAACTCCTTTTTAGCCTGGCATTTTCAAATTTTAGCTCCCTTGGAAAATAGCATATTTCCATCCATTTCATTAGTAATGGAGGTATACGTACCTAGAACCATTCCATCATAGTTGGTTTAGTTTGTGTTCCCTTAGACTCCATGATAGGCCTAGTACCACTTTCCTGCAAATCCTATTCTAATTCAACAACTCTACTCAAAGAGGCATTAAGTTAAGTTTTTTTTATTCCTTCCTCAAAATCATTAAACATTTGCATAATTTTTTTTGTTAAACTGTTAATTTGTTCATCTTTTTCAGATACTTTTTGTCTTCATCATTCCTCTACTAAATTTTGAACTATAATTTTTCAATGATTTTGTCTTTCTATTCCATTTGCATTTTCAAATTCACAATTTCTTGATCTCTTTTCCTTATAATTGCAGTATGTGCCTCTATTTCCTCTTGTTGGCTGATTTGTCCCTCATTTCCTTGCAATTGGGATCTTAATTCAATAATTTCTATTTTTAATTTTTCTAATTCCACTCCCCTCTGGGAAGATTCCTCATCCCCTATATTAACAAAAAAAGGAAGATTAGGGATTTCCATATTATCATTTATTACATTTTCCTCAGGACTAAGTACATTTCCTTTATCAGACACATCAAGCGAACCTAGCTCAACAATTCTATCAATTAAGGGGGACAACCATCCCATAGGATCATACTCAATATCATAATGTGGTGATTGTACTCTTTCCTCTTCTTGTTTTGTTGGAGATGGAATATTCTCTTTTCCACCCTAGGAGATTGACTAGCATGTTTCTCACTTTCTCTGATTTCCTCCTCACCAAGTTGATTATCAGTTTCCAATGTCTTTGATTTAGTTCTAGGCTTCTTCTTTGTAGAGGTACTTCCTATATCATAAGCCACAGTTTCACTAGACTAAGCAAATAACCTTTTACTTCTCCACAAAGGAGGGGTTTTTTGGAAGGTTACTTTGGTTCACCTCTTCCTCTTGTGAGGGGGATCTTCTTCATCTCTGGAATGTACAATTTCTATATTTTCTGACTACTCTAGGGTTTTTGACACATAGGTTAAAGTTTATGGAACTTTTCCACTAGGAGCTATTGAGGTCTACTGAGATTTAGCAGCACCTAAAGCTTTAGAGGAGGGTTCTCCTATAGATTGGGCTATTTGTTTGGATGACTCACCCTCCTAAACAGGTCTTTTAGACTCCACATTCTCAAACTTTTACAAAAATTCCTACCATTTCTTTTATGGTTTCTTGCGGAAATGGTATTTTCATATTAATTGTATCAAGCCATGATGTTTGAGTGGCCCTGTGCTGATTTTATACTTTTCTATCATGCTAATAATTGAGTCACACAAGAATGCTAGAAAATTAACCCTAAGAGAAGGGTCTTTAGCGCCATAGCGCAAATGGGTAAGCATACGGAAAGGGGGACCTACTACCATTTCTACTTGTCCTTCACAAGTGAAATATTTAATTATCCAGGTGACAATAGTTCTCTAGGGTTTTGTGAGAGATATTATTTGGATACATTTGTTTTTTCCTCTAGTCCTTACCATTATTAAAGGTTAAGGTTCTCCTTCTTTATGAAATAATTATGCCATTCTCTGATAAGTAATATTGGTAGTTTCAGTCAAATTAATACCTCTTTTTTCCAAACCAGAAAGATGGGAAATGATTTTAGGACTTACCTCGAATTTCTTTCCATGCACTATGGTTTGTTCGTCTGTAAAATTCTCTGCAAATTCCTTTACTAACTGCTCAGTATGCCCCTCAAACTTCTTTATGAATTATAGCCACCCAACTTTTTGAAATAGGCCTACAATGTTTCCCAATGCCAACAATTTATTTGCTAAAGCTAGTTCATACTTCTTTTTAACTCCTCCCATTCTTCTTTCCCTTGCTGCTCTGCTCAATTCTGCGAAAATATTATGGTGCTAAAGAAACTTGTTTAAACAATTGAATTGCAAATTGAAGATAATACAATTTTGATACAACTGATGGAAGAGGAATTAATTATCTTACTTGAGCTTTACCATATGATTATGATGATTTTGTAGTGGAAATTACAAAAATATTGTCATACCAAAAGCAATTGCTCGATGGCATAGTTTACTAAATTTGGAAAGGGAATAGTTCATTCCAATTAATTAATTTTTATTTAAAATAATTACCTAATTTAAGAAAAAAATGTATGTACCTTACCTCTTGTCATTAAATTGAACATCACTTACCTTTCTATGATGTAATAGGATAGTTGCATGATTTGGAGAGGGTGGTGGTGAATTATTATAATGTGGATGGGACAGCTAACTAAAGGCAGAGTTTATTATGAAAGGATATGATAATAGAGGGAGAAATGGAAATGTAGGGCATGGATTTTAAAATGATAACAAAATTTGAATAATGGGCATGTGTGGAACTTTGGAAAAATCAAAGGATTGAAAAAGGAAAAGAATTTAGAAAAATCAGGGCATCACTGAAAGATGCAGTTGGTGTGAAGGATGAAAATTTTTAGAGCAAGCTGAAAGATGCACCCAGAGTAAAAAAGTGAACCAAATTTCTAGAGCATTACTGAGAGATTTCCTCAAAATGTAGCAATGAAGTTTATAGAGTATCATTGAAAGATGCAGCTAGAGTAGCAACCAAATTTTTTTGGAGCATAGTAGAAAGATGCAGCTGGAGTGGCAACAAAACAAGTTCTGGAGCATCACTGAAAGATGTCACTAGAAGGAAGAAACATAAAAATTTTGGAGCATCGCTGAAAGATGCAGCCAAAATGTAGCAAGAAAATTTTTGGAGCATCATTTGGAAGATGCAACTAGAGAAAGGAAGAAAAGTGTAGGACTTTGGACTTTGACTTTCTAAAGCACCACTAAGAGATGCACCAAAATGTAGGAACAAAACAACGAATGGCACAAGTTAGTTGTGCAAGTTTCAGAGCATAGTAGCAGACAAGCCCACAAGTTTTAGAGCACCACAACAACCAAGCCAAGTTTTGGAGCACCACAACAAGATGTGCCAAAATTTGTGTTTGATGAAAAATGAAGCCCTACAAAATATAAATGAAATTTAGCCAAGTCTAAAGAATGAAGAATTTGGAAGAAATTATCTAAAGTAAATTCATACACATGCTTCTTTTCTTTTCTTCTTCTTTTTTGAGACAAAATAGAAAAAATAGAAACTATATTGACTTTTCCATAGTAGAGTCAATGCATTGGATTTCTCCTTGCATTTGTACCATTTTTTGTAAATTCCTCTTTATTAACAGGTTTATAGTAGAGGCGTAATTGATGTCCATTAACTAGGAGAGTTCAGGTATCACCATCAATGGGATTGAGTTATACCGTGCCATTTGAAAATACCTCATAAATCTCATGTGGGATGAGCCAATGAGTTCTAGGTTTACCCTGGTGATCTTTGTATCTGGAATCAAATAACAATGCTCAATCCCCATTATGGAACTCTCTTTCTGTGATATGCTTGTCATTCCAGAATTTGCATTGTTGTTGCACTAGCTCGGTTTGATGGACAGCGTCCAAACCGAGTTCATCCAACTCACTAAGCTATAAGACTCTCTCTACCTAGGCTTGTTTAATATCTATACCTAACTCCATGACTATTCTAAGAGTTTAGAGTTCAAATTCAATGGGTAAGAGAGGTTTATTTCCAAAAAATAACTTGTATGGACTAAAACCGGTAGTTGATTTCCACATGGTGTTATAAGCCCAAACAACTTATGGTAGTTTCCTAGCCCAGTCTTTCCTTCCTAATGAAACTGCTTTTGTTAACATGTTTTCTAGCTCCCTATTAGTGACTTCCACCTGTAGACACGCAAAATTAACATTATGCATTTGATCAAAATCACACTCATCCATTCATCAGGGTAAATTCATCAACTTAAATCAAATAAATCAAACTTGATCCTATCATCATCTCTTTGATTAAATAAATCAATCATTTATTTAATTAAATCTCAAAGCATCATTCATCTCCCTTTGATTTGATTTTAATCCCTAAATCAAGTCAAAGTGGTCAAATCAGCCTAATCATCATCCTAGCTAATTAATCCTGATCTAATGCTAATCTCACCCACTTGCATTCTCTAGATTTGGCCACTTGCACATGAAATTGCATTTAATTGATTTATCAAAATATTTATTTTCAACTTGGCATAAAGGAAGAATATTCTCCAAGTTTGAATCTCCCCCCAAGTGGACATGTACACTCAACAGAGCATTTATGAGGCCTTACATGTCTCTTACATGTCCCCTTCCATTGGTCAAACTCAACATTCATTGCAAAATTCAAATTCAAATTCTCCCTCTCATGGGCACTCTTCCCAAATCTTGCACATACATTGACCAATCACCACTTGACAAGTGGCCTTATCTCATTGGTAGAATCTTTAGTCCCACATTGGTCTCTCTTCAACACTTAGTATTTTGAAAATCTTTAAATAAAGGCTTCATCCTCAAGCAAATCCTCCACAATTTGATCCAAAAAGCATATGCAAAGTTATTCTCCTTGAGAACTAATTTTGCTCATCATTTCCATTGCATCATCATCATCTAAGCTTATCAATCAAGGATTGGGAAAGGGTCACTAGCACATGTGACACCAATCCAATATGGGATATATTGATTTCATGTTTTTCTTTGTATGCTTTTATGTATCTTGTTATTAGATAGCATTTTAAAACATGTTAGATATCTCATATGGATGTTGAAGGTTTGCTTTGCTTGGAAACTAATCATGTTTGTCTATGTTAGTTACTAACCATTTGCAGATTTGATGTCCACAAAATGGCGCTAGAAGGAGGGCTGTTCATAAGTTATTATCTTTGATTTAATGAAAACACACTAAGTTTGTTGGTCTATCTTTGTGTTTTGATACATGGTTAACCTCTCTATGCTTGGATATCTTTTAATCATGATCATTTCCTTCTTTTAATTTTGGTTCTCAATTCACACATTTGAGCTTAACTTTCTGAAAATGAACTTCACATTCTCAGTTGGATAGACTTATGCTGAATGGGCTATACTTTCCATATTGCATGTATGAGTTCCATTTATGTGTGCTCACACTAACCAATTTTTAATTATTTGTTTTGGGGTTATGATTTATGTAGTACCATGGTTAGTGAACTACGGTGTAGTCATTCTAACAGATATCTCACAATAGAATCTAGAATGATTTCAAAGTTTCGAATGACTTTTATTTTAAAAGTCTGCCTTACAAATTTATTGACAATACAGTTAGCACAGAATAAAGAATTTGTTGTCATTGTTCCACAGGTAAAGAATTTATCTGTTCAGGTGTAAGGCTCATCGCTTGTTGCAATAAGGTTTTCTCCTGATTAGGTGATAACTGCATATGAGAAAGTTGTTGCTGCTGCTGTGGCCCTGCTTGAGTTTGCATTTCACCAATTGCATGAGGATGAGCAAGATTTGATCCCACAATGTCTGGAAGTCCAGTATTCATTCCACTTCCAATATTTCCAGTAGTTGGCCCAACAGATTCGCTTGTGCTTGCTATCATACCCCCACCTAAACCTATTGGCCCTCCCGTCCCAATTTGAATGTTTGAAGGCTGAGCTCCACTAACACTGTTGGTAACACCTTCAAGAGGAACTGGCGGCCATGATGCAGTAGGGCCCATGCCACTCAAGCCTTGACCCATGTTAGGTCCTCTTCCAGTTTGGATTCCATGGCCCACAGTTGGCAAGTTACCATGCCTCATACCGTGACCACTGATGTCTGATCCAGCATGTGAAACATTTGCTACATTTTCTACATAGTCTGTGTGCCTTCTCCATGTTCCCATCTGTTTGTTGGCTCTACACTACCAGAAGCATTTGCTGCATTGTTTACACCTGCCATTCGCATTTGGCCTGAAGGTTTCTAAATATCACTTATTCCTGAGTTGCATATAGTTCCTCATACCCCATATATGACCTTTATTTCTGCATAGTCAGACCAACCAGCTTGTTATTCTCATTTATAATTTTGGACTGGGTAACTATTTCATGGCGCAACCGATCTCAATATCCAGGAATTTAATCCAACATTACTGACGGCTGTCTTGGCAGTACCTTTAGATTTGCCTCTATCTGTTTGGAGCTCCACATGGCATGGCTCACTTATCTCTTGGTCTGCACATAATCTCCTATGCCTCTCCTGTCAAAGCTCTTACACCAAGGAAACCTTCATATTCGGCTATATATTGATGAGGGCACTATAAGCAATGTAGGAGCTTATAAATGATCTTACTAACTTTCTGCACTAGCCTCATCATTGTCTTGGGCGCAACTTTTGTCTACATTCACTCACAAAGCCTGACCAATAGATGAACATACTTATCAACAATTTATTCAAAAAGGTTACCAACCATGTTTAAATCGGGAGTTCATCTTTGAGTTTTCCTTTCCCAGTCTAGGATTTGTGCATTTTAGAGTCCATCTTTGAGTTTGTATTCTTTAGCAACTACTTGAAATTTCCTGATATCAGCAAGCTATGCGCATATCCTTCTATCATTTACATTCCATGAGGCCGCATTCTATAAGAGAGAAGTCTATCTACGTGCTTCAATCATCCTATCAAAAAGTTCACGGGCCTTATCTGTGCTTATCTCTATTTTTGTCAACCTCAACATATCTGCTAACTGCATAAGCTTGAAAATTCTATGTTCCTGCAATCAATGCGTTCCATAAGCTAACATCTCTTTCCAACAGTCTGCACGCCTGGTCTATGCTTCCATATTTTATTAGAAAACAATTCTAACACCTTGTCTGTGCTTTCACATTAAGCATTATGTCAAGCAGTTCGCATGCCTTGTCTAGGCTGCCACATTTTTTTCCTGCCACGTGCATTCTAGTATTCACACGTCTTGTCTATGCTTCTACATTTAAACTATCAACAGTCCACGTGCTTTGTCTATGGTTTTAAATTATCAAACAGTTCACGTGCCTAACTTATGCTTCTGCAACATTCTGTCACACAATTGGCACGCCTTGTCTATGTTTTCGCAGGGAACTATAGGTCGACACTGGAAAGGCTGAGGAATTTGGTCTTACGCCTACCATTGGAATTAACTTGAAAGCAGTGGGCACCATACTTTTCCATCTGCCAAATGTATTGCCATACCATACCATTTATTTGCTGCTTTTATTTACCATCAGTTTCTGTTTCTGTATACGCCAAAGAACCACGTATTTATTCACTGATTTGACTGTCATTAGGGGTCTTCGTCATAGAAAAAAGAGGATCCTACACGTCTCTTACAGTCTGCTATATAATAATGTGCAGTAAATATTGATGTGTTTAGTCAAATCTGCAGATATCATAAGGCAGAATGTACAGAATATCATTTAGCGACTTCAACCACCGCTTCAAATCCTCTGCCAAATGTCATGTCAAATAGTAACGTACCTTATTGAGGCACCAGGTCAAACAAGTCTATTATCCTCTGAGGACACATCAATCCTAAATGTGCCCGCTGGTGGATGCGTCTATATTGGGAAGGACTCTTCTGCAAGCATTCATTTCGCGTGGCTATAGTAGGACGACCTATGGTTTCGGCGCCCATAGATTTTTTTTGATTTCAATCTAAAATGTCTCTCTATTTATTATGGCAGGGATGGTAGGTCATTTGCATATTTGAAAGATTAGTGGAGAACATTAGGAGAAAGGTCAAATTGACAAACATATTATCAAGACGCGTCCCTATCAAAAACTTATTGTTGACTCAACAAGTGGCAATTGACCAAGCTATTAGAAACATTACAAAATTGAATAAGCAGTAAACATGTCTGATTTATTGGCTGAGTTGGTTTTTATGACTTGGATTTTATGACTTGAGGGAGCGTGGGGTACAAGCAGATTTTATTGGGGATTGGCACGTGTTATAAAGATCATCAATCGAGCATTATTGTGGATTGACATTCCTTTAAGAAGACATCAATACATGATTTCAAGGAAAATAAACTCTTGCATTGAATACAATTATTTTATTTGAAAAATGTATTCATCATGAATTTCATTTCTAATATTTTACTTTGTGGGGCTTGTAGGTAAAGGAGAAATCAAGCATGGGAATCAAGCGAAAGTAGAAAAGAAAGATTGGTGTTGAAGAAAATAAGGCATAGACATTTGAAGATTGACAAAGCATTTTTGAATGCTTAAAACTTTTTGCTTTAGTTTTTTGTTTTCAACCAACTTAACTTTTGGATTATAAAAAGAACAACTCTTGAAAGCTTTCATTCTCACTTCGAAGTTGGTTAAAATTGAACCTTACAAACTGACTAGTCTTTTTGATTTGGTTTAAAATTGAACAAGACAAATTTCACACTTCATTTTGGTGCTTAAAACGAACTCACAATTGCTTTGAAGGCTATAAAATGAACAAGTGCTTGAATTGTGTGATTTTGTCTTTGGTGCATTTTGAGTGCGTATCCTCTCCCCTTGCGCTTCGTGCGATCTAGGGTGCAAGAGAAACACTCTTTATTTCTTTGAAACACTTTGATTTGGGTTTAAAATTGAACATCTTGTGTGAGTGTGAGTAGGGGCATTTTCGCATACATTCTCTTTCTTTGTGCTGTCAAAGATCGATCGAGTTACGGATTGTGTCTTTGCTTGCTTTTGTTTATCTTAGAGGGCCTGCCTTGGGGAAAAAGTACTCACCCAAGAGAATGACTCAACCGGTAACACTCTAAAGCCAAGAGTATATCCAGCCGGGATATAAATGTGGGTATTGGTTAAACGCCATTATCACGTGGTTGGCTCTGACAAGATGGATCCGAAAGGGGACTCTTGCCGTATGGGTCAATCTCCATGAACGGAAAGTCTAAACTAGAACCCTTGTTTTGTAGTGGCCTATTTATCCATTGAGCGAGTTTTTCAAAGTGGTTAGTGGCCTATTTATCCATTGAGCGAGTTTTTCAAAGTGGTGCATTGGAACTTTGATTCCAAGAAGTTACTTGCCATGTCCGATCTTGGTTGAAATATAGAGGTTAGGATTTCATCATACCTCTATATTTTTCCTTGGTTGCATGTAAAATCATCTCTTCTTTGAAGGGCATGAGGCAAGCCCACTAAGAAAAATGTACCCATTAGGCTAGGATGTTACATTGCTTGTTTGAAAACACAGTGTTGTATTCGAAAACATTTTCCAAACAAACATTCAACATGATTCTCAAAATTTCAAACCCTCTTGAAGACAAATATCATTGACTCAATCCATATGTTACTGATTTCCCTGGGGATTCACGTCCTTATAGGTTCCTAAGCATTGGATTATACCTCAATTTGTCTTCTTGAGTAAACAATAGGTAATCTTTGCCTTAAATTCATCAAAGTTTCGCATAATATACCTTGTGAAATGAGATGAAGTTAAGACATTGGACATCTTAGTTTGAAACTTTAATCAAGAGTGTGTTTGTGGTAAAAAGAATACACTAAGCAAAGATAACAAATTGGACCCCACACATGTGCTCGATATCTTTTGGTCATATTGGTCTTTTGATTGCTCTTAGAGAAAAGTGTGTTCTTCAATACCTTGGCCTAGTAAACAAAGTCTCTCTAAGTCTTTTAGGATCAAATCAAACACCTCATCCACTCCAAACATTTATCATCTTCATCCATCCAAACAACTTTAGAACTTTGGAAACATCATTCTAGACTTGGGTAAATCATCCTTAAATCATCATCATCAAAATCACCTTGTTTAGTTAGATGAATGGGAATGCATCCTTTCTCATACATTTAATTGAATTAGCAATAATTTGAACAAAGTTCATCCTAAGATCACATCCAACATCTTAGGGTTTACAAGTTCATCATCCAAATCAACCAATCAAAATCAAACCCTAAGTCTAGCATTGATCCAAAGACCTTAAATGTTCAACACTCATATCATTTACACACTTCATCCTCCATATCATCATTGGTCCTAAGAACCTTAGAGGTCACTTTTCATAACAAGATCAAAAAACAAGAAGAACATGGAATATAAAATAGATTCATACATCATGAGCAGTCCAAACCAACCAAACTATCCAAGCCTCATGAAATCATGGGATTATGGAAACTCACATCCATACATAGGATCACTATCTCCTACGAATATCAATAGCACAACGAATGTGAGTATGCCCAATCTGAGTTTTGGAACACATCTCCCCATGATAGATTTAAATCAAAGTCCAAACTTACAAGTCTATCCTCCAAACAATCAATACATGAGTCTTCAAATGAGCAACATCATTCCACCAAATCCCTACAAACCAAATGTGGATGTACCAAGTGCAAGTTTTTGAAACATGAATCCTAACTCAGAAAACTTTGGAAAAATGATTCCCAATACCAACAATGTTCATCCTATCATGCCAAATCTGAACATCATCCCAAATCAGAACATTATCCAAAGTCAATTTTCCCATAATCCCATTCAAAAACTGCAAGTAGGCATCCCAAATCCACTTAAACAAAAGCCAAATCAACTATCTCAAGTGAGTCAAGATCAAAATCAAGAACAAATTTGGCGAGATCAAATTGCGGAACTTTCCAAAATAGTTGAGGCATTGCGCCAAGGGAAATCTCCACCACCATTACCTACATCATTCCTTGGTTTAGGGCTTCCCCCTTTACCTAACACCAATCATGCCATCCAAATCAATCCACCTAACATCAATCAAACCATCATGACAAATCCTTTGAATATACCATCGACATCACACCAATGGATGGTATCTAATCAAACAACAACATTGATCCCAAATCGAAATATGGTCTCCCAAGGATCTATCACCTCAGTCATTCCAACCATCACTATCCCTTCAATCATTCCAACCACCACTATCACTCCAAGTGTATCTCAATCACTTGTCACCGCATCCAACACGATTCCAAATACACCACCACTACTACTAAAACCAAGTGCAATAAGTCAATATCGTAGCATCGCACTAAAAGCACATCAAGCCTACCACCAAGGGCTTCAACAATCTCAAGCTACCCAACCAACACGTGCATAAACACAAAAGATGACAACTATTGAAAACAAGGATCAAGATCAATCCATCACTAAGCACACGTTTACTTCATCCAATGATCAAATCGACATATGTCAAGAGTCACTTTTGAATCACGATCAAAATCCACCAACAAAACTCGACAATGAGCCAATTCAAGAAATATCAACATCACTTGACTCTATGGTCAAAGACATTCACAATCTCTCCACCACAATTGTCGAAAACAATGATCAAAACCTCTCCATTGAGGAGCACATTGAGGATGTATCTACACAATCTGATGATAAACTCACCATACATCAAGAGCCACTTTTTAGTGATCTCTTTCAAGGAGTGTTAGGACTATTTGATCCAATTGACATAATGCACAATCAGTTCACCTATTATCATGTTGAAAATGTCTCTACATCGCCTTACGAGTTAGAGGACATATCTCAAGAATTTATTCCAAAGCATGATCAAAATCTTTCACCAAAGTCTAGCAATGGTCCTTTTCAAAACATGTTGATCCCCTTTGACCGCATGGTTAGAGATACTGAAAGAACCTTGAACTTGACACTTGAGGATATTGAACCACTTACCATGCCTAATGTCGACATCCAAAAGTCCTTTGTAAGAAATCCATCCTTTGAAGCTGCCCCATGTCAAGAACTTGATCCAAAGCATGTCGAAAGCAACTCCGAAATTAATCAAGATCAAAAATTTGTGTCTCCAAGATACTACAATGATCTAATGGATATTCTCCTATCCACACAAGATGATCACATCCACATAGCACTTACTCCTCCATCTACCCATGAGATGCTTTCTATGGATGGACACGTAGATGATCTTCAGCTAGAACAAGATTGTGTTACACAAAAAGAGCAAATTCTTAACTCCTACAATCAAATGGAGTTGTCAACATCAGGATCAAACATGTCCCAAGTTCAGATTGAGGACATCATGAATAAAGATATTGAACATTATCCACTCAAGGAAGAAAATCAGATAGAACAAGATATTTCAGAGTCAGCAGAGCATCCAATCGAAATAACATCATCTACGGTGGTCATTTGTCAGAGCATGTTTACTGAATAAGATATCTCAAAATGAGCAGAATCAAAGCATGAAGGTACTACTACCACCATACTGGGGACAACTTTATCTTGTGCAAATGTCAACATAGGGAGCACGAAGAGTTCTTATGATGAAACCATTGCCCATACTACAACCAGTCACATCAAGAATCATCATCCACCCATCACCCCATCCATGAATTGGGACCAACATCAAAAGAAAGATTTGAATCAAAGTACGAAGAATGTTATCAAAGCAAAAGAAGCTGATAAGCATAATGGACAAATCAAATACAAATGGATACCAAAGAATACAAAGAAAGATCATCCCTATCAAACTCCATCAGTCAAAGAAACTATGGGGCAAACTAAAAGAGGGAAAGGTATCCATCAAAGATGTATGAAAAATCAAAAGCAGGCTTTTCAAGCGACGTACAAAGTGTATCAAGTAGTTGGTCCTAATTCCATGCACACTTCTGTATCCACCCATCATTGCTCATCTTCCCAAGTTTGGAGAGTCAAAGGTTCCAAACTATCAACCAATCCATCTCTTATCCCTAAACACACTCCATCCATGCCTCCACACATAATATCCAATTCTTACATTGACCATGTATTGGAAATGACCCTTCATCATAAGGATTCAGAAGGCAATCTATCGCAATGTACGCACACAGACAAAGTTAACTCCGGTATTGACGAAGCAGATCAAGAGTCCCAAAAGTTGCATTCAAGTGCACGTATCTTAGCAAAGCAGCTCCTTCAAGTAGGATATCTATGGCACATTATGACAGGGGCATCTACATCAACACCACTAGGTGGTTCAACATGAATCTTTCAGAAAAATACAAAAAAATCAAAAAATATGAAAATCCAAAAAAATTCAGAAAAAAGGATTGAAAACAGTAAAGATAAAAATCGTCCTCTAGTGAAAACCGCATGGGCAGTGCTTTGGGTAGGACCATGATGAAAACCTGGCAAACAGGCGTTATGAGTAGAATCGAGCATCTACGTGCGCCAATTCAGATGAAAGAATCTCAACTCATCCCATCCATAATAAATCAAGCATTCCATCCATCTTATCCATAATAAATCCATCCATCCATAAACCATTTATCCAATCCATTCGCATATATCTGCATCCATCATCTTAGTTATCTTGATCTTGATAAAATTTTGGTGCACACTTTACGCTTGTTTATGGTAAACATCTTGACATGGGACGTTTTCATTGATCCCATCCTATGCAACATTATCTAATCCATGAAGCATTATCCAAATGAGTATTCTTTTTCCAAGCACCTTATCCTATCGCAAGATAATTGTTGGCATCCTTTGCGTATCCATCCATCCATACACTTATCCGAACATCCATCCATGGCATTCCATACATTGCTAGACATTGGGGACAGATATTTGCATCTTGCTTCGAGAATAAATCTTGACCTATATCCTTCGCCTTATATGGTGATCCGAACATTGGAAAATGAGAAATCAAACTGGTCAAAGCATTTGTGATCCAAAATCTGAGTCACTAGCTCATGGCACATTTTGACGAGAAGACATTCCTTATCAATCTTTCATCGAACATCGATCCAAACAATCACTATCAGTTGCATCTAATTTGCATGTCAAACATCACATCAAACCATTTGAACAAATTTTGTTCCAAATCAAGCTTCATCAATCATGATCAATCGAATCCAATCAAAAAATCATCATCTCAAGATATCCTTGTGTTGCTTAACACTATCCTTACATTGTTGTGTATCCTCAACAATGTTATCATCATCCATTCGATCGACATCTCAATCCTTGTGTTGCTTAACACTATCCTTGCATTGTTGTGTATCCTCAACAATGTTATCATCATCATCAATCCATCGATTTGATCAATCAACCTTAGCTTGATCTTCAACAAAATCCCAAATAGAGCACTGATATCATCACACATATCCATATCCAAATCGTCAAAATCATGCAAAAAATCCAAAAACATTCAAAACATGTCAAAAATCCAAAAAAACAAGTCAAAAACAGAAAACATCAAAAACATTGGAATCCAAACTACGTCGTCTCTGAGCTTAAACGTAGGCAAGGCTAATCCCTGATCAGCCTCCGAGACATCAAAATCCAAAAACATTCAAAACATCAAAATCCAAAAAAAATCAAAAATATCAAAATCCAAAAACATCAGAAAATCAAAAATCAAAAACATCGCAAAATCCAAAACACCAAAACAACCTCAAAACATTCCAAAAACGTCAAAAACATCCAAATATTTGAAAAAATCCACCGTCCCATTTTTTCACTCGAAATAATCAATCATCCATAATAAACTGATCATCACCTTCATCCTTTGGCAACGCAAACAGAAACAATCATAGCAAGCAACAAAATCAAGCTTCAATCGTAAAATCAAAATCAAAACAACGAACCATTGAACACAAAATCAAACTCTTGATCAGTCGCAAACATGTCAGTTGACCTTATATCAACAGCCTATCAATCAATTTATCAAACCATCCTCATTCCATACAATGCATGTCCTAGGATATATCGTTCCGACAATGGGCATCATTTTGGATATCACCTTGGATTCTTATCCTATCAAAACACATCCCTCTGGCTAAAGGTATGAAGAACATTGGCTTGTTTGCGTACTTGATCTTTTCTTTTGATTTATCTTATTGCGCTCATTCCAAGGACTCTCGATGATATCCGAATGAAGGATTTAGAGAGATAGGAATGGGGCAACGATCAGTTTGCTTGTTGGACTTGTAATATAACTTGGCGAATACTTGCTTTGTTAGGTACGCCCTAGCAAGGTTTCCGTATGTCAAGTGTGAACAAGAATACTCCTATCTGTTTGTCGAGTCAAAGTCCATCACACTAAGTACAATGCCATCCGGTCCTTCATACCTTGATGCATCGTACTTAGGCGTGTAATCAAACATAAAGTAAGTGACCCTTTGAAAATCCCAATCCTTGATAAGCAAATCATCATCATTTATCATCATCATCATCTATCATCATCATCTCTAATAAAGTCTTGAACAATCATGGACTTGTTGGATCCTCTTGTCATCATCTCATTTCCACGCTAACATTGCATCATGAATAGTCCATCATGCATCCATCCTACATCCACAAACCGTTAGCATGCATCCATCCTACATCCACAAACCGTTAGCATGCATCCATCCTGCATCCATCATGCATCCATCCTGCATCTGCAAACCATCAATATTCTACATATCTTCTCACATACATATCATCATCATAATATAGATCTGTTAGTCTAAGCATATCATAAATCATCCATAGCATATCGCATCATCAATCTCATCCATCTCATATCATATCATCATTTAAGTTGTTTAGGATAATATAGATTTGTTATTCTAAGCATCTTAAAATCATCTCATTTGCATCATCATCCATAACCATCCATTTTGAACCTCTTTATAGATCAACCCTCAAATCGAATCTTTTCACTTGATCTCTCGAGGGCAACGCAGTGTACTTTTTCCGCTGGGGCATCCAAAATCAGAAAAATTTTAAATTTTGATAGCGGCAAGTTTATTCTTTGAACCAACGCAACAAGTACATTGCTTCAAAGAGGGGCAAAATGTAGACACACAAAATTAACATTATGCATTTGATCAAAATCACACTCATCCATTCATCAGGGTAAATTCATCAACTTAAATCAAATAAATCAAACTTGATCCTATCATCATCTCTTTGATTAAATAAATCAATCATTTATTTAATTAAATCTCAAAGCATCATTCATCTCCCTTTGATTTGATTTTAATCCCTAAATCAATTCAAAGTGGTCAAATCAGCCTAATCATCATCCTAGCTAATTAATCCTGATCTAATGCTAATCTCACCCACTTGCATTCTCTAGATTTGGCCACTTGCAAATGAAATTGCATTTAATTGATTTATCAAAATCTTTATTTTCAATTTGGCATAAAGGAAGAATATTCTCCAAGTTTGAATCTCCCCCCAAGTGGACATGTACACTCAACAGAGCATTTATGAGGCCTTACATGTCTCTTACATGTCCCCTTCCATTGGTCAAACTCAACATTCATTGAAAATTCAAATTCAAATTCTCCCTCTCATGGGCACTCTTCCCAAATCTTGCACATACATTGACCAATCACCACTTGACAAGTGGCCTTATCTCATTGGTAGAATCTTTAGTCCCACATTGGTCTCTCTTCAACACTTAGCATTTTGAAAATCTTTAAATAAAGGCTTCATCCTCAAGCAAATCCTCCACAATTTGATCCAAAAAGCATATGCAAAGTTATTCTCCTTGAGAACTAATTTTGCTCATCATTTCCATTGCATCATCATCATCTAAGCTTATCAATCAAGGATTGGGAAAGGGTCACTAGCACATGTGACACCAATCCAATATGGGATAGATTGATTTCATGTCTTTCTTTGTATGCTTTTATGTATCTTGTTATTAGATAGCATTTTAAAACATGTTAGATATCTCATATGGATGTTGAAGGTTTGCTTTGCTTGGAAACTAATCATGTTTGTCTATGTTAGTTACTAACCATTTGCAGATTTGATGTCCACACCACCTAAATGTTTTCTTGAGGGTGGTAGAATGAGGACTTCTTATGGCTTACCTAGAAATGATTGGTGAAGGCTAACAGAACCTTAGACATAAACTAGAGACCTTGATCTGTGACAATTTTCCTAGGAGCTCCAAATCTGAGGAAAATTTTGTTGTAAAGAAAGTTAGCTACCTGTTCATCCCTAGAAACTCGTAAAGCTTGAACCTCTACTCACTTATTCAAATAGTTAGTATAGACCATAATGTACTCTTTTCCTTGTGAAGGAGTTTCTATAGGACCAATAAAATATAATCCCCATTTTTTAAATGGTTCAAGGTCTACATGAGGTTACAAAGGCATTTCATTAGATGCAATTGGTCTTCTTACCCTTTGGTATTCATCACATTGGTGAACATATTTCTTGATATCCTTATGCATAGAAGGCTAGTAATATCCTGCACCTAAAATATTATGGGTTGTCCTCTTAGTAGAATAATTCCCTCTAGAAGGATCATCATGGAAAGATCTAAGGATACTATAGATCTCATCTACCCTAACACAACATCATAGAACCATATCAAGCCCACATTGAAATAGGATTCCATTAATCCATTTGAAAGGGGCACTTTCTCTAATAAGGTGTTTCTTATGTTTTGATGTAAAATCAAGTGGTAATTCTAAGGTGACCAAGTAGTTAGCAATGTCAGCAAACAAAGGATTTTTAGTAGAGTGGGAAAATATATTTTCATCTGGTAACTCATCCTATACCAGAGCACAATCACCATCATCTTGTTTAATTCAAGATAAGAAATCCACAACTACATTGAACTTCCCTGGTTTGTCAATAATTGTTACTTTGAATTCTTGGAGAAGCAGCAACCACCTGATTATCCCCCCATTCACTACAAGTTTGTTCATGACGTATTTGATGGATGAGTGGTCTATGTACATTGTTACTTTGTATCCTATGATGTAGTGTCAAAATTTCTTAATTGCATGTACTATAGCTAAGAATTTTATCTTTGTTGTGTTATAATTCCTTTCTATTGGATTCAAATTCTTACTAATGAAATATATAACATACTTTCCCCCATTCTCATCTTCTTGTCCTAATACCACTCCAATAGCATCATCGGATGCATTAACATAAATGTGGAATAGAAGGTTCCAATTAGGTCCATGAAGGATAGGGGCAAAGATGAGTTTCTCCTAAATTATTTCAAACGATTGACACTCAAGTGTCCAGATGAACTCTACATTCTTCTGGAGAAGGGAAAACATAGGGGTTGCAATCTTGCTAAAGTTTTATATAAATATTTAATAGTATCCAGTATGCCCTAAGAAGCTTCTAACATCAGTCTAGGTTTTTTGGGTCACAAGTTGTTGTATCACTTCGATTTTCTTAGGATCAAATTTCATCCCTTTGACTTAAATATGGTGTCCCAAAACTATTCCTTGTTCTACTATTATCAGACATTTCTTGTGGCTTAGGGACAAATGATGAAACTCACATCACTTCAAAAATTTGTCTAGAATTTGGAGGGCTTCATCAAAGGTTGATCCATACACAATGAAGTCATCCATATAAACTTCCACACACTCATTCACTAACTTAGCAAATATGGCCAGGATAGCTCTCTAGAATGTTGCAGGAGTATTGCATAGCCCAAAAGGAAGAACTCGATATGAAAATGTTCCCCAGGGGCAAGAATTTTTTTTTTTATCCTAGTCTTCTACTGCTACCTATATTTGGTTGTAACCACTGAATCCGTCCAAAAATGAGATGTATTTTCTCCCATCTAAGTTATCCAAAACCTAGTCTACAAATGGTAGGGGAAAATAATCTTTGTGGTTTTCTTTGTTAAGTTCCCTATATTCTACTTACACTCTCCACTTCCCATTTTTATTTAAAACCATGACCAAAGGTGAAACCCATTTGCTATTAGAAATGGGATAAATAAACCCCATTTGTAGGAGTTTCTCAATTTCAGTCTTAACGATATCTTTCAAAGTAGGATTGAGTCTCTATTGTGGTTGGAAAACAGGTCAAACATCCTCGGTATAGATATGATGAGTACATACTCTTGGGTGTATTCCTCTCATATTGGTGTAGTCCCAAGAAAAAGATTTAGATTTATTCACCAAGATATCAAACAATTTGTGTTCTTCCAGCTTGGTCAACCAACTGTTAATGTTCAAAGTTTTTCATTGCAGCAACATAATGGTTTTAACACCCGGATGGTTGGATGTGAGGATATACATTGGTCTTGTCAAAGTGTTAAGGGAACAATTATGAGGTATGGTTTTGTGAATTCTGGAAATGTTTTCAAATAAATGATCAGTTTTTGGAATTATATTTTCCAAAGGACAAGGTAATCCCATAAAACTAGAGTTATCAAACTTAGTGTGGTCTATGTTGATTGGTTGTCCTAGGATCTCTTCTATGTCCAACATCTCCTCATCACTCGAATCCATGGTAAGATTTTTCATGTTGTTTTCCAATTCATCCTCTAATTCTTCACCATGTTGTTTGATGAGTACCATGGCTATAGAAGCTAAATATTCTTGTCCATTGGGACCTTTTGGTTCATCAACTCATACTTTATCATATTCAGTAGGCTTGGCAAGAGGATACAAGAATAAATGTTTTCTATTAGGGCCATGTGAAATGGTCATTTGTCCCTCTCTATAGTCAATTTTGGTTGTAGTTCAGTATCCAACCAAGGTCTTCCTACAATTATTGGATAACTATCTTTGGGTGCAAGAGACTGAATTATTTGAAATTCCATTGGATATTCCCATCCATCAACCTTAACAAGAATGTTTTCAATGATGCCCTTGGGAATGGATATGGATTGGTTTTCCATTTGCAAAATTGTAGTTGTGGAACAGTTATTACATCAATAGTCATTATGTTAATGGTTGCTCCCAAGTCCACAAGTGCATTAGGTATTACTTCCTCATTGATGATTACTGTTATAAGTGGACTACCTGGGTCATCATATTTCAGAGCAGTGGTTTTTCTAGCCAAAACATCAGCTAGGTAACCATTTATGTGAACGATATTTATCTATTTTGGTTTCCTCCTTGGAGTTTTTATACACAACTATTTGATCAGTTGGTTCAACTTAGGTATCTCCTTAGCTTCTTGTAGCAAAGGAACCTCAATCTGCAATTGTTTGATTTCTTGTATCAATGTAGTTTTAGTGGACGAGGAAATTTTTGGAGGATTTTTCAAGATGGTTGGTTTCAGATGCTCTAGAAAAGGAGCTTTATTTTTCTCTTTAGGAGTGGAGTCCTTTAAAGGATCAGTTGGAGATTGACCACCCTCCTCCTAAGGTAGGTTGAAAGCTCCAGCTGGAGATGGTGGGAAGGTCTTGTCTTGGGTACCTTCTAGAGCTTGCTCTAAAGATGTGGAAGTTGTTTTATCCATTTTTGTAGAATCCTTAATAGGATTGTCCAGGATTTCAACAATATTAGGATGCGAAAGTATTTTTTCGGATCTTAATTGCAGGTTCCCATAGTGTATAGCATTAAGTCTAGTAACATTGTCCTATTCCATGGAATACACTGGATTATTCTAATGAATGTTCTTTGGGTTTGGAACAGGATATGTTGGAAGTTGTGGTTGGTTAACTTGCTCATTTTGCTGAGTGTTCTGGGGAGCTAGTAAAATATTCTGTTGTTGATTAGGCATTCTTCTAGGACTAGTATAAAAATTATTTTGAGGTTGGTTTCATTAAGGAGAAGGATTATGAGGATACCACTATTGATGAGTCTGGTTGGGCTATTGAGGGTTTCCCCAGGACTGATTTTCTCATTCAAGTGGTCCCCAAGGTTAAGTTCCCCAATTAGGTGGTGCCTGAGGCCAAGGTGTCACCCATTGATTATTATTCTAGTTGTTTTGAGGCCTCCAAGATGGTTTGAGTTTTGGCCATAAGAAAAATTCTCTCCAATTCTTTGATTTACAAAATTGATCTCTTTCTCAAATGGAGATGTTCTTTTCTTAGAATTCTTGACGGCATTCAAAATTTCACACTGGTCAGTGGGATGGTTCTTCTCACAAACTTTACAAATGCCAATTTTATCAATTTTGTCCAAAGGGTGTTCCCATAACAAAAAAAAATTTGACACCTCAGGCAGTAAATGGATAGGGTCTCAGTATTTCATTTTTTAGCATGTATTCCATCTAATATGGTGTTTAACTAGACAAGAATTTTAGTCTTAAGATTGGCTATCTCCTCACGCAATTTTCCTATTTCATTGGAACCTTCAAAAAGAGTAGACTTTCAGATACCTCCTCAAGTACGAGAGAAATTTTGACATAACTCAGTAATATCATCAAGTCCCAATTGGGAAACAATTCCTTTTCCCATTAAATCTAGGATCCTTTGAACATCTTCATCAAGACCTTTGAGAAATATGGTCTTTAGAATTTCAAGACTTATGGCTTGTCTGCCACATCATTTAGATAAGAATATAAACCTATCTAGGTAATCCTCTATACTTTCGTCTTCATTTTGCCTTAGTTTAAATAGTTCTTCTTTCCTATCACTGACCCTAGAGTTTCTCTAGTATTTATCTAGGAAGGTAGAATCCATGTCATCCTAGGAGGTTATCAACCCAAAAGCTAATACCATGAACCAATGCATTGTTGCGTCCTTTAGAGTGGAGGGAAAAGATTTAGTTTTTCGTTATCATTTTTGTAGTCATATGTCTACGCAAGACTTTAAATTCAAATAGAAATTGATCAAGGTCTTTAGAAGAAAAACCTAGGAAGCTTGACGAGAAGGCTGGAAAGATATTTTTCAGATTCGCCTCATCATCTGCATCAATAGCAATAGGATATGTGAATATGCATGGTAGTGGAGGGTTAGTGAAATTTCTACGATCACCCATGATGTTGAAGGGAGTTCGTTCCTCTTCAAAATCTCACTCAAATGGGTGAGGTTTTGGAGTTTGCAAAGGAATACACTCCTCTACAACTATGTGTTCTCTTTCTAGGGTATTCTAAGAGGTCTCAGGTTGATCCTGCCTGATCAATTCTTTAGTAAGTTCTTGAGCTGAGACTTATTCCTCCCTACTTGTGGTTGGTATGTCATTGGGGGGGGGGGTTGTTGGTATGAATATTCCATGGGGGCCTCATTTCCTAACCATGTACAAAAGGAATCCTAAGGACTAATTTTTTCCTAAAAGAGGTATTCAAGATATCTCCTACTAACACTAGAAAAGGAAGGTCCTGTTATGCCTTGCATAACAACCCCATTTTTTTTTGGTAAATATGGGTCCCCCTTGTGTTTTTTTTACCTTGGAATTTTTTTTTGTGTCTTAGAAGTTTTTATTTTTCTTAGTAAGACCTTGTTCCTTTTGTTCTTGCAAGTTCAGAATGTGGGCCGAAACTGGACTTAGAAATTTTGCAAAGTTCATGATCCGGTTTTTGTTCCCATCCCGGCCTCATCTCTTATCTTGTCATTTTTTTTTGTTGTTTTTATTCCTTGCACTCTTGGGTTTGTCCCTTGGTTTTTATTTTGTTTTCTTTTTGTTTCTTCCCCTTTTTTTGGAAGCAGAATTGGAACGGGAACTGGACCTAGAATTTTATAAAATTTCCAAGTTCAAGTTTCATTCTAATCTTGCTCCCATTTGTTTATCTTATGTTTGTCTTGTTTTGTGTTCTATTTTGGGATGGGCTTTGGCCCTGCTTCCCTTTGTTCTTTTTTTTTTCTTTGTTGGTGTTCTTTCCCTTTGTGAGGAGCGGAACCAGAATCAAATCCAAACCTAGAACTTTGCCAAGTTCTGGATCTAGATTTGGTTCCAATTCTGCTCCCATTCCTTTGTCATCCTTTCCTTGTTGCGGGACCAGAACTGGATCCAGAATGAAATGTGGAACTTTCAAAAATTTCCTAGTCCTATTTTCACTTTGCTTCCACCCCCAACCAACTACATTAAACGCATTAATTATAGTCTCTTCACACACACGAAATGGTTTTTAAAACCTTAATCAAGGTTACTTGGTTCATTACACTTACTCGAAGCATTTTAAAAAGCAAGGGCCAAAGGAACTCAAAGAGGAGCATGATTTGATTACGGGCGTACAACCATGAGTGGATCTCTATGTTTTTCAACCTTTCTTGGTCACATTTTGAGGTAGGTGGGTTTCTCATGTTCCATTTTTTTTCATTTCTCATTCATTTTCTTTGTCTCATTGTTTCTCACACATTTGCGGGACTTTTCCCATGAGTCTTCACTTCTTCCTTTCTTGTTGTTCATGTTTCTATTTGTCATTCTTTGTTTTGTTTTGTTCCCTCATCCATTTTCCATTTATCTTGTTGTGTTCCCCATTGTTTTTGCTTGTCTCTTGTCATTTTCACCGTATTTGATGGCATTTTAGTTCCACCATACCCTAGTTTTCATTAGGGCTTTCTTTTTGAGGGGTTTTAGTGCCTTACAATTATTTTAAGAAAAGATTTGGATCCATCCAATCCTATTTTGTTGATCTTACAAGTTTTGATAGTAGGGTTTTTGATGCCCTAATTTTTATATGAGTCAACGGGTCAGATGAGTTAGGGTTTTTCATTTCGTGCCCTTTTCACATACTTTCCCTAGCTTGCTTGATTTGGTTCCGGTGGTCTAGGCAGATTCGAGCTTGATTTTTTCCTCCCCACATCCTTTTAGCTTGGGTCCAAACTAGTGTCAGCATGCGGAGAGAATCTGCTTAGTTCTGATAATACATAGCAGAACTGCAACCAAAGATGAACTCATCCGTTGAAATTTCACATAAGGTTTTGATCTGATTCTAATACCAAGTCTTCCTCTAATCCAATTTTGATCTCGACATCTTAGCAAGGTCAATTCATTGAACGTTACAGGGTATTGAAACTTTGAAAGTTTCAGTTTCTAATTTGGTCTTGGTCCTAGTTTTGATTAATGTTATTTTTTTCACCTGTCTAGTTCCTAATTTTCCCCCGGTCCCGCTCCTGGCAGATTTAAAATTTCACTAAGTATGGAGGGTTACCTAGAGAAGAATAGAGAAGTGTGAAAGGAAAACACTTGTAATGATGATTTCATACCTTCTTTTGGTCTAATATAAGCTTTTCTTGTAGGAATAAACAATTTCCAGAGCATCAGAGGAAGTTTCACAAAAATAAGGGTTGGTTGTAGAAAGCTCAAAGGGAGAAAAACCAAAGAAGATCAAGGTGGAACAATTTCCCTATACCTTGAGATAAAAACACATAGATGCTACTCTTATAGCTAGTAAGCTAGATTCAGAATGGGAAGACATAACAGACACCAATCTAGGTCCATTCAATTGTGAAGCGTTGGTTGTGGATACTTTCTCCGAGGATGTAATTGGAAGGATTGAAAGAATAGCCCAATCTCGGGTAGCACATGTTACATTTTCCCCTATCAGTCCAATGCCCAGAGCTTATACTCACAACACCAGGGGCATACAATAAGTTATCTAGAGACAATGTATGGACCTCCAAGGGAATGTGATTATTGATCTATCCCCTCAGATGATGAGGTTCATCTTTAATTCACCTACCCCAAATATCCCCGAGCAATTGACTGAGGTAGAGGCATTAGAATTGTTTAATAGGGACATGGAAGCTAATAGGTCCCACATGAATAAGAAGTGGTTGAGAACTGAGAAGAATTCCTTAACCAAGGTTCTTGAATATCCCAAGAGGGGATATTTCAAGAAAGAGATAGATGACCTAATCATGATGCTTTCCAAGGTATTTGAAAAGGAATTTGCATACTTCAAGGAATGGATGTTTCCATTTATTCAAACCATTTTGGATGGTAGGAAAAAATTTGATTGGGGCATGATTTTGTCAGACATCTTGCACAACCACATGCTAAAACTGGGACAAACAAAAAAATTCTTCATGAAATCTTATGTCATATATTTAGCTGTAGGGAGGGGCATATTCCTTGGATTAAATGTAGTGGGCACATTAGGAGAGGATCTTGGGAAAAATAAAGCATGGGAGCATTATGATCAACTAACCTTGCAAACCTCAGAGCTGCACTATAGAAGGTTCAATAATGCATTCCTCTATGTCATCATCAATCTCTTGACAGGAGATGTTGGATACAGGATGAGAAGGGAGGCCATGGCTTTTATTGTTGAATGGGAACATTGGTACATCCAATACCCCAAGTTCTCTTATTTTAGGTTTGCAATATTTTATGTACATCCTCATCAACTTCCAAGATGTTGCAATGATAGAATTGTGCTTATGGAGTTCATTTATCAAGCTTTGGGGGTTAATGTAAAATTTTCCAACAAACACAAGCCTGGATGCCACAAATTCCCCATGAAATTGGGAGAATATTGTTGTGTTCATAATTTGGCTACAAAGGTAGTATGTGAAGAGTTAAGATTTCTAAACTTGAGATTGTATACATCAAGGAAACATTGTCACTCAGAGCACAAGATGAATGGCATAGCTCCTGCCATTTTTTATAAGAATTTCAACTTATTGGAAGATTTTTGGATTGATTTACAAGATTATTATGATGCTAGGAAGAGAAATTATGAAAGGCTTACCATCCCATAGATAATTGAGTATGGGGTGAAGGAAGATATTCCTAATACACTATTAGATGATGGTGTGGTTTTAGACCTTGAGTATGAAGCTCAAAATATAGGAACCAAAAGCTTGGACCCAATAAATTTGGATGAGGAAGAATTCATTGACATAAAACAACTTGCAAGGATAGTGATGGATAGAAGTACTCAATTGGTTTTCATGAGGATCAAGGAGCCAGAAGCTCAATATTCAAAGAAGAGGAAAGCAATAGGAACACAAGGATATAGAAGAACAAAGAGGAGGACAGCTCCTAAAGAAAAATTGGAGTACTTTCCCCCTAGCTTTGGAGGAGATGTTGATCTAGGGATGCCTACTAAATAAATTCATGAATCACAAGGTGTAGAAGCTACTACTATTAGAGAAGGAGCTTCATCTCAACCCTCCCTCCTAGAGGAGTCTACCAAGGAAGTACCTATAGGTATCCTTCATGAGTAGGCTGAGAAAGAAAAACAAACGGAGGTTGAGATCCATGATGTGGACACCAATTTAGAGGCTACACAATCAGATCATGAGCCTCTTACAACCACATCTATTGAGGACATTTAGGATATTGGAACTGAGCATGTTTTAACTAAAGAAGACCAGTGGAAATTGTTTGAGGATGCAAAGAAGGAGGTTGATGTCAAAGCACAAGTTGAGGCACTTGCCAAGAAACAAGAGGCTAAAGCAATAGCAAATACTTAAGAGCTTGCAAGGAAACATAAGGAAAAGGAAGACCTCTTTCATCAATAAAGAGAAAGTGAATGGAAATCCAATATAGAGAGGGAGAAATTTTCCCTCTTGTTCCTAAAGAAAAATTGGAGTACTTTCACCCTAGCTCTGGAGGAGATGTTGATCTAGGGGTTCCTACTCAATCAATTCATGAATCACAAGGTGTAGAAGTTGCTACTGTTGGAGGAGCTTCATCTCAACCTTCCCTCCTAGAGGAGTCTACCAGGGAAGTACTTGTAGGTAGCCTTCATGAGCAAGGTGAGAAAGACAAACAAAATGAGATTGAGATCCATGATGTGGACATCGATTCAGAGGCTACACAGTTAGACCGTGAGCCTCTTACAACTGCATTTGTTGAGGAAATTTAGGATATTGGAACTGAGCATGTTTTAAATGAAGAAGACTAGTGGAAATTGTTTGAGGATGCAAAGAAGGAGGTTGATTTCAAAGCACAAGTTGGGGCACTTTCCAAGCAATAAGAGGCTAAAGCCATAGAAAATACTAAAGAGCTTGCACATAAGGAAAAGTGAATGGAAAGCCAATATAGAGAGGGTGAAGTTGTCCCTCTTGCATAAAATTCATGACCTTGAAGAGGAAAAGGCTCAAAAGAGGAGGGGAAAAGAGGACCTTGAGGCCAAAGCTAGGAATGCAAAGGAGGCACAAAGGAAAAAGGATGAAGAATAACTCTTGTTAAAGAAGTTGGAAGTAGGAGAACAAGCCAAGCATGAGCAAGAGGTAGCCAAAATGTGGGAGAGAGTTAAGCAATTATAGAAGCAAAGAGATGACATGTTGGAGAAAAGGAGATTGGAGGAGGAAAGAGAGAAAGTTGAAGTTGATAGCCTTGCAAAGGAAATGCAAGAAAAGGAGAAACAACAAGAGGTTGATTCCCAACATAAGGTAACAATTTTGCAACCTCTCTCCTCTACCACTTCTTCACAACAATTGGTTACTCCCCCTGCTACCCCAAGATGGTTGAATATTAACCTACAAAAGAAGTAGATAGTCCAGCCCCAGCCCTGAACTAGGATGATATGATGAAAGAGATTGAGAAGGAAAGGCCCAAGAAAAGGGCTCGAGTCCTTCATTCCACTAAACTAATAGATGTTGGAGAGATTGTGTCTGGATGTTCCATTCCTATGGTGGATAAGTACAAGAAAGAGATGTAGATGAGTGATTACCAACTCGGCATGGTGAACTTTGGAAGGCCTACAAGAAACTAGCAAATGGACCTAATTGATATTGTAGCATCCTACACCAAGTCCAGAATGATAAAAGATAAACAAAGGAAAGATGGGCACAAGGCTCAATTAGATCAATTACATAGGTTCTTAGGACATATGTTCTCTTTTTATACAATCTGCTACTCCACAAACACCAATTTTGTTAAGCAAGAAAGAATTTGATGACCTTGTTGAGATGAGAATCAAGGTAAAGATGTTGGATAGATGGATTTATAGGTTGAACCAAGAGGTGGAGGAACTTCTTGTTGAAGCCCAAAATGTTCATAAAGAAGCATTGGAATCATCCAATGATATGACTACATATGTTGAGGTCCTTTGGAAGCAAGAAGAAGAATACATAGAGCATGTGAGGAAGTTGAAATAAATTAATAAATTGCCTCAACAAACACTCTTGGAACAATCTATCCTTGAAGAAGGTAATGAAGATTTCATTGATAAAACTATTAATATTATCATATTTAGGACTTCATTTATTTTTTTCCCATAGGAATCAAGTACATCAGGCTGGAAAGGATTTGACAAAGGAAATTGTGGAGTTAGAAGTAATCATAGCTATGATGGTGAATTAAGATGTCCCTATCAAAGATAGTTTCCCTCTTGATGAATTAAGGAACAAATGAAATAATAGATTTCAAGATGCAATGCAAAATGGAGATGATGGTGATGACTTATTGATTGATAGGTTCATGAACATCAAGGAGGTAATAAAGATTGCTCAGAGGGATCTTACCAAATTGGATGATATGCAAAAGTTCACCTCTATTGAGTTAAAAAGAATAAATTTTGAAGACAGTTGGGTGGATGGGCTAGATGTGTACATTCTTAGACAAGTGTTAGATAGTTATGATGAGTAGTTAATTGAACAAAATACAAGGAGTAAAGTGTACGAAATAATCCTTTTTTGAATGAAGCATCAGATGGTATGACCAGTTGGGCAGCTCTCCCCCATTTTTCAGGATCATAACACAATTTCAACTAAGGATTCTTCATTAATTTTACCTTCTCCTTGTGCATTAGATTTTGATATAGATTCATCAACAATTGAACTGAATATCATGATGGGCAGTCATCTCATGCAACTCTAGTAGTTCCGTGATTGGTGGATCTCAATTTTTTATTGGAGAAATTAGTGTTAGACTTGTCTATATGTAGTTTTTCTCTCCATTTTGTAAAGGTCGATTAATTGAAGAGAGATTGGCCACCTAAGGAGAAAGTTAGGATTAAAAAAATTATAGTTTTAGAAGCTTTTATAGTTTTCATGCAAGATACTTATACATTTTTACAATTTTTCAATTTGGTTTTATGTTATTTTCTAGAACTAGTTTTAATGATGATGTCAATGAACAATGGTCATTTGTATGCGAGTGAATTTTGTGCATAAATATCACTTATTTGATGAAAATAAATATAAGATTTTGAATCTGAGACTATTTCCATTGAATTATTTTGAATGACATTTCTTTGTGTTTATTGATCTATTAATTTCAATGATGAGCTGGTGATGTGTTCTTGTTTGATTTTTGAAGTTTATGAATGGTGAATGATTATATGTCTTGAATTTGCACTATGAATGAATGCAATGGTTGGATTTTTCTATGGATTGTATCATTTTATGGTTTAGTTGTTTGAAAGGAAGTCTCATTATGAAGTTTGTATGTCTAAATTGAAGGAAATCTACATTTATGTTTTGCTATCTTGATCTTTGTTCTATCTTTTGATATTTATTTACACCCCCCCAAAATGTTAGATTAATTTGTACTATGTAGTTTGTATCCCTTTACCAACAGACCCCTTTAACATTACAATTGCATAGGTCACTGAACAACATCAACATAGTTGTGAACCAACTACATAGACCTTGGAGGATAGGTAGCTTTGGGTTATTTATCTTTTTCAAGAGAAATAGAGTAGAAATATTTTATTTAACGTTGCTATGTTACATTGACCATCAAGAAAATTGGCACTAGAAGAAGGGCCTGAAGGAACAAACTGGCTTGAATTAGGTCCTTTCACCATAAAGGTTTGAAAGAGTTCTCAGATTTGTTGCAAATCTAGAACCATTAGTTGAACTCCAAACCCATGTTAGGCCCAGAGCCCATAGGATTTTGATCACACCACTGTCAACATGACCACTTACTCCACCTTGATTTCCACCACCACCACCACCTATGGCATTCTTTTCCAATAACCCTTCGCCACTAAGATTCATTCCTAGTGGCATACACAAATGCCTAAAAATATTGAGAAATGTTTCCCCGAATATGCCCATGGAGAATCATGAAGTGTTGAAGAGCACATACATGAATTTAAAGATTCATGTACTTGAGCTCAAATTTCTCACCATGATGTTGCATGTAGACTGTTTCCCTACTCACTGGGAGATATGGCCTACAACTAGTATTTGAATCTTCTCACTGGATCAATCTTGAGTTGGATGAAATTAGAAGACTCATTCATAAACCAATTCCAGGTTTACGTCGATCCTACAATCTTATATCATCAATATTCGACTATTAGGAAAGAGCCACATGAACCATTACCCCTGTTTAATACCATATTTCAGAGGATGTACATGAGGCTACAAGACCCATACTTGGTGGCTGAAAATATTTCTATCCAAGTATACTTGAAGGCCATTGATCCCTTGATCGACCTATTTTTGTAGAGAACATATGTTGCAAATGGAATTGATTCTCTTTACAAAGTTTACCACCTAGCTATTGAACAACAATAGCAAATTAGTTCATAGTCAGGAGGTCTAGGAGGGATTTTACCTCCTTTGGGATACTCCCAGACACCTAATCCTACCCCACTATTTAATACAGTCCCTAGAATGTCTCACTCTACTTACGGACCTTTAACTGAGCTACAGGCTCCATCTCAGCAATTATTCTTTGGTGGTCAAACCCCCAACCCTTCACATCAAGTTCAAAATTCCCATAATCACATTGGAGGGTCCAACCCTGTAACACATACATCGGTTGCAAACACTACAGAAAGTGAATGTACTGCTCATCTGAAAATAGAGTTGGAAACTCTAAAGAAAACATTATCTCAAGTCACCAATGAGATGGCACAGCTCAATTATAACCCCCCCATTATAAAAATTAGAACTAGAATTACCAAAACCAGGGAGGGTATTCCAATAGGGGTAGTTATTCCAATTAGAATGCCAACCAAAACCAAAGGAACTTTCAAAACCAGAATTCCCCCAATTAGAATTACCAAAATCAAAATAGGGGATACAACTAAAGGTCCAAAAATAATAGACAATGGAACACTGGACCCAATAATGGGGGAGTTTCCCATAACTATCAAGCTTGTGATAAAAAAAACACACTGCAAATGTTACAGATCTTAATTTCATGATAAATTGGTGTAGGTTGCATGACATTATAGCACATTCTGAGGTTAACTATCCTGAAATTGTAAAAATGGTCAAGATTGCACAAGTTGATGCTCCACTAAAGAATGCTCCCAACAAGAATGGTGGATCCATAGATACAGTCATGGCTTATGAAATCTTTGACGAAGGATCTCCTTTCCCCAGAAAAGAGTAAAATGAGCCAGAGGAGGATGTATATGATGCTCAAGCCTTCCAATCCAAAGGGGGTCATTTTTTTAGGAATCAGAATAAAGCCCATTCACCACATTTGTTCCTCCAAACACCATAGTTCCACCCAATCAAAATGCTAACAATAACCCACCTCCACTGAAATTCCCACCTAAATTTGAACATAAAGGTAGCTCATCTTTTGTTCCCAAATATTAGATGAAAAAAGACATGGAAGTTGACATTCTGAAGTTGTGCCCTACCCAACGTGACATTGCATTGAAAGCTTTGGAAGAGGCAAATAGGTCAAAAGGGAAGAATAAGGTGAATCCAACTACTGATATGAACGTAGTCCTGTATAAAGGAAAGAAAGGGACCCCACCATTCCTTCTAAGCATGAGGATCTTCAGAAAGAATTTTCATAACTGCCTCTTGGATTCCAAAGCCTCAGGTAATGTCATGCCCTTTTTCATTTGTAAAAATTTGGGCTTAAATTTGGTTTAGATTCACAAGAAGGTAATACAGTTAGAAAAAACTAAGGTTAATGTGGTGGGGGAATTAAAAAATATTCGTGTGCAAGTTGGATCAAACCCACATATCCAAATTTATATGGATATCCAGGTAGCTGACATTCTCAAGACATATGGCATGCTTTTAAGCTGGTATTTGATGAAAAGTATTGGGGGTTACCTATCTTTAGAATTTTCACATGTGTGGCTGCCATGGAAAGGGGTAGGAACACAAATTAGGATTGAAAGTGAGCCCCATCTCAAACATATGATCATTGAGTATGATTGTCCTAATGAGGTAGCTTACTTTTAAACTGAGATAGGAGTGTATAGGAGAGAGGAAATCATGACCTTTTCAATGTTCAATCTTGATAACCTACAACCTTTAGAGCATAGTGATCCCATGACCACTATCAATCAGTAGGTTTTAATTAGAAAACTAAAACAAGATATGTTGGTTCTAGGAGAAGTTGATCTATGGAGCTTGATACTCCCTAACTGGTGCACAATTCATTACCAAATTCATTCTGAGTTGACGTGTCAACCTTGTGTTGACATTTTAAACCATGTCAGTCAGTTCAAGAAAACCTATGAAAGCCACCCTGAAACACCCCTTAATCAGTTTTCATTTGAGGTAAGGGATGCCACTATTTTGACATGAACCCATACTACACATGAAGAAGTCTTTCTCCCAATTAGAGAGACTCAGGTTCCATGTTCTTCCTTGGGAAATGAGGTTGCAGAATATCAAAAGTTATCTGATACACTTGTCCCTGCCAACCTTCCAATTCCTAAGGGTTTGCTAAAAATAATGATAGACTATAAAACCACTAGTCAAGATCAGATTCAAGAAAAAGTGTCTGCAAAAATTTTAAATCTAAGTGAAACCTCTAATGACCATCATTCACATCACCCCCCATGTGTAGAAGTATTAAACTAGTCCCAACCACCACCCATTTCTTGTGAACAATTACTCTCGTCTCATCCTAGGAAAGAAACACCAACCCAGGACCAATTATGGGTCCTCAAATTTGATGGTTCTAAGTCTAAAATAGGGAGTGGAGCTAGGATTGAACTAACCATCCTGAAAAGGAAAACATATTTTGCATCTTATAGGTTGCAGTTCAGTTGTACTAACAATGTGGTGAAATACAAAGCACTAGCCAAGGGACTGATGTTTGCACATCAGAAGAGGGTTATAGCTCTAATAGTCATGGGAGATTCTGAGGTCATTTTCAAACAAGTCCATAGTCAATACACATGCCATAACAAGTGGTTGGCTACATACAGAAATAGAATATGGAATTTGATAGAGGAATTTGATGCCTTTGGGATCAAATTGATTCCTAGAGAGGACAACCCGATTACAAATGCACTTGTTGTTGCTGCTAGTATCTTGGAACCCATGCAAGACTCTAAATTGAAGAGATTATCAGTAGAGTTAGTCTCAATCCCTGCCATTCCTGATAACATTCACAATTTTCAAGTTTTGGATGATGACCAACACACACTTGCCTTCTTGGAAAGTTTGGATGTCTTTGAAGGATATATTATAGATGAATTAGATAGAGATCAAGGAGACTAGGATCCTAAAAATTGTGATCCAGAAGGGATAATTAACCTAAAAACCAACAATATTCCCAAGGGAATGGTGGAACTAGAGAGAATATTTGATTCTAATCCTCAAGATTGTGAAATGTTACCTATAGAAAGTGATATAATAAAATACGAGTCAGTTAACTTGGTAGATTCAGGCCCTGAGAGAAATGTGTTCATTGGAAAAACCTACCCCAAACACATTTGAGAGGAAATCCTGGCAACATTATTTTCGGACATAGCAACAATTTCTTGGGGATACAAAGACTTGAAAACCTTTGATACTTCGATAATAACACATAATATCCCCTTGAAACCTAAAGCAAATCCTTTTCACCAAAAGCAGCGTCTATTGAATGCCTTGATCGAGCCATTAATTCAAAAGGAAGTGTAGAAGTTGTTGTCAACAAGGATAATATTTCCAGTGAGATATTAAACTTAGGTCACCAACCTAGTATCTATTCATAAAAAGAGTGGAGATATCAGGTTATGTGTTGACTTTATAAACCTTAACAAAGCGTCAAAGAAAGACAATTATCCTCTTTCTTCCTTAGACGAGGTGTTGTAAATAGTGAATGGTTCGCAAATGATGTCATTCTTGGATGGATATTCAAGATACAACTAGGTAATGGTCAACTATAAGGATAGGATGAAGACTTCCTTCACTACTAGTGGGGGACATTTGCTTATTGGAGGATGTTGTTTGGTCTCATCAATGTTGGAGCCACCTTTCAGCGAGCGATGGATGTGGCATTCAAGAATTTGGTGGGTATGTGTATTATCATATATATGGATGATTTGACTATGTTTTCAAAGAATAGAGAAAACCATGTTGCAGATCTATCAAAGGTCCTTCAAAAGTGTATAAGTTATGGAGTCTCCCTCAATCTAAAAAAGTGTGTTTTCAGAGTTTTAGAAGGAAAATTACTAGGCTACATAATATCAGAGAAGGGAATTTCTATTGACCTAGACATAGTTGAATCCATTCTGAAACTGACCATGCCTGGTAGAAAAAAGGAGATGAGATCCTTTTTTCAAGAAGATAAAATTTATGCAAAAATTCATAACTGGGTTTATGAAGATCTTCAAACCCCTAAATGAAATGATGAAGAAGGATGCTAAAATCGAGTGGAGCCATGAGGCTAAACCTTCATTCTTGCAAATTAAACAATCTATTTCAAAGGCACTAGTTTTAACTAGCCCTGATTATCTAAAGCCTTTTTATATATATTCTTTTGCATCTAACCATTCTTGTGTTGATGTTTTGACAAGAAAAGGTGAAGGGGATGAAAGGCCAATTGCTTTTATGATTTCTTCATTCAATAATGTTGAAGTTAGATATCTACCTTTGGATAAACAGGATTTTGCATTGGTGAGAGCTATCAAGAAGTTTTGACACTATATCCTCTGTAGTCAAATTACTGCCATAATTCCCAACCCTGTTGTAAAATCCCTTCTTATGCAAAGTGAACTGGGGGAGAGACAAGGAAAGTGTATGGAAATCTTACAAGAATTTGACCTTGAAATTAATCCAATGAAGCTAGTTTGAGGACAAGGTTTATCCAAGGCCATGGTAGACGTTGATACTAGGATTACCTATCAACAATATATGGTACAATCATTTACAAGTGATCCTTGGTATGCTGATTTGATATTTCTGCTACTAAATAACAAATGCCCATATGGGCTTAGAGAAGAGCACTCAGGTTGAAGAGTTATCACTACATGCTAAAGGGGTGAAATTTATACTGACAAAACTTGGAGGGCGTCTATCTACACTACCTTGATCAACAACAAGAAAAAAAAGCCATAACAGAATTTCATGGCAGACATGGTACTGGACATGGTTCTGTTGATTCCAAAGCTCACCAAATTTTGAGATTAGGTTACTACTAGCCCCATGTGTTTCATGATGCTCACCAACATGTGAGGACATGTCATACATGTCATAATTTTGCATCCAAGGAATGCAATCCAACAATACCCCTACAGTCAATATATGAGGTAAGACCATTTTCCCAATGGGCATTAGATTTTTTTGGGGTAATTAACCCCAATTCTTCTATAGGTCAAAAATTTATTTTGATAGCAACTAATTATTGTATGCATTGGACTAAATCTCACCCTTGTAAGAACAATAGCACTAAGGTCATCATCAAATTCCTTAACAAATGCATTGTTACTAAGTTTGGGGTACCTTTTTCCCTAGTATGTGATAATGGCCCTGCTTTTTCTTCTGTAGAATTTATTCAATAGGAATATGAGCATAAAATTGTGTTAAAGTATTCTTCTAATTACTACCCACATGGGAATGGAGTAGTTGAGACTACAAATAAAAATCTGTTGGAAGTAATTAAGAAATTGTTAAAAGTAATCCTAGGGATTGGCATACTCAACTCAGATTTTCCTTATGGGAAGATAGAACTCAAATCAAGGTTGCCTTAGGAAACTCGCCATTCAAGTTGGTCTATGGGCAAGACCCATTCTTTCCTATCCATCTATAGATACTTGTTCTTAGGTTTATGCAATAATTCTACTCAAATGATGATAGGATAGAGGCTAGGCTAACCATTTTGTTGAATTTGGAGGAACAAAGAGATGCTTCTTTTCAGCTATTTTTTAAACATCAAGTTGTTGTCAAATGTTGGTTTGACAAAAGAGAAAAAATCAAAGCTTTTAGTATATCAAACCTAGTATTACTAAGGGATAAATCCAGAGAAAATAAATGGGAACATCAAAATTTTGACTGACTTTGGTTGGGTCCTTATCAAATTTTTGAGATCCTTTGCAAAAATTTGTTTCGATTTAGCACTTTAATGGGAGAGCCTGTTCCATTGCCTATCAATGGGCAGTTTCTTAAACATTATTTTGGCCCATGAGGTTATGATGTTTTGATTGGTTTTACATATATAATTAGCTAGCTCATTTGCTTGTTTGTTTGTTTTGGTTTTTTTTCTTTTTTTTTTTGTTTTGTTTTGTTCTTATGGTTTGTGTTTTTTGTTTTTGTGTCTTGGGGTGATCTCCATTTTGCTCTATTTCAAAATTTGGAGTGTTTATTCAATGTATACTGAAGGTACAAGGAGAGAAGTTGGTTTGGGAATTTTTCAAGTATGTCTGTTGAAAATTTTCATCTCAAGACCTATGTCTTGTGTCCTTCTAAGTAGTACCCTAAGAGGTTAAGAACAAACAGGTGTATTGTAAGTAATCTCATAGACCATGGCTGAATTTGTCATGGAATAAATAGAAACATCTATTTACATGGAGGCCTATTTGTCTCGGGATAATTTTATTTTGGGTTTAGGTGAAAAATTCGAGTCCTAAAACTATCATGAAATCCATTATAGTTCTCAACCCAAATTTTAGAATTATATATCTGAGTATTGAAGAAAAGATGAAAAGAGAAATTATTCAAGTAATCTTATATAAAAGAAGAGAAAAGAGGACCATTAAGTGATGGAAAAACTCAATACGAGAAGGGTAATTCAAGTATCTCTACTAGGGCTATGGACGCCTGGTTGGCAGTAGAGCAATACTTTGAGAGAACTAGAGGTATCTTCATCAAGGCTATGGATGCCTGTCTAGAAGTAGAGAAATACCCAAGATATCATTGCACAACGGTCATCAGGATTCAACTCACGTAGCCTAAATCTTTAATATAGTTATTTTAGGATGAGAAGAACCTTTATTGGAATAGATACACCATACATGCACACACTCAAATTTGGTGTGGTTCTTGTTGATTTTACATTTGAGATTCCAGATCAACTTCGTTTGTCATGACTGAACATGCTCAAGTTTAAAATGTTCATGAACTAGAGGTTCTGGGTGACTAAATTCTTCGGTATCTTGAAAATGGGTAAACCATTTTCCTAGCTGAGTCTCCATTTGTTATGCCTTACATAAACACCCCATTTTTTTTGGTAAAAATGGGTCCCCCTTGTGTTTATTTTCCCTTGTTTTTTTTTTGTGTCTTAGGAGTTGTTATTTTTCTTCCTAAGACCTTGTTCCTTTTGTTTTTGCGGGTTTGGAATGAAGGCCAAAATTGGACTTATAACTTTTGCAAAGTTCTTGATCCATTTTTTGTTCTGGTCTCGGCCCCTCTCTTATCTTTTCATTATTTTTCTATTGTTTTGTTTGCCCCATTCTCTTGGTTTTGTCCCTTGGGTTTTTTTTTCTTTTCTTTTTTTTCTTTCCATTTTTTTCTTGAACTAGAATTGGAATGAGAATTGGACCCAGAACTTTACAAAATTTCTGAGTCTGGGTTTCATTCTGATCCTGCTCCCATTTGTTTGTCTTGTGTTTGTCTTGTTTTGAATTCTATTTTGGGATGGGTTTTGGTCTCGCTTCCCTTTGTTCTTTTTTTTTTCTCTGTTAGTGTTCTTTCCCTTCGTCGGGAGCAGAACTGGAGTAGAATCTGAACCTAGAACTTTTCCAAGTTTTGGATCTGGATTTGGTTCTGATTCCACCCTTGTTCCTTTGTTGTCCTTTCCCTCCCATAGGACTAGAGCCAGATCTAGAATGAAATGTGGAACATTCACAAATTTCCCAGTCCTATCTTTGCTCTGCTTCCTCTCTCATTTTTCCTCTAACATACATGTGAGTTGTTTACTCACTTTCATTTTGATTCCACCCCTAACCAACTACATTAAATACATTAATTACAATCTCCTCACATGTGCTAAATGGTTTTTAAAACCTTAATCAAGGTTATTTGATTTATTACACTCACTTGAAGCATTTTGTAGGAGTTGATGGTGACTCCCCAACACCCCAAAGATCAGTTGCCACCAAAACCACTTCCACAAGAGAGAGAATGGCAAGAATGCTTGCTTCACAATGCAAGATTAATTAATGGCTGAATTGCTATTGCTTGATCAGCTTGAATACAAATGTACATGAGATGCCTTGCTTATATGGGCAAGGTTGAGAGATAGGAATGAATATGATGTTGACAAATGTCATGATCTTATGACATGAGACAACCAACAACCTAATCACCTAGGAAATGATGCATCCTAGCTAGATAAGATAAGTTCTAGATAAGCCAACTAATACTTCTAGAAAGAATATTTTACCTAAGTAAACTTAACCATGTGAATATGTCCCCTCATTACCTAGTGAATGAATAAGCTAGGTACAAGACAATTATTCACACCAACACCCCCCCTTAAGTGCAACTTAGGGAGAAGATTATTATGCAAACTGTGCAAAGACTATGACCATGGGTCCCGGCCACTAGGCCATGTTAAGTACCCATTTACAATGCAAATGATGCAATCTCTCACAAGTGGAGAAAAGGAGAAAACCCAATGGGACAAAACTCCTCTCCAAAAGAGAGAAAACAAAACAAAACAAAACAAACATGATGTATGGAGGACTCAATGATACCCCGCAAGGACAACATGCATCATGTATATACAATCAAATACCTCCCCATAAGAAGGAAGTAGAGAGATAAGATATCCCCCCCATGATGAAGAAGCTCCAATGCTGATGAAGAATACCTGAAAACAAAAGATGACCCAATGTCTGCAAGCAACACATCTTCCCTTAGGAAGAAACAAAGTCATAAGCTGATGTAGAAGCCACTCCATGTCCAACTAAAAGGAGGAAGCATGAATGCTCATGTATGCCTCTAAAAACTGATGAAGATCCTCCAAGCTTGAATGAGCCACAACAGAATCGTGGTCAAACTAAACCAAGAAACATGAAAAATCAAGTGAAGGAAGAGACTCATGAATTTCAATCTCCAAAGACAAAGAAGATGGGATGAAAGTTGTACTGAAACTGTCATCAAAGAGGAGAGAAATCCCCTCAAGTGTGTCCTCCAAATCTGTAGTATGAGACTCCATGAACAAGTTAGAAATCCCTCTCAAATACTCATCCCACAAAGCAAGATCTGAAAAACTATGATCATCCTGCCGAATAGAAGCAACAATGACTGAAGGAGTAGGAGGTGGAGGAGTAGGAAGCTCAAAACTGGTTTCTAGAATACCAAGGTGTAGTTGACCAAACTTCTCCTCACTATCATGGTTCACACTCAATGAAGTGTGTGATGCAGTCAAAGGAACATTATCATCTTCTGAAGCAAAATGTGAAAAGGAATATACACGAGATGAATGATCAACCATCCCGATAGCAACAATATCCCTAGTCTCCAAGTCCCTTATGCACACCCTATCTGGAGTGAACTCAACTGTTTTACCTTGACCCCCATGAGTAATTTGATAAATAGAAAGGAGATTAGTGGACAAGGAAGGAACAAAAAGTACATCATTGAAGCTCCCTTCCCCCATATCAATAGAACCCTTCCCACTTACCTTCATATATGTATTGTTACCCATCAATATATGACGTGAATTACAAGGCTCAAAAGAAGAGAACATGTCCATAGAAGATGACATATGATGAGATGCCCCTGAATCAAGAAGCCATCTATGAGATTAAGGACTTGTAGAGGCCAAGAGTGCTTGTCCTTTCATCTTGTGTAGCCCAGAAGTAGATCCTATGTCCTGTGATTGAGTTGATGATGATGGGGCTGCCAATTGAGATATTGAAGAAGTACTAGACACTGATGAGGGCAGCTTAATGTTATTGTTTTGAAGAAGGTGTGTGAGTTCATCAATCTTCTTATTATAAAATTTATGCTCATCATGTCCTAACCTTTTACAATATGCACATTTTGACTTCTTCTTTTTAGATGATTCCTCTTTAGAAGAGGATGTGGACTCAAGAGTGCTATGTGAAGGAGAATCTTTACCTTGCTCATTAGACTTGGGAGCCTTGTTTTGCTTCTTACCTTTGCCACTTGAATCCTTTGTCTCCTTTGCAACAAGAGCATGAGATCTAGAAGACTTCAATGTGTCCATGTGTACCAACTTTGCTTGTTCCCTTGTGAGTTGAGCTGAAAATTCATCAAGAGAAGGCATTTTGTATGTAGTGCCAAGAGCATCCATTGTAGCATAGAAAGTAGAAACAAACACTGAATAATTAGGACCAAGCTTAGCAAGAATAGAAAGAATCAACCGTTCATCCTCTTTAGTGACCCCACAATTAGATAACTACAATCTAAGAGAATTGAGCTTAGAGAAAAAGTCTTGGATATTTTCAAAATCTGAAGGATTAAGACCCATGAGTTCATTCTCCAACTTAAATTTCCTCATCTTATCTGGCTTACCAAAGAGACTCTCTAAAGTATTCCAAGCTTCATTAGGATGAGTGCAAGATGCAACATGATATCTAAGATCTGGAGAAATAGACAACTTCAAAGTACCAAGAGCTTCATCCCTTCTATCAAGCCATTTTCTTTTCTCTTTTGCTCCTGCGGGTTCTGGATCTTGACCAAATGTGATTCGTTGCAACTTTGATTTTAACAATAATAACTCCATTTGAGATTTCCACTCATGATAGTTATATGGAGTTAGAAGTACAACTTTTTGCAAATCCATGATACAATGAGATATTACAAGAGAAGAACAAAAATTTTCCCTCAAGAAATCAACCCCTTTGTCCCAACAAGATTTGCACTTTTTTGAAAATTTACAACAAGGAATCCCAAACTATCAAATCAGCTACAAACTGAAAATATGAAAATCTGGAAACAAATCTGCAAAAAATGCATGAGTAGATTTGAAGTGCTCTCGAATACCTTTTTGATGCCGCAAATTTGGAGAAAATTGGAGATCGGAGCACAAAGATATGAGCTCGGAAGTAGAAAACGATGATCGGGCTTCAACCTGGAAAAAGAGGCACAAAACTACAAAATCTCTGCAAAATATCTGTACCACTGAAAAATCAGGTCTTCACCTTTCCGACGATATTCCGTTTTTGAAAAAGGGCCTCCGTATGCGAAAGTTATGGAAAAATGAAAAAAAGCCCTATAAATAGGCACTTGGGCAAAATACAAATTAGTGAAGCCTAAATAGGCACAAATTTCGGGCACTCAGGGCTTAACTCCTGGTCACACATGTGACCCTCGGCTGAGTAGATACAAAAAATTAAAGCCATTGAGGGCTTACAATTCCATGTCGGCATTACATGGTCGGTCTTTATAGACTATACAACAAATTTAATATAAAAAAAACTACAGAATATAAATCTCGTCGACCTTTACACACAATGTCAGCTTATTGAAAAACACACGGTTTGCATACAAATATGACTGCGACCAATATAAATCACTACCTGGCTTGTATTGAATATAGAACAATCAAAACATACCCATGTACCACAGGCAATAAATGTCGAGCGACAACTATGAGTTGATGCAGACCCTGCGATCAGATTTGATCCAGAAGATAGTTGTACACCGATGTAGATGGTACAGGCCAATACAATGAAAAGATAACACGATGACATTAGAAAGTATGCTAATGGAAGGCTGGATAGTCGGCAGAGTAAAGCCGACAAACCCACCGTAATGGAAGGACAACGATTAATATGCACCCCGCAGATGCATAGGCCCAACAATAGATACAGCCTCCTCGTACCCTACGATAAAGAGTTCGGTCCGACGTGACCAGTACCAGCGGACCAAGCTCAGAGATAGCACCGGGAGAATGCAAGTGAGAGGACCCTGTCACAGATCCGAGAACTACTATGCAGAGTATATTTTCCGTATGGCAATATTAAACCCCCAAAAATTTCAATAAATATGGCCCGAATATTAAATAAAATTTTCCAGATAAAATAATAATTTTGCCCCAAAATTATAACAATATACCGTAGAAAATATTTTGCTAAATATTTTTTTGTGAAAATATGAAAATCGTACCGCTTGGGAGGCTGTCCCAGCAAAAAAAAAAATTCCTCAAAAACAACTTTACCCAATATAGGTGAATTTACAGTCAAAATTTGTCTGCGGAGCCTTCTGAATTCAACCGTGAGGTTATTGAAACCCCAATCTGCATCCAACAAAAATCTTCAAGCCAAAATATCACCCTCAAATCTAGGAAGGAATCTGCAACACCTGGAGAGCTCTGATACCATGTAGGAGTTGATGGTGACTCCCCAACACCCCCAAGATCAGTTGCGACCAAAACCACTTCCACAAGAGAGAGAATGGCAAGAATGCTTGCTTCACAATGCAAGATCAATTAATGGCTGAATTGCTATTGCTTGATCAGCTTGAATACAAATGTACATGAGATGCCTTGCTTATATGGGCAAGGTTGAGAGATAGGAATGAATATGATGTTGACAAATGTCATGATCTTATGACATGAGACAACCAACAACCTAATCACCTAGGAAATGATGCATCCTAGCTAGATAAGATAAGTTCTAGATAAGCCAACTGAGACTTCTAGAAAGAATCTTTTACCTAAGTAAACTTAACCATGTGAATATGTCCCCTCATTACCTAGTGAATGAATAAGCTAGGTACAAGACAATTATTCACACCAACAAATTTTAACTAGCAAGAGCCAAAGTAACTCAAAGAGGAGCATGATTTGATTGCGGGTTCATAGTCATGAGTAGATCTTTCTATTTTTAAACCTTTCCTAGTCACGTTTTGAGGTAGGTGGGTTTCTCTCATTTCATTTTTTTTCATTTCCCATTTGTTTTGTTTACCTCGTTGTTCATCGCACATTCATGAGAATTTTCCCATGAGTCTTCGCTTCTTCCTTTCTTGTTGTTCATGTTTTTTTTTGTCGTTCTTTATTTTGTTTCATTGCCTCATCCATTTTCCATTTGTCTTGTTTTGTTCCCCATTGTTTTTCCTTGTCTCTAATTTTTTTCATCATTTTTGGTGGCATTTTAGTTCCACCATGCTCTAGTTTTGATTAGGGATTTCTTTTTTAGGGGTTTTGGTGCCTTACAATTGTTTTTAATCCATTTTTGGACCCCTCTAATCTTGTTTTTTCAATCTTATGGATTTAGATTGTAGGGTTTTTATGCCCTAATTTTAATATGAGTTGGCGGGTCATACAAGTGGAGTCGAGCTCAATTTTTTCCTCCCCGCATGCTTTTAGCTTGGGTCCAAAATTGTCTCAGTGTGCAGAGAGAACCCACTTAGTTCTGATAATACATGGCAGAATCAGAGCCACAAATGAACTCATCCGTTGAAATTTTGCATAAGGTTATGATTTGATTTTGATCCCAAGTTTGTCTCTAATCCAATTTCGATCCCAATTTTTATCTCAACACTAACTCATTTAACTGCAAAATCTAATGAAAATGTTTGAAAAAATATGTATAATTTGATGTATCATCAGGTACTTGTAAAATTTGATGTGTAATTTTCAATTTTTTGAAATTTTATCCCCAAAGTTCATCAAAATTTTGATGAACCTAGGTTTTGTCAAAATTTTCACAAACATGAAAAATAGAAAAAACTCAAATTGTGGCCGACATAAAGAAAAGTGAGTTCACTGATTTATTGCGGCAGTGTTTTGCTCTACTTGAGACTGTTTGTGGAGAACTAAGGATGATTTTCTTGGGAAAAATCAGAAAAAATTCAAGAAGATATCGCTAGGTTGAGGGTAGTCATTGTCTTTTTGCAAAATTCAGTTGTGAAGTCATATTTGTAATTCCAAGTTTGAAAATCATATTTTAAAGCAACATCTCATCAGATTTCATTTTTAAAGGTTTAGGGTTTTGAGAATTTCATGTCTAGATTTTGTTGTGTGGAATCACCATAAAATCACAACCAAGGAACAGATTCTTGTGACTGTAATTATGTGATCCATAACTCTATTGTTCATGTGGCATAGTTGTGCTATAACAAATACATGATGCATTCATGTGTGACCCATGTTTAATGTGGCTATGTTGTGATATAAATGGAGGCACTCATACAATATAGTTAATTCAGGTTTTATAATGTAGGTTTCAATCATCATTGAGTGCATTCAGGTTGTCTCAAGTTTAACAAGTTAGGATGTAATTATAGTATGATCGAAGAGTGATTACCTCTTGCTACAATAAAGAGCCTATAACTCTGGTTGATATGTAGAGTGGTTGTGTTATATGAATTATGTAGTGCATTCAAGCACAACCCATGTTTAATGGGATATTCTAGAGAGTGATCAAAATTTTCTAAACCTTATGAATGTTACTTAAAAGTGTATAGCTTAAACTACAAACCAAGTTTGATACATACTTTAATACAATCTTGGGTTACTGCAAAATATAATAATGTGATCTACTAATAACCATTATGGAAATTATTAAGCAAGACCCATGCTATATAAGATACATTTCACTGATTAGGTTTACATACCTTAATGATCAAACACAAGCTTCCCACACACTCGAGGATACAATCCAAGATCATACCACAACTTTGTCAAGACAACTAATTTTCTGACCCAAGATTTAAGGTTGTTTTTTAATACCAACAAAAGCATTGGTAAGAGCATGATTAGGGTAAAAACCCTAGGCCTCCATAGAAACATAAACACTAACTCTAGCATATTAGTGAGGTTGCAATACCAGAAAGATTGAGACATTGTAGCTAATAAAAAAACTTGCAATCTAAAGATTGTAGCCAATAACAAGCACACTATGTAGCTTAGTGACATTTGTAAATGCAATCTATGGTAAGAATGATAGTCACTTGAGATGTGTCAGTCAAAAAGAGGCTGAGCAGTGACAAGACAATAAAGCTCAAACCTTGCATAGTAAAATGGAGATTTTAACAGTGAGTTTCCTTACCCCCTTACTGACCTTAAGGGTTTTTCAAATGCTTTTGGTAGTGTTAGACAAGGAAAATGCAATCAAGGAATGACTGTCCAAATGAAGTAACAGTGGTAATCATAGGTTCAATGCTTCTTTTTAGCCATTAATGTATAATGGAGGTAGCGGATTGCATGTTTGAGCAGTGTTTTGAGACTCATTAAAGATGGGAGAATAGTTATTAATACCTTGTAGACTGTGAAGTAGTGTCAATAAGGTTGAAGGATCTTAAGATCTACAATACCATGAAACAATGAGTCTCGTGTAGTAAGTAGGCATTATATAGGGCATAGTTTTATTTTATAGAAGGATGCTCATGAAAGGAATCTTCAAGTGATAGTGAGTGAGTTGTTTGAGATTTCAGTTGAGGGTGAAATACCCAGTCTTAAAGGAAGTTAGCAAAGCAGTAAATGTGCAAGAAAATCAAATTGTACACAACAAAAAAATCACAATGTTATCTTGCATAATTCCTTGAGTTTGAAGACAAAAATCTCATTGTATCTTGATAAAAGTGGTGACCTTAATGGTCAATCACTGGAAACCATGATTTTAAAACATGCTATTGTGCTTATGGAGGCAACATTTTAAGCAAGGTAGTGAGTGGTGGTTTGGAACAATGGCAGGTATGAAGGACTTGCTTTATATGCATACTATGTAGTCTAGCTTAAGACACCATTCTTAGAAGAGATTGAAGGTGGATTATGGAACTCAAGGGTTACCATGAAAAGGATTAAAGCAAAGATTGAGATCTATTTAAAAGCCATGAAAATATTAAAGATGTCACATGCAAAACCCTAGTAGCTGGAGTAATGAATACAATGCCAAAGAGGATAGTGTGTTGGGGTAGATTTAGGAGATCTCCACATTATCTAATTACAGGGAAATACATCATTTATTTATTTTTTTAATTAAAAGAAATCATTCTAAACCCTATATATGATACATTGATACTTCAAAAGCCTCTGAAGGAATTTGAGATTATGCAAATATATGTCAAGTAAATACCTAGATTACAAATAGTAGTAGGAACAATGTAAGATTTGTTGAGCAAGCAGGAATGAGATAAGCAGCAATGAATCCTATGCCTCCTTTCACGCACATCTCCTCACCATTCTCTGTCATTCTTTACGAAACATTTCTCCATTTTGGTGGTCTATGCTTGAAAATAATGTTTTGATGAAGGTTTTAGAGTATGTTTATTAAAATGAAAACTCCATTATAGTGGGCTACGCCTAAAAATAAGATTTTGACAAAAAATTTAGGGTATGTTTATTAAATTTTTAGAGTATTTTGGCGGCTATATTCTTGATTCCTTAAATGATTTATTCAAATGGATTGTGACTAAATAAATGACTAACTATTTAGTCATTTTTATTTGTGTGACTAAATAATTTTTAATCAACGACCAAACTAGTAATTTATTTACTCATTTATAGCTAAGTTGCAAAAAATGAGCAGAATTTAGTCATTTTTAGTTGTTGTGACTAAAATTTTTAGTCACCTAGTCATTTATTTTCCAAATTATACTAGTGTGTGCTTCCTTGTGTGATTAGGGCTATCTCAATGTTGAGGGCCCTAGGGATAAGCTCGTCATAAGAAATAACACATTGTGTCTTTAACTAAAAAGATAAATCTGTATTTACATTAGTAATGATGATTCCGACTTGTTGCTCCTTACGAATGGGTCACTTGCTCTTAATAGCTCACTACCTCCATCATTGTAGGAAGCTTGCAATCAAGTTCAATATTCTAATTTTAAGAGTCTTAACAGTTGGAAATCATAGTAAAATTAGAATTTAATAAGTTTTGGAATTAGCATTTTAAAGTGTTTTTTGGGGTCATTAACTTCATACTATCTTCTCTTTTGTAGGGGTGATTGCATGCCAAATTTTTTTGGTGTAATATATCAGAATTATTAGATTTTTTTACCTGTTATGAATAAAAATTATTGGAGTGTGAGTTTGATATTTTTTGAAGATCTAAATAGTCAAGCTTGGTAAAGAAAAATCATGTCAAATAATATTAGTCCAGAACAAAATGAAGAGACACTTGATATATTGTGGGCTAGATTGAAAATAAAGGGTGATGGGAAATGTTATTGTCCTTGCAATAATTGCAAGAGCTTAAAAACGAGACGAATTTTAATCACAATAGCTAAGAAACATTGTAGGAAGCATGGTCACGTTGAAGGGGGGCATGATTATCGTCCATTGATAAGTTTTTCATTATATGTGTTTATATTGATTGAATTTGTAAATGTTTATATTGTTTTACATTATATATATATAATCACTTGATCATGATCATGGCTTATTTGTGTCTATCATTATTATAAAGGTGGGGCGCCCTAGGGTAGATGATATGGATTATCACGGTTCAGAGAATGTGGTTTTGCAAGCTGACAAACATGGAGCTGTGAATATTGAAGTTGAATTTAATGATCCTATGGAAGAAGATGAACATGCGCTAGAAAACACAGTTGAAGATGATGATATAAATACATTGATCCATGACACATTTAGTGGTAGAGCTGATCATGATGATCGAGATGACTTTGATGATGTTCATGATTTACCTGTACTTGAGAAGGCATACAAGCCCCTTTATGGAGGCTCCCAAAAAACTCTTCTCTTTGTTGTATTGTTGTTATTGAACTTGAAGGTTATGAATGGTTTTTCAAACATAATAATCTCATGGATGTTAAGGTATGTCATATATGTCATATTTTTTCATCTATTTTAATTGTTGTTAGTTCATCACTAGTAAATAAAGGATAAAATATGTACCATTAATATTCTTTATATTAACAAATTATTTTTTGTTGTAGATTGATTGGTGAATTTTTGTTACTACCATCAAATATTTTACCTCACTCATACTGAGATTTATCTGGAATTATGAAAGATATCAAAATGGAGTATCAAGCAATAGATGCATGTCCCAATCATCATATTATATATCATAAACAACAAGAATTTGCAACAGAATGCCCAAAATGTCATATCAGTAGATATCAAACAAATCAACTAACAAAAAAGGCACTTCGCAAGGTTCTTCATTATATTCCCATTATTTCACATATGCAATGATTATTTAGGTGCGAAAGCTTAGCACAATTTATGGATTACCATGCACAGAATAGAAGTGGAGATGACATTCTTTGAATGCTTGCGGATGGTTTTTCATTTAGGGACATGGAGGAAAAATGGCCATACTTTAAAGAAGAACCTCATAATCTCAGGCTTTCATTGGGATCAGACAGTGTCAATCCATTTGGAGAGTTGAGATCTATTTACTCGGTGTGGCCTATTTTTGTTATCAACAATAACATTCCTCCATGGATGTCAATAAAGATGGAACACATAATGTTGTCAATGATTGTTCCAGGTATGGAATGGCGTCACTATGTATGATGTCACTATACCAATAGTGACAAAGAAAATTTCAATTCCATGCAATACTTGTATGGACAATTCATGATGCCCCAGAGCTAACACATTTTTGTGGTATGTTATAACGTTTGAGTACACTTTAACAATATTTAATTTGATGAAGTAGATATCATGCATTTTTTTAAAATAATCTATTCATTTTATATAATTATAAAAATTGACATATTTAATCCAATTATACATGATCTTGCAGGTCTTCAAACAAAGGGAAAATTTGCATTTCCAATTTGTGGTCCAAAGATGAAATCTTGTCATTCAACAAGTTTAGGAAAGTAGGTGTTTGATGAGTATAGGCACTTCCTCCATAGAAATCATAAGTATCGAACTATTGAAAAATATCTTTTCAATGGAAAAGAGGAGACTACATCAAAACCACGAAGAATGACACCTCGCCTATGGAAGTTGGAATATAATAGAATTAATCGTCAAGGTTATACATCAGATAAAATTGTTTATCTATCATATATGATATGTTTTGAATTTATATTTTTATATTGTGTTGTGTTTACTCATGTTTTAATTGACAATGATTGTCATTGTTAATTTTTTTAACTTATATGTTTCATGAAGGTCATCAAGGCATTAATGGTCGGCTTCCATAGGGATTGAAAAGTTATCCCAGACAATTTAGTAGGTTTCCCTACTATGAGCAGCTAAAAATTGTGCATTTGTTTGATACAATGCATATTGGAAAAAATATAACAGAAACGTTATGAAAAATATTTGATGGAAGGCATGACAAAGAAAAAATTATAAAAATTTGTAGTGACATTCAAGAAGCCAATCATGCAATGAAAAATGTCATTCAATTAAATAGCGATGGAGACCAAATTAATATAAGTGCCCTTCCTTGGTTATTAATAGAGTAGCAAAGCAATGCTATATAAGAAGTCATACGAAAAATTCAATTTCCCACAGGATTTGTTGTGAACATAAACAATATAATAACAAAGAAAGGTGAATTTGGGTCAGGGATGAAAACGCATGATTGGCATACCTTCATTAAGGTAATTATTCTGGTATATTATATAGACTTGTATAATACATGTACTTTTCGGTGTATTGTGTTTTCTACTTTTGAAAAAATAATAAAAAGATCATTTTATAATTGTTGCAGTACATTCTACCTTTATCTCTCCCAGACAACTTTGACAACAATCTCAAGCAAGTTATATATGATCTTGGAAAATACATGAGGTAAGTAGCAATATTTGTTCAATTCATTGTATACATCTTATAATTGCTATTTTTTTTACTTGTTATGTAATATATTGTATATGTTTGTTAAATCTGGTTAATATATTTGTACTTTGAATCACTTGTAGATGGTTTTCATCTAAATAAATCCATAAAGAAGATATAAATTATTGGAAGATAAAAATTTTGCATCTAATGTGTGAAATGCAAAAGTTTCTACCTTTGATATTTTTCAATGCATAAGAACACTACCTCATATGCCAAGTTGAGGAGATTGAATTGTGTGGACCTATACACACAAGGTCAATGTGGATGGTTGAGAGGCACTTAAATTTTTTGAAGGCTTTGGTTAGAAAAAGAGCACATCCTAAGGGTTCTATGGTGGAGGGATATATGGTATACTAGACCATGGTGTACATTAGTGAATATCTTCCTAAGTTTCCAGCAAAAATCCATGTAGATCACATTTGGGATCCCAACTCCATTAACAAATTTGAAGGGGAGTACCTGGTGGGGAAAGGTAGATTGAGGAAAGTGAGAGATAATTATCAGATGGTCATGGAGATTGATTGGAATACATTTTACATATGGTTTTTATGTATATTGTACTTATTTAATTTTTATGTATACTATGGTATTTAACTAATTATACGTCGTTTGTGAATTTATTTTTTTTAATACAGTTGGTGAAGAGTGGGATGAACTACATTTGTACGTCGCAAAAAATCTTGATTGGATGACGGTATGGATTGAATGATGTCAACAATCTAGTCGTGCATTAACATGGGAAGGTGTGGCTTCATCGGTTAAAGAAGTTCATCATAATAGAGATTCCAATGTTACACAAAGGGAAATTGATTTAGCATATGGTTTAAGAGATAAAAAGGTACGTATAAATATATTAATCACCCATATTATTTAATTATTTTCAATTATATTGATGTATATATATGTTGAGATTGTTTTCTTTGCATACATTCGGCCAAGAATAAATATGTTTATCAACTGACGATATTGCAATAATTTTTACATTTTTGACATATTGCAGGTGAAACACCACAAGGCTATGTGGTGCAATTGTCGTAAATTTTGAATCAAAATGTTGGATGAAATGAATAAAACTTGTGATTTTGGTATAACTGTAGTCTTTTAGGTGACTAATGTTTCATCTAGAAGTGACATACATCTAGAAGTCTCAGAAAATCAATACTATGGGATTTTGGATGATATACTTGAGTGTGAATTTAAGTCCTTCAGATTAATTTTTTTTGTCATCCTATGGTACAGACTACGATTGAATGAAAATGATCCTGAGAGAACTTTTATTGAACATGATAATGGATTTACCATGGTCAATATAAGGTTGATCGAGCGAGTTGGAAATGAGCCCTATGTTCTTCCAAGCCAATGTGAGCAGGTATTTTACTCAAAGGTTCCAGTTAAACTAGGTTGGTCATTTTTTGTTAGACATGATCCAAGAGGAATTTCAGTAAAGTATAATGTGGTGGAAGAAGAAGATACCAAAGAAATAGAAGATAATGTAGATGATGATCAGGATCAACAATTAGTTGATGATGTCCCTAACGAAGATGTCAAAGAGGAGGAACTAGATCATGATAATTTAGGAGTTAATGTTCTTGAAGATGATATCTGTGTGGATGATGACATTATCAAAACTAATATCGATGACAATGATGATGATATGACCAATCCTTAAAATTTTGAATCTGGATCAAATGATACAGACAAAGAGTTGGATGAAGAAGAATATCAATGACATTGAAATGTATGAGTTATGTGATTATATTATCTATTTGATATTAATTTCTTAATAAAATTATATTTGAATTATGTGGTTACATAATTAATTCATGATTTTTTTAATTTATATGCCATTACATAATTAATTTAATGATGTACTTTTTAGTGTTTGAAAGGTCAAAAAATTAAAACATTTCAATAGTGATGTTAACAACCTTGAAATTAGTGTGTTTTATGTTTCATGTGATCATAAAAGATTAAAAAGTCAGTTGTAGAGGTGGTTTTTCAGTGGTTGACATGTAAAGGCCTTTAAAAGGCATAAAGTGATCATTGTAATGGTTGTTGATGGTTGAGGATTTAAATTACAAGCTCTTGACATTCGAAAATCTATGTTTTTCTTTAAAATTTATCTATTTTTCCTGTTATGCAGCATTGTACAGTCACATGCAGCCATATTTTGATGTGAAATCAATTCTAGGTCATGAAGATATGTGTTAGCTTTGATTTGAATCTTATTTGAGGGCTTAAGGCATTGAGTTGAGTTAGAAAGCTTCATTTCTTTGCATACAGCTCGGTTACCCTATTTTTAAGGGTTTTGTAGTCCAAACATGATATAAAGGGGCTCTTACACTTTTTGTGATTATTGTAGCTTGTGTAAGAGGCCCCATGGATACTTTTGTAATTGTAGGATGCATGAATAGGGCGTAGGATGATAAATAAAGAAGGTATAGTTGTTGTCCTCAAGAGTTTTGTGAAGAAAAGCATGTGAAATGAGAGGTACTTTCTGGCCTGATGCTTGTTTTCTCCTTCATTTTCTATAAGAAGTATTTCAAGGCTAGAAGTACAGGTTAGCAAGTTAAATATTTTTTGGTTGACTCTAGGTAGATTTGCAGAGCAAATTGTAAAGTTCAATGGTTTTAAGGAAAATGTAATTTAGGTTTTTAGTCATTCTGTAGTAGGTTTTAAATTCATGGGGATTTGATGTTTTATGACAGTACTAGCATTTGAATTGAAATTATTAATTCAAACTCACGTCTTTCCATTGTACATGCATATCTGAATTTTGAATAAGATAATCAAGGGTTGTCTCATTCATCTCACTCTTGTGGTGTGTATGATTTCTATTTTGGCTTTAATTCAAGGAATTAATTAAAATGCTTGAATGGGATTGTAGGTGGATATGTTATGTATAAGAATTTGATAAGTATTATTGGGTTAGAATAGATGTTGATGAAATTGTAAAGCAATGATCTCAAGGATCTTATATGTTATGTGTTAAATCTATCATAAACCCTTGGATGTTTATGAATTTGACTCCCTCAATGGATATATGGCACTTATGTAAGTTGTACTAATTTGTATGGTTCAGTATTTTGTTTTTCTTTACCTAGCACTTGCTACAAATTACAAATCAATGACTATTTTACACTGTGGAATGTGTTGTAGTTATCTCATGCTCCAAATAGTTGATATTACTGATGAACAACCAATTCTATTTAGTATTATGCTATTATGTTGAACTATTAAATGAGATTATTTGTTGTTGTTAATGTTGTTTACGATAATGGTGCAGAAGATGTAAACGCATTAAGGGATCACCCTCTCGGGTCTTGTAGAGCCCAAAGTGTAGGAGTTATTTAAAATCCTCTTCAGTTGATTTAGGTCCTTCGAGCTGCCCTTGATTGGAATTGGCAATTCCATAGATAAATTAGAAGACCAACATGGTTATAGTTAAAACAACCAATAGGTAGAGGGGAGAGAGATAGAGGGATTTAGTGAGAGAGAGATGGAGAGAGTGGGAGAGAGATAGAGGGTAGAGGGTTAAGAGTAGAGGGGAGGGAGATAAGAGTGAGAGAGAGAGAGAGAAACTTGAGAGAGGGAGAGGGGGTAGGAGGGTGAGACTTGAGAGAGAGAGAGAGAGAGGGAGGGAGGTAGGGATTGGGAGAGAGATAGAGGGTAGAGGGTTTAAGGGTTTATATTTTAAGGTTTAATGGTTTAGGTTTTAGGGTTAAAGGTAGAGGGGAGAGAGATAGAAGGAGTGAGTGAGAGAGAGAGACAGAGAGAGGGAGAGGGGGTAGGAGGGAGATTCTTGAGAGAGAGAGAGAGAGGGAGGGAGTTGGAGAGAGATAGAGGGTAGAGGGTTAAGCGTAGAGGGTAGAGGGTTTAAGGTTTTATAGTTTAAGGGTTTAGGGTTAAAGGTAGAGGGGATAGAGATAGAGGGAGTGAGTGAGTGAGAGAGAGAGACCTGAGAAAGGGAAAGGGGGTAGGAGGGAGAGTCTTGAGTGAGAGAGGGAGGGAGTGGGAGAGAGATAAAGGGTAGAGTATTTAAGGATTTAAGGGTTAGGGGTATAGGGATAAGGGTAGAGTGGCGAGACTTGGGGGAGAGAGAGAGAGGGGGGGAGAGAGAGAGAGTTGGGAGGGGGAAGGGAGAGGGGAAGAGGTGAGAAAGGGGAGAGAGAGAGACCTGAGAGAGGGAGTGGTGCTAGGATGGAGAGACTTCAAAGACAGAGAGAGGGAAGAAGTGGGAGATAGATAGAGGGAGAAAGGGTTAGGGGTAGAGGGTATAGGGTTTAAGTGTTTAGGGTTTAAGGTTTAAGGGTAGAGGGTAGAGGGTTTAAGTTTTTAGGGTTTAAGGATTAATGGTTTAGGGTTTAAGGGTAGAGGGGAGACACATAGAGGGAGTGAGTGAGAGATAGAGAGAGACCTAAGAGAGGGAGAGTGGGTAGGAGGGAGAGACTTGAGAGAGAGAGAGAGGGTAGAGGGTAGAGGGTTTAAGTTTTAGAGTTTAAGGGTTAAGGGTTTAAGGTTTAGGGTTAAGGGTAGAGAGGAGAGAGATAAAGAGAGTGATAGAAAGAGAGACATGAGAGAGGGATAGGGGGTAGGAGGGAGATACTTGAGAGAGAGAGAGGGTAGAGGGTAGAGGGTTTAAGGGTTTTGGGTTTAAGGGTTAAGGGTTTAGGGTTATGAGTAGAGGGGAGAGAGATAGAGGGATTTGGTGAGAGAGAGGGAGGGAGTGGGAGAGTGATAGAGAGTATAGGGTTAAGGGTATAGGGTAGAAGGTAGAAGGTTAAGGGTAGAGGGGAGGGAGATAAGAGTGTGTGTGTGAGAGAGAGAGGGACCTGCGAGAGGGAGAGGGGATAGGAGGGTGAGACTTGAGAGAGAGAGGTAAAGAGGGAGGGAGTGGGAGAGAGATAAGGGGTAGAGGGTTAAACATAGAGGGTAGAGGGTTTAAGGGTTTATATTTTAAGGTTTAGGTTTAGGTAGAGGGAGAGAGATAGAGAGAGAGAGAGAGAGAGACCTAAGAGAGGGAGAGGGGTAGGAGGGAGAGACTTGAGAGAGAGAGAGAGGGTAGAGGGTTTAAGGGTTTGGGGTTTAAGCGTTAAGGGTTAATGGTTTAGAGTTTAGGGTTATGCGTAGTGATGGAACTTCAAATTTTTGTTCTCTATGTTCTATTTTATCCTACCTTGTGTCTCTGGTCATCTATGGTGTTTAGGAAAATCCTAAGGATGGATTTTACCTTTGTCTTCATGTAAAACCCTAGTGTTCATCTTACACCTTGGATGGGATCTATTTGGTTGTTACTTTTTGGGAAGGTTTTAAAACGACTTAAGCCCCATCGCTTAGTCTAGGCTAGGCCCCCATTTGTTTTATCGTTTTATTTCCTTCGCATGACTTTATTTTACTAAGTCTTTTGTTGGGCCCGTGTTCCCTCGTTAAAATAACTATGTCATTGTTTGTCATCGGCCTAGTGATGTCCCCTTATTCCTTTAGGGGAGAGGGCCCATCAGTCGTGTAGGCTAACTTTCTCAGCATGTAGCAATTGACTGGAATATCGTAGAACCTTCATTTTTTTTTAAATGTAGATTGTTCTCTTATTTATCTATAACTAAGGTTTGGAGGCACGACTCATCATGAAAATCTCCACATTAGCAGATCTTTTGATAAGTTTCTAAAATTTGACTTTTTAAAGGTTTGACCAAAACTTAATCATGGAACCCCCAATAGTTGAACCAAAAAAATATCATTTGTTGCTTGTAGAATATGATATTTTTATTTAAATTAAAATTAATATACAACCTAAGTGGACCAAATACTTATTGATAACCATAAATCTTTTATATCTCTACCTTTTATATTCAACACATATGGACTAATAGTTGAACACAAAAAATCTATTTGTTGTTATAAAAACAACACATAATGATTTAAAATACAACTTATATTGAACAAAAATGGACCAATAGTTGAACACTAAAACTTTTTTTAAAATCCTTCACATTTAATGGGAAAATACATGTTATTTATTGTGATTACCTTTTATATTTTTGATAGGAAAAACTATTATTATAAAATTATCCAATGCTTGTACATTGCTACCCCAATTGGTGTACACATAAGAACAATATTTTTTCACTATGATAACAATACTTGTTTAACTGAGTGTCTTATTTTATTAAATGAGCATTTTATTTTTTAAATGATATACTTATAGTGGATAGTTGTGATATTTTATTTGAAACAAAAAAATACTAATTTCACTTCTTCATGAATGTATTTTTTTTTTTTTTCATATAACATTTAGAGGTTCTCATGTGTTCAAGTATGGGTCCATTTTTTATCAACATTTGGTTTTTTCTTTATTTACATTTGGAATGTTTATTTAAAATATATAGTATAAATATGTGGTAAGACTGGGTATTATCACCATGATTGAGTGCATGACTATTGGACCCCGCATGACTATTGGGCCCTCTCCCCTAATAATTTTTTTTATTTTGCAGAGGGACAAGTTCGCATGGTCGTAGATCAATTGTCATGTGATCTTAGTTGTTCCCCGCCATCCCATGATGACCACACCACACTTTCTTTGTTGATTGTGATATCACGGGTGAGCACCACATGTCTCATCCAGTGAAGCTGAAGGAATGATAAATACTTTGATGCCTCTTAATACATTATGTTGCGAGTTACTAAAGCAGTTATAAGATGCACGTGTTTTAAGTCAACAAAGATGTTATAATCTTGGTAGAAAGGTGCTCGATGGTTAATAACAAGGCTAGTGAGTGTGTTGAATGAACAAGATTTCCGATGGTTGAGATCCATGGTTACCCGCCATCACATGATCAAAATTTGTGAGGTCTTTATTGATTGCGATACCACGGGCGGGCGCCACGTGGATCTCCTTGGAAAAAAGTAGTATGGTGGGACCCTTATTTCCACAATGGAGACTATGTTAGTTTTCTTTGAAGGCAGTCATCCGATGATCTCACCAAGGGGAAGGATCAACGGCTAAGATTTGAATCTGCATCAAATGCAATTAGAGCCATTTGTGCAGCACATGAGTAAGATTTAATGGTGGCCATGACATCTACTATCATGGTTTGATCAAAATAAAGCAACTATTCTTCTACGTTTGGTATCACAAAGCATTCAAAACATCTTAAATGGGGATTTTCGGTGGGTATGTTCTGTATAAGGATTTGATAAGTAGTATTGGGTTAGAATACATGATGAAATTGTAAAGCAATGTTCTCAAGGATCTTATATGTTATGTGTTAAATCTGTCATAAACCCTTAGATGTTTATGAATTTGACTCCCTCAATGGATATATGGCACTGATGTAAGTTGTACTAATTTTTATGGTTCAGTATTTTGTTTGTCTTTACCTAGCGCTTGCTACAAATTGCAAATCAATGACTATTTTACATTGTGGAATGTGTTGTAGTTATCTCATTCTCTAAATAGTTGATATTACTAATGAACAACCAATTCTATTCAGTATTATGCTATTATGTTGAGCTATTAAATGAGATTATTTGTTGATGTTAATGTTGTTTATGATAATTGTGCAGAGGTTGTAAATGCATTAAGGGATCACCCTTTCAGGCCTTGTAGAGCCCAAAGTGTAGGAGGTCTTTAAAATCCTCGTCAATTGATCTAGGTCCTTCAAGCTGCCCTTGATTGGAATTGGAAATTCCATAGGTAAATTAGAAGACCAAGTTGGTTACAGTAAAAACAACCAACAGGTAGAGGGTAGAGAGATAGAGGGATTAAGTGAGAGAGAGACGGAGGGAGTGGGAGAGAGATAGAGGGTAGAGGGGAGGGAGATAAGAGTGAGAGAGAGAGAGAGAGAGAATTGAGAGAGGGAGAGGGGGTAGGAGGGTGAGACTTGAGAGAGAGAAGGAGGGAGTGGGAGAGAGATAAATGGTAGAGGGTTTAAGGGTTTAGAGTTTAAGGGTTAATGGTTTAGGGTTAAGGGTTAAAGGTAGAGGGTGTTGGTTTGTTTTTTACACTGTAACTAGGTTGGTCTTCTAATCTACCTATGGAATTTCTAATTCCAATCAAGGGAATCTCAAAGGACCTGGACCAACTAACGAGGACTTTAAAAATCCTCCTACGCTTTGGACTCTACAAGACCCAGGAGGGTGATCCCTTAATGTGTTTACAACCTTTGCACCAATATCATAAAAAACATTAACGCATAACAAATAATCCCATTTAATAGCTCAACACAATAGGATAATGTTGAATAAAATTTGTTTTTCACCGATAATATCAACTATGTGGAGCATGAGATAACTACAACACAATCCATAGTAAAATATAGTCATTAATTTTCAATTTGTAGCAAGCTCTAGGAAAAGATAAACAATTATTGAACTACACAAATAAGTACAACTTAGATCAGTGCCATATATCCATTACAAGAGTCGAATTCATAAGCATCTAAAGGTTTATGACAAATTTAATACATAACATATAAGATCCCTAACAATATTGCATTACAATTTCATCAGTATGCATTCTCACCCAATACTACTTATCAAATCCTTATACATAACATATCTGCCTATAATCCCATTCAAGCATTTTAATTAATTCCTTGAATTAAAGCTAAAATAAGGATTATACACACCACAACAGTGATATGAATGAAACAACCCTTAGTCATCTTATTCAAAATTTATATGCATGTACAATGGAGAGACATGAGTTTAAATTTATCATTTCAACTCAAATGCTAGTACTGTTATACAACATTAAATCCCCATGAATTCAAAACTGATTATAGACTGACTCAGAGCCTAAATTATATTTATCTCTAAAACCATCGGACTTTACAATTTGCTCTGCAACTTCACCTAGACTCGAGCAAAAATTATCTAACTTTCTAACCCATACTTCTAGCCTTGAAATCCTTCTTATAGAAAATGAAGGAGAAAAAAAGCATTTGGCCAAAAAGTACACATGTCACCAGCCAGTTGGCACACCTAGTGATATTCCAAAAATTGTTACAATAGCCATCACCTTGGAGAATATTCTTGTTCATCATGTTAGCTGAGAAAAGTTGATGCAACAACAAAAAACCATAAGAAACCCGCACTAAGAATGCCATCAAAGTAAAACTAGAAACCGTCGTAACCAAAACATCCGATTTACCACCTGTTAGTAGTCCATTCCTTTTACTCTTCCTCATTTAAATATTTAGTTACCCATTTCTAGTATTCTTCATCAGTCAGCCAGTCAAAATTAATCACCTCATTCACCTTGGCATTATAAGGTGTGTATTTTACCACTACCTGATTTGCATCTCTTTCAAAAGCTTCCAAAAATGAGTAGGTACTAATTATTTTATCCATACAGCTCACCAACAAGTCATAATCTGAGTCATCACAAATTAATTTAATTTGATCATTGATGACTTCACTTGCTTGATCCTGCCACTGCTGGAGTGACCTGATTTTCCCCTGCTCATCAATTATATCTGGTAACAATGTGTTACCCCAATCATTAAAATTCTTCACCAATTCCCTAATCTTCCTACTCAAATCATCTGGTAGGGTTTGAAAACCTTTCAATGATTTAACCAACACTTGAGTAGGCTTTAATTATTAGGTCCTATTATTTGTATCAAACCTTGAAGCCTTATACATGACATCCAAATCACTGGCCCTAGGGATCCAATTTTCAATCAATGGTATCACTACTTCCTAATCCCTATCAATATTCTTCATTGCATCTAACAACAAAGAATATAAAGAATGTATAAATAGAAATTTACTATCAACCTTTTCATTTAAATGCCTCAGGATAGTAGTAATAATATTTTTTTCTTTGAAAGAGATCCCTCCTCTCTTAACTTCAATGATGTATGCAATTCATCAATTGTTTGCAAGAGCTACTTCTTTGTAGGATCAACAGAGCACTTTGTTTCTTCATCAATTTGTTCTAAAGGAGGGGTGAGAGAAAGATTCTGACTGGGAGACCCTAGTGTGGAAACAATTGGAGAAGCAGGAGGCACTGACCCTATTTTGGAAGGTAATGTACTAGTCCTTGGAGCACTTGATGTCTCCCCAATTTATTTATACCTAAGCCTTTCCACCTCAGTCTGCAACTCAACATTCCTCTATTGCATCTTGTTGTATTCCTCAATCAAAAGCTTATACTTCTCCATTAGGCTCTTCTTTTCAACCTCCTCCCTTTCAGCAGTCTTTTGGGCCAATTTGGCCACATTCACAGTCAAATTAGTGGCCTCAATGGTTGAGGTATATGAAGCTCTCTTTATTATTAATCCTCCTCTAAAATTTGACTTAATATCCATAACATTTGGCTTTCTTCCTTGAGGGGCCAATGCCCAAATTGCCAAAGTTTCATATTCCTCACTGAAGGCAAAATCTTGCAATTCTGCCTTGACTTCTTCTTCATAGTCTTGCAAAGGATTCTTGGAATTTAAAATACCATTAAATACTACTGCATTTGCAATGTCCCATTCAGGTAGAATCAACACACTAGCCTGACTCACCAGTCTTCTTCCCTCTTCAGGAGTGATGTTCTTAAATTCCTCCATTAATTCAACTTTTGCCTCTTCATCATTATCCTAGTCTGATCTGTCAGGCCTTACTTCTCTTCTCTTCTTTCATTTCTCTTGATATTCTTAAAATTTCATCCTCCATACCAATTGCAAGAATATAGGAGTTTTTACAAATGTATTGTCATCTAGAAACTCCTTACATGCTTCCATTCTTCCATCTTTTACACTTTTTCCTTTCATATATAAATCAAATAGAACCAATTCAACTGGCCTAGGAGGGGAAGGCATACCAACCTGCATGTCCTGATCAGTAACCATAATTTCATCCATCAGACCCTCCTGTGGTTGATAATTTTTTTGTCTTTTAGGGCTTGGCTCGGATGGTGGTGATGAGGGACTATCTTCTGGTGATGATTCTAAATCAATGATTTTAATTTCCCTAGGAACTTTGAATTTTGGACCTGGTTGTGAAGGAAACTTCATTATTTTCTTTCCTTTTCTATCCACTTCCTCTTCATCACTGCTATCATCCTTTTTCCTCTTGTAAATAGGCCACCTTTCTATAGGTTGGTATGTTGGCCTTATTTCAATTGGCCTAGCACCTTGTTCTTGTACATCCAGACTCAGTTCTAAATTTATCTTTTTGGTCCTCAATGTGCTCATAATTTCCTTGAAGTTCTCCATTAGAAAGTCAATCTTCTTATGGTACAGATTGAACTCCAACAATGGATTATACTTCGGATCCATCTTATGCACAATATCTAATAGCTTATCATAAGCTATACATTTCTCCTTGTTCAACTCCTACCTATTTATATCAAATTCATTTTTGATCAAATCCTCAGGAAAGTTGAACTCATGCACAAATTTTCCAGCCTTTATTCTTTTTTTAAAAAGGGAAAAGAAACCCTCAGGATCATGCTGTCGCTAAAAAAAGGGAAAAGAAACCCTCAGGATCATGCTGTCGCTTTGGACCACACCTCAAATGGTAATCATCAAATAATTTCTCAAAATGCAGCCAACCTCTTTTTGAAAAGGAAAAATTAGACACCATTGTATAATCATGGAAAAATGTTCCCTTACCCCTCCCTGTGAGGTTGTCCTCATGGATACAACCTATTTACCACATAACTTCTACAAACCCCACTCTTGGTGGCACATTGTATGGCAGTATATGGGGGGTTCCTTGAAAACCATATACTCTCAAAACAGTGCTGACTGGGTATGGGACAATGTCAACCCAATTATGGCAAACTTTCAATTCTAGATTCCTCCCTTTTGGCCTGAGGAAATCATGCAATTCCTCAGGGATCTTGGGTACATTCACCATCATTCTATCCCTCAATCTAGAAGCAAAGAAATTATCAAATTGCACATAACTGGTGCTTTCCTTATTGCAAGTTAAATATGCAGCCCATAATTTTACTGGAAATCTTTCTCCATCAACCAATTTCCTTAATTCCATCTTTTTAGAGAAAAATTCAGCATTCTTGAACAAGAACATATGCATAAGAATAGAATACCAGAATAATTGAGTGTCGGTATCATTTTTCTAGAACTTTGACAACCCTTCATGTATCCTCTTAGCCAAGAAAGAAGCAAAGTCATATGTCATAGAGAAGTTAGGGTGTTATATTTGCACCCCCATGAATATGTATGCAATAGGCATCACCGCACCAAGACTGAAACCCAAAATTTGACATAATGAATACAAAGTGTCCAAGAAATGATTTGCAAAATAGTTTAATCTGAAAGGTTCTTGGTCACTGGGGTTGATATGAAATCGTGGGCCTCCTGCCCTAGCCAGATGAGGTGGAAGAAACTTAGCTATAAAAAGAGACTTCAACTTTGCATATTCCTACTTCATTTCCTTAAGATTGATAGGAACCAAGTCTTCACTTGGTTCACTCAAGTCAAAAATCTATTGGACCTCTTCTTTATTAATGCTCAACAAAACCTTTCCATCATTATCCCTAATTACCTGTGTGACAAGGTCATATCTTGCAACCACTTCCCTAAGTAAGTCTATATCAAGGAACACGTTTGGGACCATCAACTTTCCCAAATCATACGTCCAGCCATTTGAAAAGGGGTGAGGAAAATTCCTCTTTCCATACCATAATCTAAACATTTCCAAGCCTATGAGAGGAACCCTAACATTGACAATGTTAGAGAAATTATATACTAACCCTTCCCCTAGGATTTTCTCTCGCATTAGAACCAATCCCTTCTTCCTATCACTCATTGACCAGGGAAATTGATCCAGGAAATCATTGTATAGGTTTCTTCTTAAATAGTCAACTTGGCAAGAATGTTGCTTTGGCAGTGCCATCTTGGACAAAACACTACAATTTCTCACAACTATAATTAAAATATAGCCCTAACACGTTTATCAACAAGCTTAGTGAAAATCACAACAAATATTTTCCCAAATTCAAGTGCAGAATGACCGGGAAGCACAGAAATTAACTCATGACTTTGTTCGCAGAAGTCCCAAATTCTGGCTATAGAGATTCACAAATTCACTTTCGGCTCTGAAACTACTCCGCAAAATACTTGAATGCTTTTTGATACAAATAAAATAGGATAATTGATTTTATCTTGATCAAATCATGCCAACAAATGTCTCATCCACCATTAAAGCTCACTCACACACTGAAGGAACAACTCCAACCATATTTGATGTAGACTTAAATTTTAGCTGTTGATCCTTCAGTTAGATCAAATCATCGAACGACCATCTTCAAAACAAGCTGACACAATCGCTAATGTGGCAATAAGGGGCCCACCATACCATATGTTGCCAAGGAATTCCATGTGGCAGTTGCTCACGATATCGCAATAAGTAAATATCCTGCAACTTTGGATCATGCGATGGAGGGTAGCCGTAGATCTTGAGCTTTCATGATCTTGTTCCTTCAACACAGTTGCCAACCTTATTAGTAACCGTCGAGCAGCTTTTTCATCAAGATTATAACATACCCACTAATTTAAAACATGTGCACCTCAAGAACACTTTAGTAACATACCTTTTAATGTATTAAGGTTGGATTAATTTATCATAGTATTTCCTTCATTCCTTCGGCTTCATCAGATGAGACACGTGGCACCCACCTATGATATCGCGATTAGTAAAAACCTTGCAACTTTTGATCACACAATGGTAGGAAACCATTAAGATCTGATGACAATTGATCGACAGTCATCCAAACTTATCACCTTCGGTATAGGACACGTGGTGCCCACCCGTGATATCACGATCAACCAAAGCAGTGTGGTGGGGTCATCGCACAATGGCGGGGAGCAGCTGAGATCAAACGATAGTTGATTAACATCGCACGAAATTCATTCTTATGCAAAAAAAAACATTCATTAAAAGGACAAGGGGACATCACTAGGTAGATGGTAAAAAATGACATAAGTTATTTTTAAATGATCAAACATGGGACCAACCAAGACTTAGGAAAATAAAACCCTACAGAGGAAATAAAATATTAAAACAAAGGGACTCAACCTAGATGAAACAATAGGACATAAGTCATTTTAAAACCCCTTAAATAGTAACATCGAAATAGATCCCAACCAAGGCGTAAAATAAACACAAGGTTTTTATATGAAAATAAAGCTAAAACCACCAACCCAAGGAAAAATTTGACACCATGAAAGACCAGTAACACCAGGTAGGGTAGGAATGGAACATAAGGAGCAAAAATATAAAGTTCTATTAGAGGGAAGAGAGATAGAGGGAGTGACTGAGAGAGAAAGACCTGAGAGAGGGAGAGGGGGTAGGAGGGAGAGTCTTGAGAGAGAGAGAGAGGGAAGGAGTGGGAGAGAGACAGAGGGTAGATGATTTAAGGATTTAAGGGTTAAGGGTAGAGAGCTAAGGGTAGAGTGGAAAGACTTAGAAGAGAGAGAGAGAGAGAGAGGGAGGGAGGGAGTACTGGGAGAGAGATAGAGGGTAGAGGGTTTAATGGTTTAGAGTTTAAGGGTTAAGGGTTTAAAGTTTAGGGTTAAGGTTAGAGGGGAGAGAGAGAGAGAGAGTGATTGAGAGAGAGATACCTGAGAGAGGGAGAGGGTAGGAGGGAGAGAGAGAGAGGGTAGAGGGTAGAGGGTAGACGGTTTAAGGGTTTAGGGTTTAGGGTTTAGGGTTATGGGTAGAGGGAAGATAGATAGATGGATTGATTGAGTGAGAGAGACCTAAGAGAGGGAGACGGGGTAGGATATTGAAGATACTTGAGAGAGAGAGAGAGAAAGGGAGGGAGTGGGAGAGAGATAGAGGGAGGGAGGGTTAAGGGTAGAGGGTATATGGTCTAAGGGTTTAGGGTTAAGGGTGGAGGGGAGAGAGATAGAGGGAGTGAGTGATTGAGAGAAATATCTAAGAGAGGGATAAGGGGTAGGAGGGTGAGACTTGAGATTGAGTGAGTGAGTGATGAGTGAGTGAGAGACCCGAGAGGGAGTGGCACAGGGAGAGACTTGAGAGAGAGAGAGAGAGATAAAGGAAGGGAGGTTAGGTAGAGGGTAGAGGGGGTTAGATAAGGGTTTAGGTTTAGGTTAAGGTTTAGGGTTTAGGGTTTAGGGCCTAGGTCAAGGAGGGAGATAGAGTGGGAGTGAGTGAGAGAGAGACCTAAGAGAGGGAGAGGGGGTAGGATATTGAAGATACTTGAGAGAGAGAGAGAGGGAGGGAGGGTTAAGGGTAGAGGGTAGATGGTTTAAGGGTTTAGGGTTAAGGGTGGAGGGGAGATAGATAAAGGGAGTGAGTGAGTGATAGAAATACATAATAGAGGGAAAGGGGGTAGGAGGTAGAGACTTGAGATAGAGTGAGTGAGAGAGTGAGAGGGAGACCTGCAAGAGGGAGTGGTGCTAGGAGGGAGATACTTGAGAGAGAGAGAGATAAAGGAAGTTAGGGTTAAGGGTATAGGGTAGAGGGTTTAAGGGTTTAGGTTTTAGGGTTAAGGGGAGAGAGATAGAGGGAGTGAGTGAGTGAGAGAGAGACCTAAGAGAGGGAGAGGGGGTATGATATTGAAGATACTTGGGAGAGAGAGAGGGAGGGAGGGAGTGGGAGAGAGATAGAGGGAGGGAGGGTTACAGGTAGAGGGTAGATGGTTTAAGGGTTTAGGGTTAAGGGTGGAGGGGAGAGAGGTAGAGGGAGTGAGTGAGTGAGAGAAAGACCTAAGAGAGGGAGAAGGGGTAGGAGGGTGAGACTTGAGATAGAGTGAGTGAGTGAGTGAGAGAGAGAGAGACCTAAGAGAGGGAGTGTTGCTAGGATGCTCATGCCTTTTTGTAGGCTAGGTAGCCATTTCCCCACCATAATACTCATTTCCAAGGAGATCCACATGGTGCCCACCCATGATATCGCAATCAATAAAGACCTCACAAATTTTGATCATGCGATGGCAGGCAATTGTGGATCTCAACCATCGGCAATCCTATTTGTTCAACACAGTCGCCAGTCTTGTTATTAACCATCGACCACCTTTCAACCGAGATTATAACATATTCGTTGATTTTAAACACATGCATCTTATAACTGCTTTAGTAACCCGCGACATAATGAATTAAAGATGCATCAAAGTATTTATCATTCCTTTGGCTTCACCGGATGAGACATGTGGCGCTCGCCCACGATATCACAATCAATAAAGACCTCGAAACTTTTGATCACACGATGGCGAGCAACCATGGATCTTAACCATCAACAACCTTGTTCATTCAACATAGTTTCCAGCCTTGTTATTAACCATTGAGCACCTTTCTACTGGGATTATAACATCTTCATTGATTTAAAACATGTGCATCTTATAATTGCTTTAGTAACCTGTGGCATAATGTATTAAAGACGCATCAAAGTATTTATCATTCATTCAGCTTCACCAGATGAGACACATGGTGCTCGCCCGTGATATCGGGATTAACAAAGATAGTGTGGTGGGGTCATTGCGGGATGGTGGGGAATGACTAAGATCACACGATGATTGATCTACGGCCATGCGAACTTGTCCCTCTAAAAAATAAAAACATTTATTAGGGCAGAGGGCCCAGTGGTCGTGTAGGGTGCAAAATAAAAACATTTATTAGGGGAGAGGGCACACTCAATCGTGATGATAATACCCAGTCTTACCACATATTTATACTATATATTGTAAATAAATAGTCCAAATGTAAATAAAGAAAAAACCAAATGTTGATAAAAAATGGACCCATACTTGAACACATGAGAACCTCTAAATGTTATATGAAAAAAACATAAATACATTCATGAAGAAGTGAAATAAGTATTTTTTTGTTTCAAATAAAATATCACAACTCTCCACTATAATTATATCATTTAAAAAATAAAAAATTTATTTAATAAAATAAGACACTTATTTAAACAAGTATTGTTATCATAGTGAAAAAATATTGTTCTTATGTGTACAACAATTGGGGTAGCAATCTACAAGCACTAGATAATTTTATATTAATAGTTTTTCCTATCACAAATATAAAAGGTGAGCACAATAAATAACATGTATTTTACAATTAAATGTGAAGGATTTTCAAGAAAATTTAGTGTTCAACTATTGGTCCATTTTTGTTCAATATAAGTTGTATTTTAAATCATTATGTATTGTTTTTATAACAACAAATAGATTTTTTGTGTTCAACTATTAGTCCATATGTGTTGAATATAAAAGGTAGAGATATCAAAGATTTATGGTTATCAATAATTATTTGTTCCACTTAGGTTGTATATTAATTTTAATTTAAATAAAAATATCATATTCTACAAGAAACAAATGATTTTTTTTGGTTCAACTATTGGGGGTTCCATGATTAAGTTTTGGTCAAACCTTTAAAAAGTTAAATTTTAGACACTTCTCAAAAGATCTGTCAATGTGGTGAGTTGCATGATGATTCATGCCTCAAAACCTTAGTTATAGATAAATAAGAGACCAGACTACATTTCAAAAAAGAAAATGAAGGTTCTACGATATTCCAGTCAATTGCTACACACTAAGAAAGTTAGCCTGCACGACTACTGGGCCCTCTCCCCTAAAGGAATAAGGGGACATCACTAGGTCAACGAAAAACAATGACATAAGTTGTTTTAACGAGGGAGCACAGGACCACCAAAAGACTTAGGAAAAATAAATTCAGGCAAAGGAAATAAAATGATAAAACAAAAGGGGGCCCAGCCTAGACTAAGCGATGGAGCTTAATTTGTTTTAAAGCCTTCCCAAAAATTAACGGCCAAATAGATCCCATCCAAGGTGTAAGATGAACACTAGGGTTTTACATGAAGAAGAAGGTAAAACCCCAACCTTAGGATTTTCCCAAACACCATAGATGACCAGATACACAAGGCAGGATAAAATAGAACATAGAGAACAAAACTTTGAAGTTCCATCACTACCCATAACCCTAAACCCTAAACCATTAACCCTTAACCCTTAAACCCTCTACCCTCTCTCTCTCTCTCAAGTCTCTCCCTCCTACTCTCTCTCTCTCTCTTTCTCTCTCTCTCTCTCTCACTCCTCTCTCTCTCCCCTCTACTCCTAAACCTAAATCCTCTACCCTCTATGTTTAACCCTCTACCCCTTAGCTCTCTCCCCCTCCCTCCCTCTTTCCCTCTCTCTCTCAAGTCTCACCCTCCTACCCCATCTCCCTCTCTCAGGTCCCTCTCTCTCTCTCTCTCCCTCTTATCTCCCTCCCCTCCACCCCTTAACCCTCTACCTTCTACCTATACCCTTAACCCTCTACTCTTTTATCTCTCTCCCACTCCTCCTCTCTCTCTCATTGGAATCCCTCTAATCTCCTCTCCCCTCTATAACCCTAAACCCTTAAACCCTCTACCCTCTACCTTAACCTTGTCTCCCTCTATCTCTCTCCCACTCCTCCCTCTCTCTCTATCAAGTCTCTCCCCTCCTACTTTCCCTCCCTCTCTCATGTATCTCTCTCTCACTCACTCACTTAGTCACTCTATCTCAATTCTATCCCTCCTACCCCCTCTCCCTCTCTTAGGTCTCTCTCTTACTTACTCACTCCCTCTATCTTTCTTCCCTCTACCCTTAACCCTTGACACAAACCCTTAACCCTTAACCCTTAAACCTTAAACCCTTAAACCATCTACCCTCTGCCCTTAATCCCTCCCTTTATCTCTCTTCCACTCCATCCCTCTCTCTCTCTCTATCAAGTATCTCCATCCTACCCCCTCTCCCTCTCTTAGGTCTCACTCAACCCTTAACCCTCCCTTCCTTTATCTCTCTCTCTCAAGTCTCTCCTCCTAGCACCACTCCGTCTTTGAGGTATCTCTGTCACTCACTCACTCACTCACTCTATCTCAAGTCTCTCCCTCCTACCCCTTCTCCCTCTCTTGGGTCTTTCTCTCACTCACTCATTCCCTCTATCTCTCTCCCCTCCACCCTTAACCCTTAACCCTAAACCCTTAAACCATCTACCCTCTACCTTCACCCCTCCCTCCCTCTATCCTCTCTCCACTCCCTGCCTCTCTCTCTCTCTCAAGTATCTTCAATATCCCACTCCCTCTCCCTCTCTTAGGTCTCTCTCTCACTCACTCACTCCCTCTATCTCTCTCCACTCTACCCATAACCCTAAACCCCTAAACCCTCTACCCTTAACCCTATCTCCCTCTATCTCTCTCCCACTCCCTCCCTCTCTCTTTATCAAGTCTCTCCCTCCTAGCACCACTCCCTCTCTCAATTCTCTCTCTCACTCACTCAGTCACTCTATCTCAAGTCTCTCCCTCATACCCCCTCTCCCACTCTTAGGTCTCTCTCTCACTCACTCATGCCCTCTATCTCTCTTCCCTCTACCCTTAAAATGAAACCCTAAACCCTTAACCCTTAAACCATCTACCCTCTACCCTTAACCCCCTCCCTCTATCTCTCTTCCACTCCCTCCCTCTCTCTCTCTCAAGTATCTCCATCCTACCCCCTCTCCCTCTCTTAGGTCTCTCTCTCACTTGCTCACTCCCTCTATCTCTCTCCCCTTAACCCTAAACCCTAAACTCTAAACCCTAAACCCTAAACCCTTAAACCCTCTACCCTCTACCCTTCACCCTCCATTCCTTTATCTCTCTCTCTCTCAAGTCTCTCCCTCCTAGCACCACTCCCTTTCTGATGTCTTTTTATGCCTTGCATAACCACCCCATTTCAAATTTTAAAATGGGTCCCCCCTTTTTGTTTTGTTTTCCTTTGGTTTTGTGTTTTGTGCCTTAGGATTTTTATTTCTTCCTTGGTCATTTTTCTTTGTTGTTCTAGCAGACACAAAATGTGGATGGAAACCAAAATTTGGAAATTGTTGCAAGTTCCAGTTATGTTTCTAGTTCCAGTTCCGGTTCTACCAGTTGTGTTTGTTTTTCCTTTTTATACTTGTGTTTGGTCGTGGGGTGTTTTCTTCCCTTGTTTTTATCTCTTTCCTCTTTCTTCATCATCTCTTTGTGTGTTTTCGGAGGTGGAGTTGGGATGGAAACTGAACTTGTAACTTGGAAAAGTTTCAAGGTAAGGTTTCTATTCTGCTTACGCCCCCATTGGGGTTCGGTTCTAATTTCCATTTTCATTTTGATCCCGCTTGCGTTTTTTTTTGTTTGTTGTTTGTGTTTGGTCTCTTTGTTGCGGGGCTGGGTTTGGAAAGGATTTAGGATCTGGAGTTTTTGTAAATTTTTGTTTCCCATTTAGTTTCAACTCTGCCCCCACCCCTATTGCAAGTCCAGAGGTTTCTTTGCTTTTTGCAGACATGGAACCAAAATGTGGGTTGAACTTGGAGATGTTGGTCATTTCCAGGTTTAGTTCCTGTTCTGACTTTGGTCCCGGTTCTGATTTCATTTTGGTTCTGCCTCTGCCAGAGTTGAGTTTTTGCTAAGTATGAAAAAGGGAAGGGTATGAAAGGCAAGACAAAAGCTTTCAGTAGGAGTCATAGTGGTATGCATCTGGAACAACTCCATCGGTGGGACATCTACTATCACCATGTGATATAGGTTTCTTTCTGATGGACCAAAGGTCACGCCGATCTCTAGGTTTTTTCCTAACTTCAGAATTTTCCTACCCAGTCAAATTTTCCTGGATCCCTTTAGTTTCCCAAAAATGTGCTAGCGTCCAGAGTTTTGCACTCTTCGCAAAATTTCGGTCTAGACAGATTTTTTTGGATTTTCTTCTAAAGCTTCGAGTGACTTGAAATTTTTGGCACATGAATGATTTAGGTGATGAATGCTTGATATTCCATGCTTATTTTGGTGAATTTCACAATGTTGTATGCATTCCTTCTTCATTCAAACAATCTATTGGTATACCTTATGCCTACTTCAAAATTATCCATTCTGCCTAGATTCTCCCGGTTTCCTCCAATTTTTCGAAGTTCAATGTTCTGAGTCATCCATAGAATTCCAGTCCGGCCGAATTTTTCTAAATTCTCTGCTATGCTCTATGGAATTTAAGAAATTTGGTGAAATGGATGATTCTAGTGATAAATTCTTATGTTTCCATGCTTTAATTTGGTAAACTGCATAATGATTATGTTGCTTGTGTTCATTTTAATAAATCTATTGTTGATATTGGTGCCTCATCAGGAGAATCCGCCTTGTTCTAAATTTTTTGAAATTCCTCGCAAGCTGGTTTTCCCGAGTTAGCTCGAGATCCTGAACTTCTCAGTGTTGATGCTTAAGGGTTGATTTAATAGTTTTATCATGATTTTGAGCTAACAATTTGATGAAATGTTGTCAACAATTGGATTCTCACATTGGTGTTTGATGGATGTAGGTTGAGTCTAGCAAGGTGGCGACTCGAAAGGATAAGAGAGACACAAAGGGATCATCCATCTCTGAGGCAAAAGAAGAATGAAGTTGGACGAAAAGAGTAGGATCCCTAAGGGCGAGATAGCCTTAGTCTAGTTTGAGGTTTTAGATCTGAATATGAACACCGTATTGCGAAGGACTAAGGCTATCATGGGATACAATAGTTGGGCACCAACTAGATGATGTAGCGACCTATAGTACAACCATTAATGAATGTCAATCCAACAAGAGAGACTATGACAATATGATGGGGTAGATCTGAAGAATGATATTAATTCCATTGAATGGAAAACTAGGGTTTCGCCTATGCCACTTGCGAATGTCTTGAAGAGGATGTTCTTGGTGATGAAGGACAGAATGGAGCAAGGTATGGGCGACATGGGGGAAGCAGTTAAAGAAAAGTTTCGTTGAAATTCGTGCTTCCTCATCATTTTGTTTTTCCTCTTCTTCACGCATTTTCATCCGAGTTATGAGGGAGATCTTGGGCTGATCTGGTCGGTGCCCTTGAATTTAATGCATGTTTGACTTTGTTTCAAAATCTTCTAGGGCTGACTTCTTCTATGATCGACTCATTGTAAACCCTAAAAATTGGGCAGACGCATCTGACGCATTTTATAAATATGGTGTTTTGCCTCTTTTGTAAGGGGGGTCTTTTGGTTGTTAGAGAGGTTAGAGAGGAGTTAGAAAAGAAGGGTTAGAAGAGTTAGAAAAAGGATTAGAGTATAGGTAGAAAGGTAGAGGACGGGATACCAAGAAATCATGTTAGGGCTTCAAAGTAGGTTAGACATTTTTTTTTTATAGTTCAACAGGAGGAGATGATGTATCTTCCATATTTTCTTAGCATGGATGGAGATAATTTGAATCCATGGGTTTCTATACACTAGTGATATTTCCAAATTTTTAAATGATGCTTATCTATTACATTAACAGTAGGAGCAACCAGATTTAAACCTACTTCATATCATGCTCTAGAATGGTATTCATTTTGGGTTAATCATTTGATTTGAAAAGCTTTCAAGGAATGAAATTTTATCTTATGTTTTTTTTGAATGATGATTTGCAATCTACTGTTAAAGTTTGCACTGTGAATGAATGAAACTTTGTATCAATTACAAGTTAATTTTATTCTGTAGTTCTAGTTTAGGAATTCCTTGGAAGGTAACAAGTTTGATTAGTTGAATGAATCAACATTCTTTTTAGTTTGAAAACCTTGATCTATCTTTTTCTATTTCTTTAAAACCCCTGGTTAAAGTAGGTTTAGATAGATGTTTGATCTTGTAACAATCCAGAAACTCAAAACCATCAGGCCCCTTGAATATTATAGCCATATTGACCACTTCATGAAATAGCAACGTTGTGAACCAACATCAAAGACCTTGGGAGGTGATTAGTTTGATTACTGATTGTCTCTTTTAGGAGAGGTGAGATACTTTTACTTTTATCTTACCTACATGTTCTGTGTCAACTTGGCGCATCAACAAGAACTGGTGCTAGGAGGACCAGAAGAGAAAACTAGATAACATTGGGTCTTTCTCACCAGAGAGGTCCCATAGAGTTCTTCAATCAACTGAAAACCCACAACCTTTGATAGAACTCAAGACCCCAATGAGACACAATATTCACAAGGAAACCATTCTACCACCCTTTTCATCTCTACTCACTCCACCAAGATTTTCACCAATACCCTAGTTTATACCCGTGAATCCACCAAATCCACCTCAATTGCCATTATAGTTGGTTCATCCCATCCAACAGCTGGCTCAATCTCCACCACCACCACCAATGGCATTTTTCATGAATAATCCCTCTCCATTGGGAACTATTCCTTGAGGCTTTCATCATATGCCTAAGAATCCTAAGATATTTTGTCCCCAGTACATTCATGGCGAATCAAGGAGTTTTGAGGAGCACATACAGGCTTTTAAGGACGCTTGTACCAGAGCCCAGATAGCTCACTATGATGTGGTTTTTAGGTTGGTACCTTATTCCTTAGGGGATATGGCTTACAACTAGTACCTAAATCTTCCACAAGGTTCTATTTTGAGTTGGATGGACTTGGAGAATGCTTTCATCAATCAGTTCAGAGTTTATGTGGATCCAGCCATTTTGTTCCATCAATTTTCTACCATTAGGAAGGATCCATGTGAGTCATTGCCCTTGTTTAATACAAGGTTTCAACGAATGTATAGGATATTGAAGGACCCTTATCTAGTTGTTGAGAATAGTGTCATTCAGGAATATTTTAGGGTTATAGACCCTTTACTTGGCTTGTTCCTACAAAGGACTTATCAGCCAACAAATATTGATTCTTTGTCTAAAGTTTATCATCTAGCCATCAAGCTGCAACAACAAACTAGCTCTCAACAAGGGAACTTGGGAGGAGGTTTTCCTTCTATGGGGTATCAGATGCCCAACCCAACCCCTTTATTCAATACTTTCCCAAGGATGTCTCCTTCCCATTATGGACCTATTTCTGAGTTGCACACTCAATCTCATGTTCCATTCTTTGTCATTGGAGCTCTTGACTTCTCTCAACAATCACAAGCTCGCCACAATCCACATGGTCATCATAATCAAGCTAGAATACCAAATCCTATCGATCAGCCACCTATTGCTAAGAATGTTGAGAGTGAAAGGATAGTTCAACTCATAAATGAGGTGGATACCCTAAAGAAAAATTTGTCTCAAGTCACAAATGACATGGCTCAACTTAAACTGAACCCCTCTCAGAACCAAGGTAATTATTCTAATCAAGGTAATTACCCTAATCAAAATAATAATAACCAGGGTAATTATCAGAACAACAACAATCACAGCCAAAGGAATTATCAAGTCCAAAACTTCCCTAACCAAGGCTATCAAAATCATAATAGAGGATATAACCAGAGGCCTAATAATAATAGACAATGGAACACAGGGGCCAATAATGGTGGGGTTTCTCAAAATTATCAAGCTAATGATGATAGGCCACATACTGCAAATGTGGCTAACCTCAATTTTATGACTAACTAGTGTAGGCTGCATGATACTGCAACTCATTCTGAGGTGAATTGTCCTGAAATGGAGAAGGTTGTGAAGATGGCATAGGAAGATACCCAAACATTCCAAGGGAATTCAAATAAAGGAGGTGGCTCAATGGATACAACAATGTCTTATGACCTCTTTGAAGAAGAACCTTCATTCCCAATGCAGAATGAGAATGAACCAGAGGAAGATGTGTATGATGCCCAAGCCTTTCAGAAAAATGGAGGACACTTCCTAAGAAACCAGAATAAGGATCCGTTCACTACATCAACACCACCTAACCACAAGGTGCCTCCAAATCAAAGTGTTAATAACAACCCTCCTCCACCAAAGGGTCCACTTGACTTCCCTAGGAAAGGTAATTCATCTGGTGTTTTCAAATATAATGCAAGTAATAACACAAAATTTGATATTATTTCTAAGATACAGAAATAGAAAACCTCTTTATCATACTTTGACATCCTAAAATGGTGCCCTTCCCAACGAGATATAGTGTTGGAAGCTTTGGAAGAAGCTAATAAATTAAAAGGGAAAACCAAGGTGGCACCCACTGTAGACATGAACACAGCTTTGTTCATAAACAAGGTAGGGACCCCACCATTTCTTTTAAGTTTGAGAATCTATGGGAAGAATCTGCACAATTGTCTGCTAGATTCAAGGGCTTCTGGAAATTTCATGCCATTTTCTGTATGGAAGAGATTGGGATTGAATCATGTCCAAACAAACAAGAAGGTCATCCAACTTGATAAAATAGAGGTTAATGTAGTTGGAGAATTGAGAAATATACATGTACAAGTAGGGTCTAACCCTAGGATTAAAGCCAATATGGATATTCAGGTAGCAGACATTCCTGAGATTTACGGTATGATTTTGAGCAGAGATCAAATGAAGAGTATAGGGGGATATCTCTCCCTTGACTTCTCACATATGTGGCTACCATGGATGGGAATGCCTATGCAAATTAGGATTGAGAGTGAACCTCACCTCAAGCATATCATCACTGAGTATGACTATCCCAATGAGGTAGCTTATTTTGAAACTGAGATAGGGGTTTATAAAAGAGAGGAAATTTTAACTCTTTCTATTCTTGATTTTAATGAGTTGTCAATGCAAGAATTCCCTAATCTCATGACTAGCGTAAATCAACAGGTATTGATCAAGAAGCTGCAATAGGATCATCTGGTCTTAGGGGAAGATATCGATTTGTGGAGTCCTCTACTCCCAAATTGGTGCAGGGTGCACTATCAAAATAATTCAGAATTGACGTGCCAACCCTGCATTAGTGTTCTAAATCATGTTTTCTAAATTGAAGAGACTAGCCCAAGTCACCTTGAGACCATTTTAGATCACTTCTCACTTGAAGCCAAAAATGCAGTAATATTAACCAGGATAATATACCTTTAGAGGAAGTCCCTCCTTAAACTGAACTTACCCTGGTCATAATACCAAACCAACATAGTTATGCTGAACAACCCCAGGGTTTGTTTGATACCCCTGTACTCACAAGTATACCAAAACCCAAGGATTTAATCAAAGATACGGATAACTGTAAAAAAGATATCCTAGGATTACATGATATATCTGAACGAGAATTGGATATTGCATCTGATGAACCTACTAAACACCCATTCCCAATATTTGATGCAAAAGATCAAGTGGCCCCACCTATGGTTCATCTTATCCAAGCACCCGCAACAAGCTCAAAGAGATCAACCCTAGCTCATAATCAGCTATGGCCCCTCACATTTGATGGATCCAAATCCAAAATAGGGTGTGGTGTTGGAATTGAGTTAACCAACCCAAAAGGGAAAAAAAATTGTGCTTCTTACAAGTTACAATTTGGATGCACTAACAATATAGCAGAATATGAAGCATTAGCTCAGGGACTGATGTTTGCACATCAGAAGAAAGTTATTTCCTTGATGGTTAAAGGAGATTTGGAAGTGATTATCAAGCAAGTACACAGCCAGTACACATGTCACAATAAAAGGCTGATAGCTTATAGAAATCAGGTGTGGAACCTGATTGAAGACTTTGATGCTTTTGGGATTAGTTTAATCCCTAGAGAGGAGAATCAAATAGTTGATTCATTAGTTGTTGCCGCAAGCACCCTAGAGCCCATGCAAGGCTCCAAGCTCAAGAGATTCTCAATAGAATTTATATCCACCCCAACTGTCCTTGATAATTTTAGGAACTTTCAAGTCTTTAACAATGATCGACATATCCTTTCTTTTCTAGCAAGCTCAGATATTTTCGAAGGACAGATCATTGATGAGTCTAATAGGGATCAAGGAGACTGGAACCCCGAAGACTTTGATACATAAGGTATTGTGTGAACCAAGATCCTAATACCTGCAAAACACAACAAACAAACACATTAGAAGATTGAAATACAAGTTATAAACATGATTCCTCAAGAAATTCATTTAAATTGCAAGAGAGAGAGGAAATGAGATGAAGAACACTAAGAAACTTAAAACAAATCAAATCCTATTCTAATGCAATATAAACTCCTAATCTCTTAAGGGAATTGGTGCCAATTTGATGTGAAAATTGGCCCTTTCCCAACTCCAATACTAGCTTTGATGATTTGATGAAGATTGTGATCCACTTTGTTGATGTTGAAGAGTGCTCCAATCTAAAATCTGCAAGAAACCTAGCTATGATTCAATGAGATGGATGAAAATTGCTATGAATTTGAGTATAGTAAGTTTACTCAAGTTGTGGATGATGAAATGGAGATATGAGCTCTTTACTCATAGGATTTCAAGATGGATGAAAGTCCAAATTTGAGCAATGTGGGACTAACATTCATCCAATGATATGGTGCCACTTGTCAAGCTATGACTAGATGATGGATGTGCAAGATTTGGGGTTTGTGCCAATAAATGCCAATATTTGAAATTCAAATTTGTTGAAATGACTTGCAAGAGGGAAGGGAAAATGCAATAAATTCCACTTGGCTCAAGGCAAAGGACATGTAAGATGAATTTATTGCCTTGTTGGATGTACATGTTGACTTAGAATTTTTGAATTCAAATTGAGAGAATATTTCAAAAGATGCCTTGTGAGGAAAATAGAGATTTAATAAATGGATTAAATCTATTTTCATGTGCAATTTGCATTATCTAGAGGATGGGACATGAGATGAGATTAAATTAATTAAGGTTTAATTAATTTAATGAGAGAGGCTAGATGATGTGACCTATTTGACTCAAATTAATGGGTTTATTTAAATCAAATAAGAGAGGAATATGACAAGAGATTAATTAAATAAGGATTTTGATTTATTTAATTAAAAGAGATGGTGTTAGATTAAATCAAATAAGGTTTTAATTTATTTAATTTAATGGATAGAATTTAGAGATTTAATCAAATAACTTGATTATTTAATTAAATAGGGATAATTAGATTAGATGGATTGATTTAATTAACAAAAGAGAGAGATTTAATTAAATAATTGGTTTATTTAATTAAGGGAGGGATATTGATAATTTTAATTAGATAAGGAGATTTGATTAAATGATTAGACCGAGGGATGATTCACGATAAAACAATGTTAGTAGTCAGGATCAGAGTGTGATATCAATCTGTATATTTTTTATGTCTACAGGTATCCTCAATTTTAAAAGCAATAGCATCCCCAAGGGAATGGTGGCCTTAAAAAGAATTTTTGATTTAGATCCAAGGGCTCAGGAAAAGGTATCAACCAAATATAATGGAGGTGAATATGAAACTATTAACTTAGCTGACTCTAGCCCTGAAAGGAATTTTTACATAGGGAAAGCCTGCCTTGAAGCAATTAGAGAAGATATATTGAGGGCACTGAAGAAAGACATTGTTGCAACAGCTTGGGGGTATGAAGATCTAAAAACATTTGATACTTCTATGATAACCCATACTATTCCTTTGAAGCCTGAAGCTAGACCATTTCGGCTAAAACAACGTCCCATCAACACCCTGATTGAACCACTGATCTTTAAGGAAGTTCAGAAATTGCTTTCTGCAAGAATAATCTTCCTTGTACGACATTCAACATGGGTGGCTAACTTGGTTCTAGTTCATAAAAATAATGGGGAGATTAGGCTATGTGTAGATTTCAGGAATCTGAATAGAGCTTCGGAAAAAGACAACTACCCACTCCCTTCTCTAGATGAATTCTTGTAAACTGTCAATGGGTCTCAAATGATGTTATTCCTGGATGGTTATTCTGGGTACAATCAAGTGATCATTAATTATAAAGACAGAATGAAGACAACCTTCACTACTAAGTGGGGAACATTTTCTTACAAGAGGATGCCATTTGGTTTGATAAACACTAGAGAAACCTTTCAATGTGCAATGGATGTAGCATTCAAAGATTTGATTGGTAAGTGCATCATCATTTATATGGATGACCTGATAGTATTCTGTAAAGATAGACTAAACCATGTTGCAGACTTGGCTAAAGTTCTTGAGAGATGTATCCAATATGGTGTTTCTCTAAATCCTAAAAAGTGTGTGTTCAGGGTTTTTGAAGGGAAACTTTTGGGACACATAATATCAGAAAGAGGGATATCGATAGATCTATACCGAGTTGAGTCTATTCTAAAGTTAACCATGCCAGGAAGTAAGAAAGAAATGATATCTTTCTTTGGAAAGATAAACTTTGTGAGGAAGTTTATCACAGGTTTTGTACAAATTTATAAACCTTTGAACCAAATGATGAAGAAAGATGTTAAGATAGAATGGAGTAATGAGGCAAAGGCTACTTTTTATCAGGTTAAGTAGTCCATTTCGAAGGCTCCATTCCTCACCAGTCCTGACTACTTGAAGTCATTTTATATTTATTATTTTTCTTCTAAACACTCATGTGCAGCTGTCCTCACACAATGAAGAGAGAGGGGATGAAAGGCCAATCCCATTCATGAGCTCTCCGTTTAAGAATTTTGAAGTCAAGTACCCACCTCTTGAGAAACAAGCTTTTGCATTGGTTAGAGCTATTAAGAAGTTCAAGCATTATATCCTTCGAAGTCAGATCATTGTTGTGGTTCCTGATGTTTCTGTGAAGTCTCTACTTATGCAGAGCGAGTTGGGAGAACGAAGGGGGAAATGGATGGCTATTTTGTAGGAATTCAATCTAGAGATTCACCCTATGAAACTTTTCTAAGGTCAAGGCCTGTCTAAAGCAATGGTGGATGCTGGTAACAACATTACTTGTTAGCAGTACACAACACAGTCCTTTTCTAATGAATCTTGGTATGCCGATATTATTTATTTCATGCTCAATAATTGGTTCCTAGAGGGAATGAATACAACTCAGAGGAGAGCACTGAGAATGAAAAGATCCCATTATATGCTCAAAGGAGGATTGTTATACAGAAATAATTTTGAGGGGGTTTATCTATGATGCCTTGATCAACAAGAAGCTAAGCACGCAATCACTAAATTTCATGGGAAACATGGCACAGGTCATGGTTCTACGGATTCTTTAGCACATCAGATCCTCAAATTTGGTTATTATTGTCCATGCATGTTTAGGGATGCCCACCAACATGTAAGGACATGTCATATATGTCAAACCTCTACATCAAGAGAGCATCATCTAGCCATGCCATTGCAGCCTGTTTATGAGGTAAGGCCATTTTCCCAATGGGAACTTGATTTCATTGGGTTAATTAACCCAAATTCTTTGATAGGACATAAATTCATTTTGACTACCACAGATTACTGCACGAGATGGATAGAAGTTATACCTTGCAAGAATAGCACAATAGAGGTAGTAATCAAGTTCCTCACTGAATGCATCACAACCAGGTTTGGAGTACCCTTTGTATTGGTAGGTGACAATAGCCCTGCCTTTTCTTCTTTTGAGTTCATTTCATGGGCTTATGATCATAGGATTATTTTAAAGTATTCTTCAAACTATTATCTACAAGGAAATGGAGTTGCAAAATCAACTAATAAGAATCTCCTAGGAGTAATCAAAAAAATGTTAGAGAACAATCCTAGAGACTAGCATACCTAGTTAATATTTGTGTTATGGGCATATAGGACTAGGATCAAGGTTGTGTTGAAGAATTCACCATTTAAGCTAGTGTATGGCCAAGAGCATGTGTTCCCTATTCACTTGCAAATAGCTGTCCTAAAATTTATGTGGGAATTTTACTCTAGTGATGATAGGATTGAAGTAAGGTTAGATGGCTTGTTGAAATTAGAAGAACAGAGAGATGTTGCTTTATAGAAATTCTTTAGGCACCAAGTTTTTGCCAAATGTTGGTTTGACAAAAGAACCAAAGTCAAGGCTTTCAGGATATCAAACCTTGTCTTACTGTGGGATAAATCTAATGAAAATAAGGGTGACCACTAGAAGTTTGATAAGCTCTGGTTGGGCCCTTATCAAATTTCTGAAATCCTAGGGGAAAATGCTTTCCGGCTAAGTAGTTTAACAAGAGAACCTATTCCATTGCCTGTCAATGGACAGTTTCTTAAACATTATTTTGGGTCATGAAATTTTGATATTTTGATGGGTTGTATATATGTAAATAGTTGTTTTACTTGTTTGTCGTTTTGTTGCTTTCCTTGCTTGCCTTTTTTTTTTTTGGTTCTTTTGCTTGTTGTTCCTTTGTTTTTATTCATGGGGACCTTCATTTTATGTAGTTGAATGAAAGGGTTGTTATTTGAAGTATGCTTTGGTTACTAGGAAAGAAGTTGGTCTAGATATTTTTAGGTTTTCTGATTGGATAATTTTGTTCTAGACTCAGTTTTTTACGTCCATTGTCAATAAGATTTGTGGAAAGTGACTGAGAACAAGGTGTAAAGTAAGCAATCTTCACTAACTACAATTGAATCTGTCATAAATCAATAGAAACATCTCCTTTTGTAATGGTGTATTTTTCTTAGGACAATTTTGTTTCAAGATTTGAGTGAAAAATACGATTCCCTAGATATTGTTATGAGGTCCATGGTGCTTTTCAACCCAGTACAGATGTTGGACATTTGACATATTGAGAAGGAATTGAATGAAGAAACTTCAAGAGAGAAAAAAAAGAAAAGAAAAGAGAATTATGTAAGAAAAGAAAACTCAATATTGAATGGGTGATTCTAGTATCTCTATCGAGGCTATGGACGCCTAACTAGTAGTAGAGCAATGTTTTGTGAAAACTAGAGGTATCTCCATTAGAGCTATGGAAGCTTGACTGGCAGCAGAGCAATGCCCAGGATGTCATTGCACAACAGTTAAAGGGAATCAACTCATGTAGTTCAAATCTTGCACATAATTAGTCAAAAGATGAGGAAAACTTTGTAAAAGGGTGATGCACCATCAAGAACACACATAGATTCAAGGATAGCCAGTGTTGATTTACATTTGAGATTCTAGCTCAACCTTGTTTACTGAAACTGACCTAACTAGAATTGTGATGTCCATAAACCGGAGTTCTGGGTAACTGAATCCCTTAGTTTCCTAAAAATGGTTAAACCGTTTTCCCAACCAAGTTGCCAATTGTTATGCCTTGCATAACCACCCCATTTCAAATTTTAAAAAGGGTCCCCCCCTTTTTATTTCATTTTCCTTTGGTTTTGTGTTTTGTGCCTTAGGAGTTTTCTTTTTTCCTTGGGCCTTTTTCTTTGTTGTTCTAGTGGACGCAGAACATGGACCGAAACCAAAATTTGGAATTTGTTGCAAGTTCCAATTTTGTTTCCGATTCTGATTCTAGTTCTGCCAGTTGCATTTTTTTTTCCTTTTTATCCTTGTGTTTGGTCATGGGGTGTTTTCTTCCCTTGTTTTTCTTTCTCTTGTCTCTTTCTTTGTTGTCTCTTTGTCTGTTGTCAGAGGCAGAGTTGGGATGGAAAGTTTGTTTTTGTTTGTTGCTTGTGTTTGATCTCTTTGTTGCGGGGCCTATTTCAAAAAGGATTTAGGATCTAAAATTTTTGTAAAGTTTTGTTTCCTCATTCAGTTCAGACTCCTCCCCCCACCCTGCTGTGAGTCCTGGGGTTTCTTTACTTTTTGAAGACGTGGAACTGAAATGTGGGTTGAACTTGGAGATGTTGGTCATTTCCGGGTTTAGTTCCCGTTCTGACTCTAGTCCTGGTTCTGATTTCATTTTGGTTCCACCTCCACTAGAGTTGATTTTTTACTAAGTATGAGAAAGGGGAGGGTATGAAAGGAAAGACAAATGCTTTCAGCAGGAGTCACAGTGGTATGCATCTAGAATAACTCAATCGGTGGGACATCTACCATTGTTGTGTGATATAGGTTTCATTCCAATGGACTAAAGGTCACGCTGATCTCCGGGTTTTTTCCTAACTTCAGGATTTTCCTACCCAGTCAGATTTTCCCAAATCCCTTCAATTTCCTGAAAATGTGTTAGCGTTCGAAGTTTTGTGCTCTTCGTGAAATTCTGGTCCAAACGGATTTTTCTGGATTTTCTGCCAAAGCTTCGAGTGACTTGAAATTGTTGGCACAAGAATGATTTAGGTGATGAATGCTTGATATTCCATGCTTATTTTGGTGAATTTCACAATGTTGTATGCATTGCTTCTTTTTTTGAATGATCTATTGGTATAACTTATGCCTACTTCAAAATTCTATGTTCTGGCCGAATTTTCCCACTTTCCTCCAGTTTTTTGAAGTTTCTCATTTTGAGTCATCCACAGAATTTTGGTCCAGTCGGATTTTTTTGAATTCTCTGCTATGCTCTATGGAATTTAAGAAATTTGGTGAAATGGATGATTCTAGTGATAAATTCTTATGTTTCCATGCTTTAATTTGGTAAATTGCACAATGATTATGTTGCTTGTGTTCATTTTAATAAATCTATTGTTGATATTGGTGCCTCATTGGGAGAATCCGCCTAGTTCAGAATTTTCCAAAATTCCTCCCAGGCTGGTTTTCCCGGGTTAGCTCAAGATGCCGAACTTCTCATTGTTGATGCTTAAGGGTTGATTTTATATTTTTATCATTATTTTGAGCTAACACTTTGATGAAATGTTGTCAACAATTAGATTCTCACATTGGTGTTTGATGGATGCAAGCTGATTCTAGCAAGGCAACGACTGGAAAGGATAAGAGAGACACAAAGGGATCATCCATCTCTGAGGAAGAAGAAGAATGAAGCTAGATGAAAAGAGTAGGATTCCTAAGGGTGAGATAGCCTCATTCTAGTTCGAGGTTTCAAATCTGAATATGAACACCCTACCATGAAGGACTAAGGCTATCATGGGATACAGCTGTTGGGCACTAACTGGATGACGTAGCAACCTATAGTGCAACCATTAATGAATTTCAATCCCACAAGAGAGACTAGGACAATATGATGGGGCAGATATGAAGAATGATATTAATGCCATTGAATGGAAAACTAGGGTTTCGCCTATGCCACTTGTGAATGGATTGAAAAGGATGTTCTTGGTAACAAAGGCCAGAAAGGAGCAAGGTATGGGCAATGTGGGGGAAGCAGTTAATGCAAAGCTACGTCAAAATTTATGCTTCCTCCTCATTTCGCTTTGCCTCTTATTCACGCGTTTTGCTCCGAGTTATGAGGGAGATCCTTGGTCGATCTGCTTAGTTCCCTTGCATTTAATGCATGTTTGAATTTGTTTCAAACTCTTCTAGGGCTGACTTCTTCTATGATCGACTCATTGTAAACCCTAAAAATTGAGCTGACACATCTGACGCATTTTATAAATATGGTGTTTTTCCTCTTTTGTAAGGGAGGTCTTTTGGTTGTTAGACAGGTTAGAGAGGAGTTAGAAAACAAGGGGTAGAAGAGTTAGAAAAAGGATCAAAGTATAGGTAGAAAGGTAGAGGACGAGATACCAAGAAAGCATGTTAGGGTTTCAAAGTAGGTTAGATGTTTTTTTTTTTCAGATTAGCAAGAAGAGATGACATATCTTCCAAATTTTCTTAGCATAGATGGAGATAATTTGAAGCCACGGGTTTCTATACACTGGTGATCTTGCCAGATTTGTAAATGTTGCTTATCTGTTTCACTAACAGTAGGAGCAACCAGATTTAAACCTACTTCATATCATGCTCTAGAATGGTATTCATTTTGGGTTAATCGTTTGATTTGAAAAGCTTTCAAGGAATGAAATTTTATCTTTTGTTTTGTTTGAATGATGATTTTCAATCTACTGTTAAAGTTTTCACTATGAATGAATGAAACTTTGTAACAATTACAAGTTAATTTTATTTTGCAGTTCTAGTTTAGGAATTCCTTGGAAGGTAACAAGTCTGATTAGTTGAATGAATAAACATTATTTTTAGTTTGAAAACTTTGATCTATCTTTTTCTATTTCTTCAAAACCCCTGGTTAAAGTAGGTTTAGATAGATGTTTGATCTTATAACAATCTAGAAACTCAAAACTAGCAGGCCCCTTGAATATTACAACCATATTGACCACTTTGTGAAATAGCAACATTGTGAACCAACATCAAAGACCTTGGGAGGTGATTAGTTTGATTATAGATTGTCTCCTTCAGGAGAGGTGAGATACTTTTACTTTTATCTTACCTACATGTTGTGTGTCAACTTGGAGCATCAACAGGTCTCTCTCTCACTCACTCAATCACTCTATCTCAAGTCTCTCCCTCCTACCCCTTCTCCCTCTCTTAGGTCTTTCTCTCACTCACTCACTCCCTCTATATCTCTCCCCTCCACCCTTAACCTTCAACCCTTAAACCATCTACCCTCTACCCTTAACCCTCCCTCCCTCTATCTCTCTCCCACTCCCTCCCTCTCTCTCTCAAGTATCTTCAATATCCCACCCCCTCTCCCTCTCTTAGTTCTCTCTCTCACTCACCCACAAACTCTATCTCAAGTCTCTCCCTCCTACCCCTTCTCCCTCTCTTAGGTCTTTCTCTCACTCCTCCTCCTCTATCTCTCTCCCTCCACATAACTCTAAACCCTTAAACCATCCTAGCCTCACTGCCTTAGCCCTCCCCTCCCTCTATCTCTCTCCACTCCTCCTCTCTCTCTCAAGTATCTTCAGCTATCCTACCCCCTCTCCCTCTCTGAGGGTCTCTCTCTCTCACTTACTCACTCCCTCTATCTCTCCTTAGCCTAAACCTAAACCCTCTACCCTCTACCCTCAACCTCCCTTTATCTCTCTCTTTCAAGTCTCTCCCTCCTAGCACCACTCCCTCTCTCAGGTCTCTCTCTCACTCACTCACTCACTCTATCTCAAGTCTCTTCCTCCTACCCCTTCTCCCTCTCTTAGGTCTTTCTCTCACTCACTCACTCCCTCTATCTCTCTCCCCTCCACCCTTAACCCTAAACCCTTAAACCATATACCCTATATCCTTAACCCTCCCTCCCTCTATCTCTCTCCCACTCCCTCCCTCTCTCTCTCAAGTATCTTCAATAGCCTACCCCCTCTCCCTCTCTTAGGTCTCTCACTCACTCACTCACTCACTCCCTCTATCTCTCTCCCCTTAACCATTAAACCATCTACCCTCTACCCTTAACCCTCCCTTCCTTTATCTCTCTCATACTCCCTCCCTCTCTATCTCTCTCAAGTCTCTCCCTCCTACCCCCTCATCCCTAAACCCTTAAACCTTCTATCCTCTACACTCAACACTCTTCCCCTCTCTCTTCCCCCTCCTAATTCTCTCTCTCTCTCTCTCTCTACCTTTCTCTACCACTCCCTCGTTGAAGTCTCTCTCTCACTCACTCACTCACTCACTCTATCTCAAGTCTCTCCCTCCTACCCCTTCTCCCTCTCTTAGGTCTTTCTCTCACTCACTCATTCCCTCTATCTCTCTCCCCTCCAACCTTAACCCTAAACCCTTAAACCATCTACCCTCTACCCTTAACCCTCCCTCCCTCCCTCTCTCTCTCTCTCAAGTATCTTCAATATCCTACCCCTCTCCCCCTCTTGGGATCTCTCTCTCACTCACTCCCACTCCCTCTATCTCTCTCCCGCCAACTAAACCCTTAACCCTTAACCCTTAAACCCTCTAACCTCTACCCTTAACCATCCTTCCTTTATCTCTCCCACTCCCTCCCTCTCTCTCTCTCTCAAAGTCTCTCCCTCCTACCCCTCAACCATAAACCCTTAAACCTTCTATTATCTACCCTCAACACTCTTTCCTCTCTCTTCCCCTCTAATTAGCTCTCTCTCTCTCTCTCTCTCTCTCTCTCTCTCTCTCTCTCCTTCTTCCTATTCCCTCTCCCTTCCCAGCCTAATTCTTTCTCTATATGTCTCTCTCTCTCCTTTCCCCTCTCTCTCTCTCATTTTTCCTCTCCTTTTCCCCTCTCCTATCTCTCTCTCTGCCTCTCTCCCTCTCTCTCTCCATTTCCCTCTCTCTCCCCCTCTCTCTCTCTCTTCCCACCCTCCACCTCCTAATTACTCTTGGGTATATGTATTTTTAAAGGGTGGATATCGGTTTGGGTGGGATATCAATTTATCTTACAAATATTACATTTAAATTTTCATTCAAATTAGATATTAGGGCATGAATTGGATGTCCAGATTTACAGCCAGTACTTTGGATTGGGAATTGCTATGGAGCAATGTACTGACACCCAACCCCCAAAAAAAGTCAACTTGGGATTTTCATGTTTTTTGGCGAGTTCAAAACGCTACTTTTTTCATGTTGCGACTTTTTGGCCCATCATGATCCTGCACATACCCAGGTCTAAATTAGGTAGTTGTTATTGCTAAGGTGGATCACTCCTTTCTTCGAAGGCCATACACTTATGATTGGGTCAAGTGTTCTTTTCTTTAGAAAATTCATATTGCTTTTTTGATAGGTTAATTATGATTTGATTAGATGGGTTGTGAAGCACTTATTTCAAACAAATATCTTTATGAAAATAGTATATTGGCATGAAATTAAATATAATTTATATTCCAATGTAAAAATTACAAAGAATGGAAACAATTCTTTCAACACATAAACTATTATGTAGTAGTCAATTAAAATGAAAAAGCTTACTCTATATTAGTTAGGATACACAACTAATAAAATGATCTAAAGTGACTTATTTATCTTAGAGGAACTAAGTATATAGTATACAAAGAAAACCAACAAACCCACAACTACCCCTATTTTGAAGGAGTTTAGTTTTCTCCCCTTCCTAATCTCTCTAATATTGTCTAATTATTTTAAAGAGATGAAGGGTCATAACACAACTTTATTCAACCCAGTAAATAGCTTGGTTAATGAAACTTGACAAAAGCAACAAAATAATTGCTACATTTTGCATTTCATGTTGAATGAAGAGTGGTGACAATAATCTGCTTATAGTTTAATAAAACACTATTTTTATAAGAATGCTTGACATTAGAAAGATAAGTGTTACTTATAGTTTAATAAAACACTATTATAGTTTTACCAACATATACTATTGTATGCTTGCATGGCTTCTTAGTTAATATATGGGGAGATAGAGATAGATGGGAAGAGAAAGAGAGAGATGGGAAGAGAAAGAGATCAGAGATATATATGGGAAAGAAGGAAGAGAAGGTGGAGATAGAGAGTAGGTGAACATGGGGATAGGAGGAAGATGGTGAAGAGAGATAGAGAGAGGGGAGATAGAGAAGAAGGGAGAAGGATATAGATAGAAAGAGATAGAGAGATGAGTGAGAGGGAGATAAAAAGAGAAATAGAGATAGAGATGATGGGAAGATGGAGGAGATAGATGAATGAGAGAAAGGAGGAAGAGGAGATAGCTCAATAGATAGAGGATGAAGAGGGTAGCAATGTGGGAGATATAGAGATATAGAGATATAAGAAGCCCGAAGGAAGAGATATATCAATCACCCTCCTATATCTATCTATTCATCCTTATCTCTTTATCCTCTCTACCCCTCTCTATCTCTTTGTCTCCTTTCTATTTTTTATGTCATTATCTCCCTCTCTCTCTATATTTTCTTCCCTATAATATTTATCTTTGTCTCCTTAAGTGTGCAATGGGTACATTGAAGAGGTCTTAAAGGAGAATTATCATATCTTTAATCAAATGGCATGCTACCTTGTGCTCCCCAAAGGGCACATTTCATCCTTGGATTGTTGACATGGAAACAACCAATCAAATTTAGTTTCTCTCTCTCATATTAATATATATTACTATTATATTAAATATATATTATATTAATTATATTTTATATTATATAAAAAATACTTATTATTAATTATTAATTATAATAATTTTATATGTATTTAATACTTTTATTAAAGAATATAATATATAATTATAATAAGTTGAATAATTATATTATTTATTATGTAAAATATAGCTAATATATACTTAACTATAATGTAGAATATTAAAACCTAGCTAAATGGCGCCAAAATCTTGAACTTAATTAACATACTGTAAAACCTAACGAAACCGGGTTGTAGCTCATCAAATTGGAGAAGTGAAAGGTCAATACCAGTGCTGAGGGAAGATTTTGGAATTAGTGAAAACAAGGTCAATGCCAACAGAAAGGTTGGAATTAAGTGAAAACAAGGTCAATTCGAGTCTTGAGAAGAGTTTAGATCTTGAAAAAAAAGGTCAATGCAGGTGTCGAGGAAGAGTTTGGAGTTAAAAGAACAAAGGTCAATGCAGTAGCCCAGGTGAAGAGTTTGGAGGGAGTGAAAACAAGGTCAATATCGAGGAAGAGTTTGGAAGAATGAAAACAAGGTCAATACCGAGGAAGAGTTTGGAGTTAAAACAAGGTCAATACCAGCACCGAAGAGTTTGGGGAGTGAAAACAAGGTCAATATCAGTGAGGAAGAGTTTGGAGGAGTGAAAACAAGGTCAATACCAATGTCGAGGATGAGGTTGAGGGTACTCAGGGAAAATCAACGACCAAGGGGCAATGAGTACTGTAAGTTTGGCACCCCCATTCTCTTTAACCTTTAATTTTCATGCCTAGTTTCCAAAGATCTTCTTGTACATTGGCACCCCCATTCTTGTAAAATGGTATAAGATAAGACAAAAAAATAAAATAGCTTAGTCTTTCACATTTTTATCCACCAGCCTCAAGTCTTGGCAAAACTCCCATAATCTACCCACATCTTGGTTGAGGTCTAGGATTTCATCACACATAGCCTTCATCGCATGAGTCTAAAGCAATTGTAGACTTAGCCCAAGTATATGCTAGACTAAGGTAGATCTAATGAATGGAAATAGAGGCATACAATTCTTCTTTAATACCTCCACCACAAACATATGCAAGGTGTTGGTTGTTTTTATGGTAATCAGGTTGATCTTCTAATCTACCTATAGAATTGCTAATTCAAATAAAGGGCAGCTCGAAGGACCTGGACCAACTAACGAGGATTTGAAAGACCTCCTACACTTTGGGCTCTGCAAGACCTGGGAGGGTGATCCTTTAATACATTTACAACCTTTGCACCATCATCATAAACAACATTAACACTAATAGATAATCTCATTTAATAGCTCAACATAATAGGATAATATCGAATAGAATTGGTTGTTTATCAATAATATCAACTATTTGGAGCATGAGATAACTACAACAACATTTCATAGTATAATATAGTCATTGATTTGCAATTTGTAGCAAGCTCTAGGTAAAGGAAAACAAATATTGAACCATACGAATAAGTACAACTTAGATCAATGCCATATATCCATTGGAGGAGTCAAATTTATAAGCATCTAAGGGTTTATGATAGATTTAACACATAACATATAAGATCCTTGATAACATTGTTTTACAATCTCATCAATATGTATTCTAACCCAATACTACTTATCAAATCCTTATACGAGAACATATCCACCTACAATCCCATTCAAGCATTTTAATTAATTCCTTGAATTAAACCTAAAACAAGAATCATACACACCACAACAGTGAGATGAATGAAACAACCCTTGATCATTTTATTCAAAATTCAGATATGCTTGTACAATGGAGAGACATGAGTTCAAATTAATCATATCAATTCAAATGCTAGTATTGTCATAAAACATCAAATCCCCATGAATTCAAAACCCTACAGAATGACTCAAAACCTAAATTGCATTTTCCCTAAAACCATCAGACTTTACAATTTCTCTGCAACTTCATCTAGACTCAACCAAAAATATATAACTTGCTAACCCGTACTTCTAGCCTTGAAATCCTTCTTATAGAAAAAGAAGGAGCAAACAAGCATCGAGCCAAAAGCGCGTGTCACCAGCCAATTGGACCGCCTTGTGATATTCAAAATTTTGTTACAACAACAATCTCCCTAGAGAATCTTCTTGTTCATCATGCCCACTGAGAATGGTTGATGCAGCAACAAAAAACTTCAATAATTTTGTGCCTAGACTGTCACCAAAAAACAAAATTGGAATCTATTGTAACTACAACAGCTGATTTGTCAACCGTTAGCAACCTACTCCTTTTCACTCTTCCTCAGTTAAATATACATTTACCCATTTCTAGTACTCTTCATCAGTTGGCCAATCAAAATTGATCACCTCATTCACCTTGACACTATAAGGTTTGTACTTAACTACCACTTGATTCGCTTCTCTTTCAAAAGACTCCAAGAATGAGCTGGTGCTAATGATTTTTCCATACAACTCACCAACAAATCATAATCTGAGTTACCCTATTTTTGAGGGTTTTGTAGTCCAAACATGATATAAAGGGGCTCTTACACTTTTGTGATTACTGTAGCTTGTGTAAGAGGCCCCATGGATACTATTGTAATTGTAGGATGCATGAATAGGGCATAGGATGAGAAATAAAGAAGGTATAGCTATTGTCCTCAATAGTTTTGTGAAGAAAAGCAAGTGAAATGAGAGGTTCAAGCCTAGGTTTCAACAAAACATGTATGGGAGATCTGATTTTATGAATTTTTATCCATGTGCAGACCTAATGGGTTGTTCCTGAACACTAAATATAAATGATATAAATACACGCACACACACACACACACACATATATATATATATGTATGTATGTATGTATGTATTTTTAAATGTAAATGTAAATGCAATTATTGGATGCTCTCCTAGAACAATAAATGCAACATATCATTAAAGAAATCTATATCTATGTATATAAATGTGTATTTCTAAATGCAAGTGTAAATGCAAAGAGCATATGGTTTTGTAGTGTTATAGTTACAACATATCCATAAATTAATGTAATTGAAATTCTAAAGTCTTCAACACATATAATATGAAATTGATCAAACTATTAAACTACATGAGAAATAAATGAAAACAAGTAAATGCATATGTATGTGTATTTGTAAATGTAAGTGTAAAATAAATAAGAATAATGAAAATTATAAAAGAATACAAGGAAAGGTCTCCTCCCTTCTTGGTAGTGATAACCTCCTCCACACACAACCCTTAAAAATTATGCATAGAGGAATATAATCTTTGAATAACTACTTAGACATATGGAAATTAAATGTAAATTTTCTACTATTTTTAGTCATGTAGGTGTCCAATAAACCACTTGGTGGTGTTTCCCTTCAAGTTTATTTACTTGAATGAAGAGAAAAAGTCCTTTGATTACAATTAGAGAATACATTTGAGGCCTTGGTTGTATAACTGGTGGACCATAGTCACATTTAACACTTGTTACAAAGTTTGGGAGTTAAAACATCAAGTAGATTTTATTTGTGATGGACACATTTGGATGGTAGTAACAATAACTTGCAATCTATCGAGACTTGATTACCTTATAACCTATGAAATTCTAGCAATGAAATGATAGATTAATTATAATGTCACCTTAGGATCACATCACCATGAAAGAACTTCATCCAACATCCTTATGAGTGCAGGTACCACCAAATAGGTATTTTTCATATTTTTCTTCCTTGAACGAGGGAAATTCAGAAAGAGAAGAGGAAAGCAAGACATGTATTATGTCTAAAAGAGGGAGATCAACCAGAGGTCAAAATATTAGAAGAAAATTTTGTAAATGCATGGAATTTTTTCTTGTTGAAGGGGGGTCATTTTCTTATGATGATGAGAGCATAGGCGACGTTGAGGTTCCCTTGAGGTACAAACATCTATGGAAACAATGGGTACCCAAGGAACTTCCTCCAATAAACACTGATTTTTGTGTCAACAAGAGGATATATCGCATAGCACCATCGTCATAACATGGTTTGGGCCTATTTTGCATGGACAACATAAAGGTTTGTTACGAAAAAGTTACTGAATTGATGGAGTATGTCAGACCATGTTACAGTTACAAAGATTGGATGCAACTGGTTCGATATATAGGAAGTATGTGTAGGTATGCACTGTCAACAAATTATATACAGCTAGAAGATAAGGATCAAAATAAAGGACTGGCTATGTACTATTGTGCCCTTAGCATACACGCCCCATTTGGAATGGGGACCCTCTTTTCTTTCCCTTACCAGGTCATTTTTGTCGTTGCTTCATTTTGCATGCCCCATTTTTTGTGCCCCTAATGGTCAATGTACCTCCAAAGTTTTATCATAAGTTGACCATCCTTCCCATTGGCTCGTTTTGTCAAGTTTTGGTGCTTTTCGGGGTCTTTCTAGTAGTTTCCTTCTGCTAGCAGCCTTCGGCCCGGCCGGGCCCGTCCCCTCGAGTTTCCCTGGCTGGGTTCCCCTCTTGAGTCCGTTGTCCTAGACGGCGGATGGGCTGTGTCCTCCCGGACCCTAGGTCCCGGCTCTATCTTTGCCATCCAAAATCTTGCCTCTGCACATTCCGGGCCCAAACTTCTGGACTTCTAAGTCTGGAATTCTGTGATGGTTTTTCTGTTCTTGACGATGAACCTCTGGTGGGACTCCCCCCTCTGGGCCCTGACATCCTCTTTGCCGCCGGCGACCTTTGGGTTGAAATTTCCAAGCATCTGCTGCCCTACGTCCTCCCGGCCTCCGGACCCTAGGTCTCTCGTCACCGTCAATGAATTTAAATCCACCAACCTTTGTTCCATCGTACATGCATTCAATGAGGCCATTAATGGCAATGGGGGTATAAAAGACCCACTCAAGCCTATCATTTTCACTTGACAGTGTTGCAGAGAGTGATCAGTGCTTGCCAAGAGAGGAGTCCACTGCCTTTGAGACCTTCCCACTCACGACCATTGCCTTCGACTGCTAACCGCTAGTGGACCCTGCACCTTCCCGCATCGAGTGTTCGAGGTAGGTCCTCCAATTCACCCTCCCAAACATTGTTTTCATGATTTCTAGGGCTTAAAATGAACAGGAACGATCAAGAAGACATGTGAATGATAAAATGTGACACAACGAACAAAACCAATATCCTCAAAAATTGAGAAAACCAACACAACACCCTCATGACTAATTTGGAGCTTTATCTCTGCGTGACCATTCTTCACAGGGGCATTCGTGACCCTCAGGCATGCTCCCTTTGCCAGTGGAGACTTAGCAGAAATGATAAATGTCGAAACAACTTTAGGGTCTCTCAGGCTTGGGTATCTGGGATTCCACACCCAGGATTCTGCCCCTCATTCTCCGTTGGCGAAACTAGTCCTTATCGGTGAAGCTCATGGGGGGTTTTCTTTCATCTTGCCGAGTTTGTTGTCGCTGAGACCTCCCCGATTCGGAAAGACCTTTCACTGAGCATATCCTGCTCTTGTCGAGTGATTTTTCAGAGAGATATTCATCTGTCACTAAGACCCCACCATGAGCTCCTTTGGTCTTGTCGATGCCTTCGCTTTTGGTGAGACTCTTAGCGGTCGCCAGGACTTCACAATGAAATCTTTGTCTTAGCAAGCCTGGATCCCCTATCAGGGTGACTTCGCGGAGTTGGCAAGAGGTTAGGCCGATGGGGCTCTTCGTCGGGGAGACATTGTTGGTTCGCCAAGACCTTTCCCCAACTCGAAAACTTACGTTAAAGACTCCTTTGTCGGCAAGACTCTCCGTGTTCACCAAGACCTCACGGTGACATCACTTTCCTCTTGACGAATACCCAGCATCCTTCTGACCTCCGAGATCCAGACCCCTATTTTTCATTGGGATCCAGCTTGAGCAATGAACAAACTCATCTATGCTCAGTGTCCGTCCACCTTCTGGGCCCCGACCTTCCCTCATCCGTCGTTCCGAAAGGGCAGATCTCGCCCACCCCTCTAAGCTCTAGGCTCCACCCTTCCGACTGCCACAGGACTAAAATCAAATCAAACAGTGAATGCTCATGCTGGGTCCAGTCCTGCTCTTGGCTGTCGAAGAGACTTAAGGACCTCGCCAGGACTTTACCTCGCCACCATGACCTCACTCCGACTTGCCTTCCCCTGTGCATTGATCGGTGAGACCTGAGGCATTTTCTATGACATTGCATTGATAATTGGTCTCTTTGTGACACTCGTGTTGGGCCCTGATTGCCGGGTCACCCCCTCCGGACTTTCGCCCAGCACTAACAGTACCAAATGGTGAAGGATGAACAGCTTCCTGGTGCCTTAAACCTGGGTGCTTAAGTGGAAAATTACAATCTTCTGACCGCCCTGCAGCCCACCAGACCCCGGGCCCTAAAGTTCTGTCTCTGAAATTTTGTTTCTAATCTGCCATTCCCAAACAGCCATCTCTTGATAGCTTTCCAACCTTGTAACTCTGGATGCCCCTAAACTAATCCAAATGAGCCCAATTCAAAATCCGATCTTGACCCACGTGCTTAATTTTAGTCCTCTTCATTGCGAACCTCTTAAAGTATCAAAATTCGATCGAGAAGAGTCTACAAGATCGTTCATCCCCATTTTCCTACCCAAATAGCATTCCTGCTAGGGAAGTCTGGCCCTCCAGGCCCGAACTGTCCAAATGCCCCTAATCAAAAAACCAATGACATCGAGAGATAAAAGTATCATGTTATGCTTGATAGATTATTTAAAATGGATTTCATCTTTGGGATTTCAACTAACATGAATACTCTTGTGATCCATTGCACTGACTACGCCTTTGCTTGTAGAATATATGGAATCGGGTGCAGGACCTTCAGGGGCACTCGTCGAGAAGGACAAAGGAAAGAAGTCAGGCAAGGCTCCTTGAGGGAAAGAGGACAAAGACCAAATGAAATACTAGTTCTAGGGTGAGCCTCTACACTCAAAGATTACCATGGATTGGAAAGAAATCACCAACACCAACATAGGCCATGTCAATATTGACAGATTTATACAAAGGGTCAGGTTCAATCCAACAACCAAGAATGCAAGACTGATAAGACAAAGTGGAATAGAAAAGGCAGCGGGTTTTCTTCCATCTCGTGTAGCCCCAGAGCTCGTCATGGCTTATTGGTAGGCATATCAATCATATACAAGGACAATTGTCGACAGGGATGGTAACATTCTTGTTGACATGTCGGCTGAAGGAATCAAAAAAACCTTCCATATCCCTACTTTTCAAGAAATGGAAACGCCCACCATTGAAGAATGTCAAGCGGAATGGGATGATAATCCGACTGGCTGTAAAAGGTCAATAAATCAGCATTGGCTTAAGGAAAAGTGGGCAGTGCTGTGAAGGTTCTTCACGAACTCTTCCACAGTGACTTCCACAAGGATTACCACGACTTGGTCATGATGCTAAGCAGGGTGATGGGTCTTCCCACGACGGCCTTCTTTCAAGAATGGATGGAATACTTCATCGAGTAGATCCTTTAGGAGAATGAGGATGTTACCACAAATACAACATTCGATTGGGGAGGTATAATTAGCAACTGCTTTCATGAGTAGTTCCTCAATGTGAAGAAAAGCTCCAAATTCTATATGACTTCATACCTCGTGTACTCCTTGGCAGACCGGAGATAATACAATGGGTTATTTGTGGCACCCAATTAGGAGTAGGGTCAAAAACTCAAGGTCTATGACAGATACCCTCAGCTCTAGTATAGAAACTTCAAGAGGGAGTATTGCAGAGTGAATGATGCCTTCATCGGCCATATTGTCAGAATGATTGTCGGGGATTTCGAAAGGAGAGTTTCCCACAGTGCTAGGGAATTTTTGAAGTGGTATGCCTTCCTCTTCATTTAGTACCTGAAGTTCACATACATCCATGCCCAGGGCTTCATTGAAAGGCTGAACAAATTGCTTCGATACCCCAATGATATAATCATCTTATTGGAGCTTTCTCGACAGCTCCAACACATACAAGCAATCTTCAGTGGCAAACATGTAACAGGGATCTCTTATCCCATGACTCTTGGCCAAGGCATGTATAAGCTACAAACTTCCTAGTGTGCTGGTAACTCTAAGAAGGAACTAAAGGATTACCATTTTCACCTGCACACTGCTTGCCCATAGATGGACCCGTATGGACACGTAAGAAAGGCACTAGGACAGGGGTTCTCTAACCTCCACCGCATTGAGGACTTCTGGGCAGATTGTCAAGATGACAAGGAAGTGCAAGCAAGGCACTATATGTGGATGACTACGTATTTTGTAAGAAAGGTGCAACTCTTCCCCATACCAGACCAAATCAAAGAAGACGAGAGCACCATAATGGACCCCAGGTACCTCGCAATTGCCTACTTTCCGCTACCAGCAATAGACTGGGATGAGCAGGAGGTTGATGAACTCGATATCATAACCAAGCCAATCTTGGCTCGTACTAAGGAGTGGGTTGATGGACGGATAGCCCAATTGAAATAGTAGGAAGTGATTTTGACTTATGAAGGGCTCAAAAGTGAGCCAAGTGCCACAGAGGATGCCGCAGCCACCACTTCAACCGGTGAGACATCCAAGTCTCCTCTGGTCACCAAATCTAAGAAAAGAAAGGAAATAGAAACAGAACAGTCTCCTGACCCTAAAGTTTATACAAGGAAGGATTTGGGGGGCTCACCCTCCAAAAGACTTAAGTGGACAGGGGGTACGACGGAATAGCTCTTGATGCAAGAAGAAGAGGTAGAAGGTACTGATCAAATAAAGCCTATTTTGGCTCTACCTGCTTTGACTCTCCCACCATCTACCTCCCTGGCTATGGTCGCCGCATCCCCGCTAGCGATGGACATCTCTGTCCATCTTGCCCCTTCACCCCTGACCGAGCCTGTGATTGTAATTGAATCTTCTTCCACCATGACTACTCCTCCTTCCTTTGCTACCATGTCACCCACTACGTCACTCCCATTACATACGGTGATGGCACCTATGCCCGCTCCCACTTTCCCTGAGGCCTTCTCAAAGCATATGCAAAATATCCCTTCCGAGCTCTCCCAGATCCTCATGGATCCCATGCTTCAGGCAGCCTTGGCTCAGGTCCTCACTACTACCCAACCTTCACAGCCTCTGATAGGGCCCCTAGCCATGGAAGCCACCATGCTAATTTCTAAGGAGTGGGAAGAGCGAGAACAAGAGGCCTCAAAGCCCTTTGAGGAGGCTGATGAATATCAAGAGCACCCAGAGTATGAACATCACACTATTGACAGGTTTGCCTACGAAGAGGAGGGAATTGGTTCCTCGGAGAGCAGGGACGAGGAAGATAACAATGGTGGAAAAGTAATTGTGCGGGCCTTTGATGATGATCTTGAAGAAGAACTAGCCCGACAGCCAGAGGACACCAAATCAGAGGTAGAAAGGCTGCTCCTTGAAGAAGAAGAACAGCAGCAAGAAGACAAAACTAAGGGAGAAGCCCAAGTGGTCAAGGGCCTCGAGATCAATAAATTCAAGGAACATGTGCACGAGGTTGAACAAGTTAAAGGAAAGAAAGGGGAGGAAGTGAAAAAGAAAGAAAGTCCCCTACGGAAATCATTGGCCAAACCTCCTATTAAGGGCATTGTGTTCGTCCAAGACTCCGATGAAGAAGAAGGAGATGCTACCAAGGAGAAAGAAAAGTCCCTAAAAGATAAGAGAACAGAAACCTTGGCCTTGCCCGAGAGGGGGGAGGGTGGCCATGATTCACCTAAGGGTGAATCTATCGTACCAGAATGGTTAGAAAAGCAGCTCAAAAAGAAAACTCCTGTACTAAAGGACCCGAGGGCAAGACTAGAGGATATCTTAGCCCGAGTCCAAATCACAACAAAGAAGGAAAAGAAGCTTAAGATCCAATCCAAGGTAACGATGGATGCTTCTAGATCTCAAGCTGTGCAAATAGCCACACCTATGGTAGGTTAGGAAGGGATAACTTACAACATCTCCACCGTGGATCTAGGGACCGCCACCAGAGAATAGAAGGTAGGGCATCTTGAGGAGTCAGTGGCCACGGTGGTACATTTAATAAGGTAGGACAAGATTTCAAAAGATGAGCTCAAAACACAGGTGGCTGCTTTAACAGATTATATCCAGCCATGGTCATCGATGGATGACCTACCTACCACGTCTGCAACCACACCCTAGGTGCTATCCAAAGAAAAAATCGATAAGATGGAAAGATGGAAGAACTTGGAAAAGACTACGGAGGACTGGTTTCGGTAAGTCTTATACATTGGAAACATGGGAATTAGCTGGGTTGTTCAGATAGCCAACAAGTTCTTGGACCTACAGCAATCTTTGGAGGGCACCAAGAAGCTATGCACTGACTTCCCTGTAGCATATGACTCCACCTTTCCAAAGATTGAGGCTATCCTTCAATTGCCAAAAGCCACGTGGGAAAAGTAGCTTGCATTTAAGAAGGATGATCACTGGCTGATGGATGTATGGTGATGGGACTTTGGCAATAGGAAGGAAAGATTGGAACAAATAATGAGCAAGGTGGATCCGGATATAGAATGGATAAATGAAATCAGGACAAAATGCGCTCGTTATCTCAAAATGATGACAGAATATGATATGCCCACAGTGCAAATGGATCCAGAAAAGGTGAAGCCTTACTTCCAAAGGAAGATGGAGGATGGGATGTCTAATGAAATCGTGGTGGAATTCATGAGTTTTGCTGCCTTTTCCTTCAATCAGTTAGAGCTATTCAAGGATCAAGGCACAAAATACGATGAGGACTGGAAGAGGTTGGAGGATACTGCAAAGGAGTGAAGCTACCAAGTTTTGTGGTATGAAATCGTTGAAGTAGACAAACTGCAGCCGGTCATCCTGAAGTTCATGGAATATACAGCCTCTAAAAGGCAGGAGGATAGTCCTCTTGAGGATGAAGAGCTCCCTAAAGAGTAGCTACAATAAAACAACAATCAGCTAAAAGATAAAATGCTACAGTGTCATCACTAAAGGACAAAATAGGGAAGGGACAGAATGTAATTTTAAATTGTGATATATTGGGGATAGGTGAAACCCTATTTTTTAATGAATCTTGGCCACACAATGAGAATTAATCTTGGCCATTCATTTGACTTTTGAGGCACTATAAATAGGGGTCTCCTCTCATTTGCAAAGAGAGTTGAGTTGTTGTAAAGGCATGCTGCAGAAATTTATAAGGAAAAGACATTTCAACTTGGTGCATTTTCTGAGTTTCTCACATGTTGCTTGATTCAATCTCCATAGTTAGATGTTTGACTTAGATTTTATTGTTGTCCTATTTAATTTTTCTCTTTCCTTGGTAGATTTTAGGAATGTTGTCATGTGATCATGAAAATTCTTGCTGTGTAGATGACTTCTTAGTCCATACTTTTTGTTGTTTGCTGATTGTAGATAGCTGTGTAAAGTTAGACTGGGCTTGAATTCAAAGTTGCTCCAAAACTTTCATCTTTGTTCATGCATGCATATGGTGAATGAAAGATGGAACATTTGCAAACCTTAGAAGATAGCACAAATTCTATGAGACTGTGATATTTCTCATTAAGTGGAATATTTTTCCAGGAAGTTGTCCATTGCAGGAACTCCATTATCACTGTTCACAGTCAGTTGCAAATCTAAAAGCCTTCTCTCTTCCCTACCTTTTTTCTTCTTTTTTTAATGAGTGACCTATGCTAAGGTTCATTGCACATTGTAAAGCTAAATCCAATAACAAAAATGGAGTTCAAGACCGTTGTTTGAACCTACAACAAACGCACAGCAATTTCTCCATCTTAGGAATTCCATTTCAAGATCCAACTTCCCATGCTTTGTAATCCATTCATAAGACCACCTTGTGATTCCAGCAAATCACATCAAACAACTGAAATATTCCAAGCACTGTCAAGACCTGACATTAAAGACCTTGTGATAGTGTTCTGCAATCTGATTGTGGAAGATTGACTTTCAAGAGAGGTAGTGCACCTACGCACTGCCTGTGCTAAGAGGTGCCTAAAAAACACATCAACATGTACATTGATGGAAGGCCAAAAGCATCAGGGAATATTGCAGGGTTTATAAACAGTACATGACCTGGGTCAACAAATAAGCAACCCAATTGCATATTCGAGGCGCGCAAGGGAAACCGTGTATTTGTATGTGCGATAAAATCAATAACTGCAAGGGAAGAGTTGCTAATCAATTACAATTTGAATCGCTTAGTTACAAACACAGTTACTATGGGGGTGGTATGTACTATGTACCATTTTACCCAACCTCCAATTAATAACTCCAATATACCATTTTATTCTTATGTTTTTTTTGTAAGTTTATTGGTTTCATTTTGGTAATATTTTTTTATATTTATTTTTTGTCATAGTGGGACATTGATCGTATGGAGAAGGCTCTGGCCCAGAGCACAGATCGTGATTTATCTTCATGCGCTTCTACCCGACAGGTTTACCTCATTGTAATTGTACAAATTAGATATGAGCAAAATATTTTATTATTATGTTGTTTTGATAAGTTTAATGGGTTAATTTTGATAATGTTTTTAATATTCTTGTTGCATTCGACTGATCAAGGAAAGGCACCAACAATAGACGAGAGAATCCAAAGGGAGGTGTAGTCAATATTATGTGATGATGACATTGCTTATTCAACAAACCCTCTCGATATGATAAGAAAGACTCAAAAAAAATGCAATGAATAAATCCTTAAGTTGTTATTCATAGTGCCTCAAACAAATGAGATAAGAGAGAGGGTTAAAATATTGACTGAGAGATCACAAAACTTGCAAGTAAGTTGTCATGAGGTCTTTAATTATAACATAAGTTCATTCATGGTTTTATATTTTGTACTCTTTTATGTCATGAACTAAAACATGTGTTGTTTTTACAGGATTTTTTGCATCCTCATGATGCTCCTGGTCATGATTAGGGTACTGCAAGTGTTGCCTGAGGAGTAGGGCTGGTACAAAGGTCCATCCCTCGATCTTCCTCAGGTATTACAACACATCATCTAACCCCATCATCCATGCCTATATTGTTGTCTAAAATATTGGTAACACATACCATGCAGGCATCCGTTAATGCACCCTTTGGCAGTGAATGCGTGCTAGAACATGCATCCGGAGATGTACCTTGGGATGTAGAGGCCATTAGTACTGGTGATGTTTTAGCAACATTTCCTGTATCTTCTCGTATTACTAGTACAGGAACATTTCCAGTCACATTTGTGGTGATTGAGGATTTCATTCCCATAAAGATAGAGAAGGTCCTAGGTACTTTAAATTTTTTTAATTATTATTATATATAATCCATTTGAAATTTACTTATTGATCGCTCTTTTAAGACTATTGATCCCATTATCATTTTGCAGGAAATGATGTTTTTTATAAACATCTAAGTGATATTACATTGGAGCTCTTTAGGACCACCATAAATACATGGTGGAATGCCCAAAATCAAGATTTAAAAGATGATCTCATTAACCGTTTAGTTGTGCTCTTCGGTGATAAAACATTCAACCGACCAAGGTCCTTCAAAAAGCTAGTACCAATCTAAAGTATGTGAGGGACGATATAGGTCACATTTAGAGAAGAACAAAAAGTATGAGCATCCCCCCATGATTCTGGAGAGGGAGTGGAAGGACCTGGTGTCGGATGGAAAGGAGAAGCCTGAAAAGAAAAAAGGAAAGACACCATTGGGCCAAGGAAGGTATGTGATACTATCAACAATGTAATTATATACTGATTCTCTTTCTTTTTACATAATCTAACGTATTTCAAAACTTTCATAGGTTTCTCGACACATCGAAGGAAACAAAGGAAAGACTAGAAAAACACAGGTAGCACAAACTTGGCTCTGGTGGTTATATGAAATTAAACGCATGAATTATAAGCATCAATAAATGAAATATAGTATCCAAATAATAAATTGAAAAAAAATTTGGTTTTATCACACCATAGAAGAAAAATTCATGATCTTATGCAAAAATGTAGGGATCTAAATTCAACAGAGTTCCCATAAAAGATGACCTAAAGATTGCCTTCCAGCAAGGCTATGGAGCCATGGTTGAACACCTAAGAGCCTTGACTGGGCAAACATAATCTTCCACTGCATCCGACATGTAGGTAAATAAAATCAATAAAGTTTATTTAAAATTGAATACTTTTGCAATCTATTCAATATTAATTTCCACCATAAATGAATTGCATTCCTATTTGTTTTAAACACTCAAGCAATGATAATACTGCACATGACTTTGGAATGCAGCCTGGTGAGGGTGGAGCACAACCTGTAGATGAAGGTCCTGGTGTGCATCCTGGTACTTTAGAGCATGTAGAGTGTGATCAACATGTTGAGCATTATAAGGCTAGAGAAGATCAGGAACATGATGAAGAGGACCACTCTAAAGTTCTTTTAAACATATTTAATTGCAATTAGTGTATTAATTAATGTAACCTTTTGTGTTTAAACTTTAGAGCTTGTAGAGCATGATCAAGCTAGAGAAGATCAGGAACATGATGTGGCCCCATCAGGTAAAGAGGACCACTCTCATGTTCTCTTAAACATATTTAATTTCAATTGGTGTATTAATTAATGTAACCTTTCATGTTTCAACTGCAGATCAGGATTTAGAGGGTGTTCAACATGTTGAGCATGAGTCTATAACAAAAGTTCAGGAACATGATGTGGACCCATCAAGTAAAGAAAACCACTCTAATGTTCTTTTAATTAATGAAATACTTGTGACAATAATAATAAAATATATCATTTTAACATTTCTTTGTTATTGCAGTAGACCCCCCCTTGCAGCGGTGTCCACATCATGAGTAGACGACTAGGCATACATTAAGATCATGAGCAAAGGGAAGAAAAACTAAAGGGGGGGGGAAATGATTTAGAAAACGATACTCCACTTCAGATTTTTGTAGCTTTAAAAAATAAACAAAAAAAAAGTGATTGTAATCATATCATGACAACCATATTTTTTGATAATATGTAGAAACTAAAAAAATGAATATTATATGTTAATGAATGAATGTTATATGTTAATGAATGAATGTTATATGTTATTAATGGATGAATGAATGCTATATGTTATTAATGGATGAATGAATTATTAATGTTATATGATTGTGTATGGGGAATTGGGAGTGGTGTGAGGGGGCAGGGAGGGGCCAAATGAGCTCCCACTGTCACGTGGTTGGCCATGTTATGTAGAGAATATTAAACTATTCTCGAAACAAAGAGAATCTCAATAAGATACTGCACTTTTCAATATAATAAATACTTCATTTGAAGCATCAAACCAAAATGCAAAGATGAAATAAAGTGCTAACTTTTCACTATGGTGGCAGAAAAATGATTCTTTATACCCTGAATCCAATGCTCTGCATCATAATTTGAAGTTGTTTCCATTTCAATGTTCTAAGTTTAGTTTGTTTGTATGGATTTGTGTTGTGTGTGGATTTGGTTTCAAAGTTTTGTTTCTTCTATTTTTAGTGGTGACATAACTCTAAAATTTGAATTTTTTGCATAACAGGTTAGTGGAAAAATTGACAGCTCTGAAGGGTTTAGAGGCTCAATTGAGATAGATACATGGATATTTGGATCCTGTTGTTGATGGGAGGATTTGACTTAACCATGAAATTTTGTACCATCTGCAGGTATGCAAAAGTTTCTCTACTTATATTCATTCTTGATCATAAATGTTGTAAATGATATTAATGCTTCAAATTTAAGATTCATTTCATTGTTATAATGATCAAAATGTTATACTTTGATATACATTCAAGCATTCTCTTGCCCCTTACCCTTTTCTCTCTCCCCCCTCCTTTTAAGAATTTTCTTTGTCATAAAAGATTCACATTTTTGTCTCATTTACACAAATTTATCTTAAGCGCTAGGAGTGAATAAAGATATGTAAAAGATGATGGATTATGTCTAAACAACAACTTTCCATCTTATAGCTAATTAAATCCTTAATATTTGAATAGTTTAGAGCTCGAATAATGCTTGTATATGCATGTGTAGCAATAAGGGAGCCTATGTGAAGATTGAAATTTAAAACATCACTTTGGTATTTTTCCTTAGGCAATGAAATAATATTTTGAGTAATACAAACCTACAAACACATTGATATTTTTTGGCATTGCATTGAGGAATTTTTTTCTCTTATACCTACCTTGGCTATACATGGAGTTATATAATATTGGTTTCTGGGTTTATTCTTTGTAGTATTTAATTTGACATATGAAGACTAAAATCTTCTTAATGTCATGTGTCAGGTGTGAAAGCATATGAATCACTTGCTGAAGGCACCATTTTGTATTCATCCAAAAACTGGTTTGTTCTTTTTTTTATGTTTCTTGCATGTGTTTTTCTTAGGCTCTAGAGATGCAACTCGGCTTTTCCTTTGCACTTTTCATCTATTTTGATGATTACAGTAGATTTTCCTCATAATTTTCCATGTAGATCTATTTGTAACCTTATTTTCTACCAATCAATTTGCAAACCAGTCACATATTAAGGACCATTTCACTAACTTGTAGTCATCCATTACTTCATATGTTGCAGGTTGTGTCTGTGTGCCAATAAATCCTGATGATTATGAGAACTTTAATCCTACAAGTGTACCCAATCTTTCTCAAGTAAAAGTCTTACCTTATTTTATAGTACTTTAAATGGTTAATTGAAGGTGCTTCTTTAGATCTAAGATAGTTGAACCCTAGATTAAATATGGTATTAGATGGGCATATAATGATAAAACTGAGGTCCATTGAACACAAATTATGAACATAATTTTCTTGACTATGAATAGTGTTACAATTATAATTATTTCTCCTTTACCTACCTCTGCATTAATGAAAAAGATAGTAGATATTGAAAGTTCATTACATGTCTCATATATGTGTTAGTATTTTAATTTTGTTTAAGTTGTTCAAGAGCTTGATTAGGTCAAGAATATGTTCTACAAGCTCTGTTCTCTTGACACTACTCAACATTTTCCTGGCTACCATTTTCTCTTCAATCCGTGACGCTTTAACTCTTCCCTGTTATCCCTTATTGTTCTCAAGTGTAATGCTTTTTCTTATGCATCTGTGAATTTGTATGTATGATCACCACCTCTTTATGAAGTAGCATGGATAACCTTTTCATGGAATTGTTAAGTGAATGTACAATTTACGTGAGAATAACTACGAATTGTATGGAAGTAGTATTTCTTCATATTATTTCTAATTTGCATTGTAAACTTGTCTTTATAGGATTCCTTCTGGGGAACATCGTGAACTATGATGATAGTAGAGTCTTACAACACCATAAATCATTTGGCATTATCAATATATTGCTTATAGAATAATTCTATGCAAGTAAAATGGAATGTGCAATGACAATTGGTCTCGAATTCAAATATGAATATAAGTACATTATACACAAGAAGATGGTATCTATTCTATGATTTAAAGAACCCAAAAATAAGAAAATTAACAAGTTACATTTTTTTACTTGCTCTTAGAAACTTGTTTAATTGGCGAGACCCTTAGAATGTCTTGTTGATAACTAGCAGTGTTCAAAACTCCTGAAGAGGTTAGATCGGTGTGACATTAGATCTATCTTGCCAATGGAAGTCATCGTCAAGACATGGACTATCGGAGTGATTTTTCTAGCATGCGTCGATGATTGATCTCTCACCGATGGTACATTTCAAATATTTAAAATTGCATTTTGTTTCATCAAATTAATTTAAAACCATCAAATTTACCCCCAGTGCTGGGTCCAACGGGTTGCTATAGGTGCTGCATTAAAGCGCTTCGCTTGTAACTCCTTGCCCATTTCTTACTGCAATTTGACCTAAGACCACCCATGAATCAATAAAAGGTTTGACGAAGTTGATTAGATATGACGAAGGCTTCATCATATAACTCTTGCCCATTTCATCACAATTTCAACGAATGTCACCGAAATCACGTAAAAGTTCGATGAAGCTTAGTTCTACAAAGGCTTCCGTCGTAATCCTGCCCATTTCCCTTTCACTCCCAATGAAAGCTACCCATCAATCATGCTGGGTCCAATGAATTTCTTAGCTGTACAATGAAGTTTCACAGAACTTCCTGCCCATTTCATTGAAATGCATGGCAAACTTTGGTGCTTGTTTCAAAGATCTCGAAAGAGCCATTGGGGTAAATTGCATTTGGTTGTAATTCATCCAAGTGGATACATGAGTTTTTATCGATATTCTAAACATTGAGCCATTTTTGATGTCGACCACCGAATTAATATGTGATGTTATTTACGCTTAATTGGCCAATCCAATTACAACAAAAAATAGTGATGAAATTGTTTTTTTACTATTTGTTGTTTTTTTGACAAAAATTTGTCGAACGACCGATGAACGTTCGTCAAAAAATGGAGTCAAATTTAGTAGTGCGACAACTTAGCGAGGTCAGGTCATTGAACATTACAAGGTATTAAAACTTTGAAATTTTCAATTTCTAATCTGGTCTCGGTCCCAGTTCCAATTAAAGTTATTTGTTTCACCTCTTTGGTTCCTGATTTTCTCCTAGTCCCACTCCCAACAGATTTAAAATTTTACTGAGTATGCAGGGTAACCTAGAGAAGAATAGAGAAGTGTGAAAGGATAACACTTGTAATGATGATTTTCATACCTTCTTTTGGTCTAATCTAAGATTGTCTTGCGGGAATAAAAAATGTCAGAAGCATCAAAGGAAGTTTCACAAAAAGAAGGGCTAGTTGCAGAAAGCTCAAAGGGAGCAAAACCAAAGAAGATCAAGGTGGAACAATTGCCCTATACCTTGAGATACAAACACAAAGATTCTACTCTTACAACTAGTAAGTTAGATTCAAAACGGGAAAACATAATAGAGACCAATCTAGGCCCATTCAATTGTGAAGAGTTGGTTGTGGATACTTTCTCCAAGGATGTAATTGGAAAGACTAAAATAATAGCCTAATTTGGGTTGGCACATGTTACACTCTTTCCCCTATCAGTCCAGTGCCTAGAGCTTATACTCATAGTAGCAGGGGCATACAATATTTTATCCAAAAAATGTATGGACCTCCAAGGGAATGTGATTATTGATTTATCCCCTCAAATAATGAGGTTTGTGTTTAATGCACCTACCCCAAAGAGCCCCAAGCAATTAACTGAGGCAGAGGTATTGGAATTGTTTAACAAGGACAAGGAAGCTAATCAGTCCCACATGAACAAGAAGCAGTTGATAACTTGCACAACCAGATGCTAACAGTGGGATAGACCAAAAAATTTCTTCATGGCATCTTATGTCATATATTCAGCTACAAGGAGGGGAATATTCCCTAGATTAAATTCAGTGGGCACATTAGGAGAGGCTCCTCAGAAAAAAAAGGCATGGGAGCATTATGATCAACTAATCTTTCAAACCTCATAGTTGCACTATAGAAGGGTCAATGATGCATTCCTCTATGTCATCATCAATCACTTGATCGGAGATGTTGGATATAGGATGAGTAGGGAGGCCATGGCTTTTATTACTAAATGGGGGCATTAGTACATCCAATACCCCAAGTTCTTTATTTTAGGTTGGCAGACTTTGATGGACATCCTCATCAACTACCAAGATGTTGCAGTGATAGAATTTTTCTTATGGAGTTCATTTATTAAGCTCTGGGGGTTAATGAAAAATTTTCCAACAAACACAAGTCTGTATGCCACAAATTCCCCATGAAATTGGGAGAATACTACTGTGTTCACAATTTTGCTGCAAAGGCAGTATGTGAAGAGTTAAGATTTCTAAACTTGGGATTGTATACATCAAGGAAACATTTTGACCTAGAGCACAAGATGAATGGCATAGCTCCTACCATTTTTTATAAGCATTTTAACTTGTTGGAATATTTTTGGATTGATTTACAAGATGATTATGATGTTAGGAAGAGAAATTATGAAAGGCTTACCATCCCATGGATAATTGAATATGGGGTGAAGGAATATATTCCTAATACACTATCAGATGATGGTGTGGTTTTAGACCTTAGGTATGAAGCTAAGAATATAGGAACCAAAAGCTTGGACCCAGTAAATTGGGATGAGGAAGAATTCATTGACATAAAACAACTTTCCAGGATAGTGATGGATAGAAGTATTCAATGGGTGGTCATGAGGATCAAGGAGCCAGAAGCTCAATCTTAAAATAAGAGGAAAGCAATGATCACCCAAGGATATAGAAGAACAAAGAGGAGGACAGCTCCTAAAAAACAATTGGAGTACTTTCCCCCTAGCTCTGGAGGAGATGTTGATCTAGGGATGCCTACTCAAGAAATTCATTAATCACAAGGTGTAGAAGCTGCTACTGTTGGAGAAGGAGCTTCATCTCAACCTTCCCTCCTAGAGTAGTCTAGCAGGGAAGTACGTGTAGGTAGCCTTCATGAGCAAGGTGAGAAAGAAAAAAAAATGAGATTGATATCCATGATGTGGACACCGATTCAGAGGCTACACAATCACATCGTGAGCCTCTTACAACTATATCTACTGAGGACATTCAGGATATTGGAACTAAGCATGTTTTAACTGAAGAAGACTAGTGGCAATTGTTTGAGGATGCAAAGAAGGAGGTTGATGCCAAAGCACAAGCTGAGGCACTTTCCAAGCAATAAGAGGCTAAAGCCATAGCAAATACTAAAGAGCTTGCAAGGAAGCATAAGGAAAAGGAAGACCTCTTGCAACAAAAAAGAGAAAGTGAATGGAAATCCAATATAGAGAGGATGAAGTTGGCCCTCTTGTAGAAAATTCATGTCCTTGAAGAGTAAAAGGGCCAGAAGAGGAGGGAAAAAGAGGAACTTGAGGCCAAAGCTAAGGTTGCAGAGGAGGCACAAAGTAAAAAGGATGAAGAACTCTTGCTAAAGAAGTTGGAAGAAGGAGAACAAGCCAAGCATGAGCAAGAGGCAGCCAAAATGTGGGAGAGAGTTAAGAAATTGGAGAATCAAAGAGATGAAATGTTGGATCAACGGAGATTGGAGGAGGAAAGAGAGAAAGTTGAAGTTGATAGGCTTGCAAAGGAAATGGAAGAAAAGGAGCAACAACAAGAGGTTGATTCCCAACATAAGGTAACAATTCTGAAACCTCTCTCCTCTACCACTTCTTCACAACAAGTGGTTACTCCCCCTGCTGCCCCAACATGGTTGGAGCTTAACCTAGAGAAGAAGAAGATAGTCCAGTCCCATCCCCTGAAATGGGATTGATATGATGAAAGAGATTGAGAAGGAAAGTCCCAAGAAAATGGCTTGAGTCCTTCATTCCACTAAACTAATAGATGCTAGAGAGATTGTGGTTGAATGTGCCATTACTATGGTGGAAAAGGACAAGCAAGATATTGAGTTGAGTGATTACTAGCTAGGCAATGTGAACTTGGGAAGGCCTACAAGAAACCAGCAAATGGACCTAATTGATATTGTAGCATCCTCCACCAAGTCCAGAATAATAAAAGATAAATAAAGGAAATATAAGCTCAAGGCTCAATTAGATCAATTGCATAGGTTCTTGAAGGACCTATCTTCTCCTGTTTCTATACAATTTGTTGCTCCACAAACACCAATTTTGTTAAGCAAGAAATAATTTGGTGACCTTGTTGAGATGAGAATCAAGGTAAAGATGTTGGATAGATGGATTGATAGGTTGAACCAAGAGGTGGAGGAAATACTTGTTGAAGCCCACAAGGTTCATAAAGAAGCATTGGAATTATCCAATGATATGACTACATATGTTGACGTCCTTTGGAAGCAAGAAGAAGAATACAGAGAGCATGTGAGGAAGTTGAAAGAAATTAAAAAATTTCCTCAACAAACACTCTTGAAACAATCTATCCTTGAAGAAGGTAATGAATATTTCATTGATAAAACTATTAATATTATCATATTAAGGAATTCATTTATTTTTTCCCATAGGAATTAGGTACGACAGGCTGGAAAGGATTTGACAAACCAAATTGTGGAGTTAGAAGAAATCATAGCTATGATGGTGAATGAAGATGTCCCTATCAAGGATGGTTTCCATCTTGATGAGTTAAGGAAAAAATAGGATAATAGATCTCAAGAGGAAATGTAGAAGGGAGATGATGGTGATGACTTATTGATTGATAGGTTCATGGACATCAAGGAGGTAATAAAGATTGCTTGAAAGGAGCTTGCCAAATTGGATGATATGCAGAAGTTCACCTCTACTGAGTTAAAAAGAATAAAGTTTGAAGACAATTGGGTGGATGGGTTGGATGTGAACATGCTTAGAAAATTTTTATACAGTTATGATGAGTACTTAATTGAACAGAAGATAGGGGAGTAAAGTGTATGGAATATTCCTTTTTTGAATGAGGCATCATATGGTACAACCAGCTGGGTAGCTCTCCCCTATTTTTTAGGATCATAACACAAGTTCAACTAAGGATTCTTCAGTAGTTCAACCTTCTCCTTGTGCATCATATTTTGATACAGAGCCATCAAAAATTGAACTAAAGATCATGATGGCCAATCATCTCATGCAGCTCCAGTTGTTCCCTAATCGGTGGATCTCAATTTTTTTATTGGAGAAATTAGTTTTAGACTTTTCTATATGTAGTTTTTCTCTCCATATTGTAAAGTTCAGCTAATTGAAGAGAGATTGGCCACCTAAGGAAAAATTTAGGATTAAAAAAATTATATTTTTAGAAGCTTTTACAGTTTTCATGAAACATACTTATACATTTTACAATTTTTCAATAAAATTTTATGTTCTTTTCTAGAACTAGTTTTAATGATGATGTCCATGAACAATGGTCATTCATATGCCAATGAATGTTGTGCATAAATGTCTCTTATTTGATGAAAATCAATAGAAGATTATGAATTTGAGATTGTTTCCATTGAATTATTTGTGAATGATATTTCTTTGTGTTTATTGATCTATTAATTTCAATGGTGAGCTAGTGATGTGTTCTTGTTTGATTTTTGAAGTTTTTGAATGTTGAATGATTCTATGTCTTGAATTTTCACTATGAATGAATGCAATGTATGGAATTTTTTGTGGATTGTGTTTGAAAGGAAAGATCATTATGAAGTTTGTATTTCTAAATTGAAGGAAATATACATTTGTTTTTTGTTGTCGCGAGCTCTGTTCTTTCTTTTGATATTTATTTAAACCCCGCCAAAATGTTAGATTAATTTTTACTATGTAGTTTGTATCCCTTTATGAGTAGACCCCTTGAACATTACAGTTGCATAGGCCACTGAACAACATCAGCACAATTGAGAAGCAACTATAGAGACATTGGAAGATAGGTAGCTTTAGGTTATTTATCTTTTTCAGTAGAAATAGAGTTGAAATATTTTGTTTAACATTTCTATGTTACATTAACCATCAATAGGTCCCCAGCCACTGCACCCAAAAAATGATAGGTTGTCATTAGGTCCTATCTCTTTAGTTGAAAAATGCATCAATTGTATCAACCATGTAGTGTTTGAAGGCTATATGCAATAGAAAACATCTTGACTATCACTCTTAGGTTTTCTAAGTGTTTGGAATAGCTAAAATGAAACTTTAAATTAAGAGGCCACTAAACTAGAAAGCAAGAAATTATTAATCTAAAAAGCAAAAAATTAAACTAGAAAGCATGGATATAATTAAACTAAGAAGCATTTAAATTGTTGAAGAGGAAATGATTTCAAAGAAACTATGAAACATATAACTAACAACAGATAGCAAGCTTAACAATTAATAGAAAACAACTTAACAACTTGGAACTGATAATGAAAGTAGGTGCTCTAGAAATTCAAATAACATAATTTAAAGATTATAGACTCAACTACAACCTACAATATTAGCTTAAAAAAGCTCAACACATGAAAATAAACTTCACTTCCATTTATCATTTACAAAATGAAAACAACAAAATTAAAAATGAAATACTTATCTATCTAATCTATAGTCCCTCGAGTGGCCAGCTCTCAAGTTCTACGCTTAGCTCAGATCACATAAACTTTGTAAGTTCAAGATTACTCCATTCAAGATAATTCCATTCACAATATTAACAACTTAGAATGAGACAGGAAAAATTATTTTATTCATATTGAAAGTATATCTCAGAAACATAGTTCAAGAACACATTATGATAGCATAATTTTATCTCTCTATATCATTTCTTTTGACAGTTACATATTTATACAAAAACAGTTAACAAAATCCTATAATTCAACTGGTAAATATTACCACTAAAAATTTCTTCAACTGATTTTAAAAAACTAACAGACTTAAGTCCAAAACATAAATTATTAAAGAGGCTCAAAGTGAGCCATAACTTGTCATTTAACAGAAAATAACAGAAAGCTTCAAAAACTCGATCCACCATGTGCTCCCTAGAATTTCGGTTCCTATTATTTTGGCACTTGTCTTCAATTGTATGGAAGTTTGTGTTGAATTGACCAGCTGAGTATGATGACTGATTGTGCATAATATCTTGTACAATACTTAAAAACTAAACCATTATGTTAGTGCAGGTTAGCTTATTTCAAGTAATTTGAAAAAATAAAGATTATACAACTTCTCACAAAAAGAAAGATATTATTAGTCCTAAAGACACTTAATTGGAAAGTTAAATGTGATTGCAAGATATGAGGAAGGGTATTTAGTTCATTATATTGATGAGGTTATTTTTACCTCATCATAGCTATTTGAAGAAATGCCTCAAAGAAATAAAGTCTCATGGTGATGTGCATTTTTTCAAACAATTGGTTGCATTGTCTATGCTACCAAATTTTCCATACATGTATCTACAAAATTGGAATATATACTCCTCCCACATTGATAGATCTTTGAATATATTTTGGTTTTCATCTCTATTTCTAAATTTACCTCATCACTAATGTTGTGATATATTTTTAATATTTCCTTGATTAGTCTACCTACAAGGGATGGTAACCCTTCTCTCCATTGTTTCAAGACTCTTTATTCAAGGCTAAGTTAGCAACATGGGGAAAGGTGCAGCCTATCTTGCAATCATGGCATGCCACAAGACCACATTTCTTTAAGGCATTGGATCCAAAAATTCATGTGAGCATTGACAAGCTAGTGAGCTCACTAGCTTGTCAATGTATTAGGGTTGACAAGGTAGGGGTTGCATGAAAAAAATGTCTAATAAAAATGGGGTGTCATGATGATATGAACATTATCAACCCTTTACATCACCGTGACACCCCATTTCTATGAGGCATTTTTTTCATGCAGCCCCTACCTTGTCAACCCTATTGCATTGACAAGCTAGTGAGTATATCACTGTGACACCCCATTTCTATTAGGAATTTTTTTCATGCATCCCCTACCTTTTCAACCCTACCACATTGACAAGCTAGTGAGATCACTAGTTTTTCAATGTGGTAGGGTTGACATGACACCCCATTTCTATTAGGAATGTTTTTTCATGCAACCCCTACCTTGTCAACCATACTGTATTGACAAGCTAGTGAGCTCACTAGCTTTTCAATGTAGTAGGGTTGACAAGGTAGGGGCAGTATGAAAAAATTCCTCATAGAAATGGGGTGTCATGGTGATGTACATCACCATGACACCCCCTTTCTACGAGGAATTTTTGCATGTTTCCCCTACCTTTTCAATGAGACACCCCATTTCTATGAGGCATTTTTTCATGTTGCCCCTACCTTTTCAACGGTACATCACTGTGAGACCCCATTTCTATGAGGAATTTTTTCATGTTGCCCCTACATTGTCAAGGACACATCATCATGAGACCTCATTTCTATGAGGCATTTTTTCATGTAGCCCCTACCTTGTCAACCCTACTGCATTGACAAGCTAGTGAGCTCACTAGCTTGTCAATGTAGTAGGGTTGACAAGGTAGGGGTAGCATGAAAAAATTCCTCATAGAAATGGGGTGTCACAGTGATGTACTCACTAGCTTGTCAATGCGGTAGGGTTGAAAAGGTAGGGGTTGCATGAAAAAAATGCCTCATAGAAATGGGGTGTCACGATGATGTAAATGGTTGATAATGTCAGTGGTCTCAACCCTTTACATCATCATGACACCCCATTTCTATGAGGCATTTTTCATTCTACCCCTACATTGTCAACCCTACCACATTGATAAGCTAGTGAGCTCACTAGCTTGTCATGGGTACCACATTTTACATACATGTCTACCAAAACATTATTGTCAAAAAATTCATATGCCTTGTCCATGCTTCCATTTTGAGCATATCTTGTAATCATGGCATGCCACATGACCACATTTCTTTAAGGCATTGGATCCAAAAATTCATGTGAGCATTGACAAGCTAGTGAGCTCACTAGCTTGTAAATGCAATAGGGTTGACAAGGTAGGGTCTGCATGAAAAAATGCCCCACAAAAATAGGGTGTCACGGTAAAAAAATGCCTCACAGAAATGGGGTGTCACGTCACTATGACACCCCATTTCTATGAGGCATTTTTTCATGCAGCCCCTACCTTGTCAACCCTACCACATTGACAAGCTAGTGAGCTCACTAGCTTGATTTTGCATACATGTCTACCAAAACATTATTATCAAAAAACTTGCATGCCTTGTCCATGCTTCCATTTTGAGCCTATCTTTCAATCATGGCATACCACATGACCACATTTATTTAATGCATTCCATCCAAAAATTCATGTGACCTTTTCCTATGCTAGAAATAATCTTCTATAGGATGATTGTAAGTATTTTGTATGAAGCCTTGAATGACATATATTTCATTTATTTGTATGGATTTTATTTTTAACTAATATTTGTCTCATTATCATGCCACAAGTAAAATTATCCGCCATGCCGAGGAAATGAAGAAGGAATAAACCAATAGAGGAAGATTACAAAACTAATAAAGTAAATAAAAAATGGATGAGGGAATATCATCAGAAGAAGAAATTGGATATGATTAATGAAAACAAGCCAATTGAAGAGGAACCTCAACCATCAAAAAGATGAAAGGCATTGGTGGTACAAAGGGAACGAATGTGAAAGCATCGTGCTAAGACAGATTTGAATATTGTAGTTGGAGACACACCCTCTATCGCAAGTGAATACAAAGAGACACCATCTACCACAAGTGAATATGGAGGGACACCATCCACCACATCTCAAGTTGAGAGTAGATCATCACTCGCATTTGACAAAGTAGGTATGCCATCATCCCCATGTCAACCTCAAGGTGTGTCATCTATTCCACCCTCAATGGAAGGTATGTGATCTAACCCATATCACTTAAATTTTGATGAAATTCCTAATGTTGAGATGTATGTACATAGGAGAACACCACCTAAAATTTTGCATAGAAAGCCAAAGCATTTGATTAATATTGATAAGAATATTTTGTAGCCAATGGAAGGTAAGATTCCATAATGCACTTGTAGAAGATATTCTGATAAGATTTTGAAATTATTCTTTGAAAGGATAAATGAGACTGCAAGATGTCAGCTATTTTTTGAAATGATGCGAGGTATAAAGTATAGAAATATCATGAAGATTCTTGGGTTGAGAACATCAAATGCTTCAAGTGAAAATACTATTATGAAGAATCTAATGGATGCTTATGAGAGTGTGGGTAAGACCTCATGCTCAAAGGATATTAATGTCACCTAACATTTCATTACATTAACTTTGGTAAGTAGTCAAACAAGGATATCTCATCTCATTAGAAAGACAAGTCAATAATTGAGAACTAATAGAAAAACTTTATCAAGAGCGGTTCAAAGGTGCCAAATAATTGAGGGCACCGATTCAAATGAATTATGGGAATTCTCGAGGAGATTGTTGGCATATGGATTCTAGAGTTCTCATTGATGGCAACCTAAGTAATTATTCCAGTTCACAAATTAGAATTTGTTCCTACCGGAAGGTAGAGTGAAGAATAGAGTTTTACCGGATGAAAGAATGAAGAATAGGAGATCCAGTTATTATTTCAATCTATATGCTTCATCAGATTATAATTTTAGGTTATGGATCTCGGGGAAGGTTTTTGAGCATCTATTTTATATTATTGTTAAGTCTTGTGTTGTCACATTAATCGGTGTATGAGTTAGGAGATCTGGAAGGATGACTTTTCTATTTATTTGCTCATGGTGGTTGACTTGGTGAATGTAGCATTTCATAGATGTATAAGAAGTAATTGTTTAATTATCTCTTGTGTTGGAAATTTTTTTTTGGGTCCCAGCATAATATTAGCTGAATTTGATGGGTGTGCATTAAATATAATTTGTGATTTGAGCTGACCGTTGGAGAATATTTCATGTTTTACTGAAGCCAAATTGAAGCAATTGAAATCCTTGATAGCTGATATATATGTGATTTTGATTAATTCATTTTGGTGTGTGATTAGGTGTTTAGAGCAGAGCATATGTGTGTGTGAATATCAAAAGATTAGTTGATCAAATTTTGCTTGTGCAGAAGAGGATTTTTGTGAGGCGAATTAAGGCAGAGTAGAGAAAAGTGCAGAATCGGATAGAAGGTCCAGAATCTAATCTATGAGCTTCACTGGAACTGATGCTAGGAATTTGTAGATGCTCCTTTCTTAGTTTAACCTTTTTTTATAATCCAAACATTTTGTAAAGCAGTGATCCTTCCTTATTTTTAGTAGTGAGCTCTAGGAAGTGTGCTTGAATGCATGTGCATTCCCTTTTTCTTCATACTTTTAACAGAGTATAAATTGTGGATTAATCTCCACTGTGATTTTTCCCCTAATAGGGTTTCCATGTAAAAATTCTTGGTGTTATGGTTTTTTGATTCTTTCCTTCATGTGCTTGCATCTTTACTTCTATTGAAATGTTGTAAATGGGTTAAGATCTGAAATAAAATTTAAATATTGTTGAACACTGATTCACCCCCCCTCTCAGTGTTCCTTGAGTCCAACAATTGGTATCAGAGCAGGTTCCTCTAAAGAATTTTTAAAGCTTGAGATGGATCTTGGAATGCAATGGACTCTAGTAGTCTTCAACAGTAGCTTTTGGTGGCACTTGATGATCTTTATCAGTCTAAAGTAGAAGTCATGGAATTAAGAGAACATCTTGAGGATGCTAAAAAATTCATTCAATCATTGAAGGATAAAATCAATGAGTCAAGAGAAAAGAGGAAGGAGCTATGTGATCAGCTGAAGCAGAAAGAAAATAAAGGCCTGGAAGATGTTCACCTGAATCAGACCTTAAAATAAATAACTGAAGAATGTGAAAAGCTTGCTAGAGATAATGTTGCTCTAAAGCTTGAGATGGAATCTATGGTAATGAGGAAAACTAAGGAGATTGAAGAAAGAAAGAAGAATGAGGATAATTTGACCCAGTCCTTAAAAGAAAGATCTAAAGAATGCAGCAGAGTTAATAGTGGATTCATTTAGCTGGAGATAGAACTGCAACAATCCAAAAATAATAAAAAAGAGCTTGAAAGACAAATAGTTATTCTCAAAAATGAACTCACTACTGCAAATGAATACAAGGAGAAGTTTAAGATTAGTTTTGCTAAGCTTGATGAGTTGACTAAAGGATAAAATGATGCAAATGACAAGCGAGGTCTTGGATATGATAAGGGAGAAAGCTTTGGATCTGAACATGAGGATTCTAGACAAAGAAATCAAATGAACAAAGGCAAAAGGCATCCAGTAAGATGACCCACTGCTCAAAAGTTTAATGTTTTCTGCTTTGCTTGTAATAAATTTGGTCATATGGCTTCTTAGTGTAGAAGTAAAATAAATTCAAGCAATCCATCATTTCTCGATCAGTGTTTCAATTGCAACAACTTTGGTCATAAGTCAATTGAATGCAGAAGTATGTTTTTCAGTGTAAGGAATGTTAAATGCTACACCTGTGGAATATTTGGGCATATTGATAATAAATGTAGATCAAGAGGAAATCAATGGAATGAATGGTCTAGACAAATAAATCATGTGTGTTACAATTGCAATAGATTTGGTCACATTGCAAGATTTTGCAGGAATATAAATATGCATAGAAGAGGTCTGGTATACAAAGGAAAAATTTCATAGACAAATGATAAAGGAAAAGTGAAAATTACTATGGAAGAGATAAGAGATTAGATGAAGAAAACATGGGTAAGGAAGAGTGAATCTGATGAAGGAAATAAGCTCGCACTAGAAGCAGGTTTTGGTAATTCCTCCAGAAATTGATCTCAAGCCATTGGCCTAAGGGAAATTTTCAAGAAAATCCTTTGTCCCCCTATCAATAGTTGGCACCGGAATGCAGTAAGTTGTCAGTAGTTGTGCTAGTGGTTTACAATTGTATCGGTGGTCATTTATGCAGAAATCTGAGAAGTAGAAGGTTCGCAAATGAATTTTTCTTTTTGCTATCTAAGAAAGTAGAGTATCTGGAACACCTAGGGAAAAAAAATTAATGCGATAAAGAGGTTAGGTGTGTGAGTTATAAAAGGGTATTTGGAACCCTCATTTTTCATCATGCATTGTAGAAAAAAAAAAGGAGAGCCTTTGCAATAGAATTTTGAAGGAGTAAAGACATTTCGGTGGTGAATTCATCAGGTATTTCAATTGCTTGTAAAATTCTCACTAAATTTAGTGTTCGGTAGAAAACTTGTTCAGTACAGAAGGAAAAATGAAGCAAATCAAAGGAATTGTGAATTTAGATGAATACAGTAGTGAAAAGATTAGGGATGTGAGAAATTTTTTTCTGATCGATGAATTGAAATGGCTTGAAGGTGTAAAACACAAAAGTTTGGACATTTGGAATGAATTTCCATACTTTGATAACATAGAAGTTGTTAGGTTTATCTTGAACAAATTGAATGATGACATTATAAATTTGGATAAACCCTATCACATTTCAAAAGAAGTGATCAAGAATTTGACTGGTTTATGCAATTTTGGGGATATTCTAAAAGTGAAGTCGATTCAGAACAAGGAGTTCAAAACCCTAACTGGAGTAATAGGAGATCAAAGGGCTCTGATAATTTCATCGATCAAAGATTTGATAACAAGGTACATTACACATGGAATTTCATACAAAATATTTTTCAGAAACAGGGAAGGTGCAACTTCGGTAGGCGCAGTTTATATCTCTCATAAAATGATAATGGAGGATCATGATTTTGATTTGTTTGGATTGCTAAAAGATTAATTGATGGAAAATGTGCAACTAACAAAGGAGGAAGATTATCCCTTCAGGTTTGGTACCTTGGTCATATGTCTTGTGATGTATTTTCTTAGTTGCTTGTCATAGATCGATAATATTGTCTGGAAAGAAAATGGACCGGTTTGTAAACAAATTTTTGAACACTCTAATACTTTGGAAAATTATGAGCAAGAGTATACAAATTTCTTTAAAGAATTTCTAGGGAAGTTTGGAGAAGTTAGCATTTCTATTTTGGTAAAAGCACTTGAAGTTGGATCTTCTTCTGGTGAGATGGAGAGGAAGAAGAAAAGAGCACAATAGATTGTTGATTATACTCCTTCAGCACTCAAGACTCCAAAAATCAAAGGAAAAGGTAAATATCTAGTGATTGTGGACATACCAAATGAAGAATCTGATGAGTACACTCCAAGGGAAGAACCAAAATCAATTGAACCAAATGTAGTTATGGCAGAAGGAAGTGAAGAAGAAGGTGTTTTATCCAAAACAAATATACTGCATATTGTTTAGGAGAAATGTGGGATGTAGAAAATTATAGACATATGGTCTAAGAGACCCTCTTATGAGCAGGACCTGATCGAGAACACATTAAGTACTTTTTTTTGCACAATAACATTGGTTTGGAGATTTTACAGAATGTGTTTCCTGAAGAGATGATTGAGTGCCTTAAGGATGCCATGGTCTCTAAGTCTCAAGACAGGAAAGAGGGAGAAATAATTCTACATCTAAAGGCTCAGTTCAGGCTATCTCTCACCAAACTAAAAAGGAAAATGAATGTGTTGAGGCAATGCATAAATACAACCAATAACATCTACAACTATTGTCTTCGTTGGCCTCATGCAATTGGTAATTACAAAGATAAGCTAGAGTAGATTGAATCTGAGCTTAACAAAATAGGTCAAGATTATAACATGTTTCAAGATTAGGATGCTGCAGTCAAGAAAAGGATTCAAGTGTTGCAATCTAAGCATACAAAAGTTTTTTTCACCAGAAACAACCTTGTGGATGCCTTTTGGAAAGTGAAGGATTTAACCGAATGTAGATTGGAGTAGTTGATTGAGATTCTGAGGAAAGGAGAGAAATTAGAAGAGGCAATCACAATTTTGGAATCCCTCACCTAGATTATCAACTGGACATCAAAAAACAACAACATGATCATAATCATTAGGATTGTAGTGGAAGCTTGGAGGATATTCTTTCTGAAAATGAAAGATAAGTACAAGATAATTTTTTGACTCAAGTAGTAGTTGTACTTCTTCAAATTTTAATCAAATTTTTGAAAGGGGGAGAGAGTGAAGTGAAAAATATGTTTTTCATTGATGTCAAAGGGGGAGAGAGAGTAGTGAAAAATGCTTTATCATTCTAAGGGGGAGATGTGTTTTGAAAAATGAATTTGTGTTTTGAAATTTTGAACTTTGGCAGCTTAATCGTATTGGTTCCAACACTTAGTGATTTTTCACTAAGTGTTGAAATCAATGTCAAAGGGGGAGATTGTTGGCATATGGCTTCTATTTTTGTCATTTATTGCAACCTACATCATTATTCTCGTCCATAGATCACAATTTTTTCCTACTGGCAGGTAGAGTGAAGAACAGAGTTTTACTAGATGAAAGAATGAAGAATAGGGTATTTGATTAGTATGTCGATTTGTATGCTTCACTGGATTATCATTTTAGGTTGTGGATCTTAGGGAAGGTTGTTGAGCATATATTTTATCTTATTGTTAAGTTATTTTTTGTTACATTAATCAGTGTATGAGTTAGGAGATCCAGCAAGATGATTTTTCTGTTTATTTGCTCATGGTGGCCGACTTGGTGAATGTAGCATGTCGCGGATGTATAAGGAGTAATTGTTTAATTTTTTCTTGTGTTGGAAATTTTTTTTTGGGTCCCAACATAACATTAGCCAACTTTGATGGGTGTGCATTAAATAAAAAAAATTATTTGAGCCGACCATTAGAGAATATTTCATTTTTTGTTGAAGCCAACTTGAAGCGATTGAAATCCTTGATAGAGGATGTATATGTGAGTTCGGGTAATTCATTTTGGTGTGTGAGTAGGTGTGAAGAGTAGAGAAAATGTGTGTGTGAATATCAGAAGATTATTTGAGCAAATTTTTCTTGTGTAGAAGAGGATTTTTGTGAGACGAATTAAGGCAGAGCAGAGCAAAGTGCAAAATTAGACAGAAGGTCTAGAATCTAATCTATGAGCTTCACTAGAACTGATACCAGGAATTTTTAGATGCTACTTTCTCAGTTCAACCTTTTGTTATAATCCAAAAATTTTGTAAGGAAGTGATCCTTCCTTATTTTGAGCAGTGATCTCTAGGCAGTGTGCCTAAATGCATGTGCATTCCCTTTTTCTTCATACTTTTAATAGGGTATAAATTGTGGATTAATCTCCACCGTGGTTTTTCCCCTAACAGGGTTTCCACATAAAATTCTTGGTGTTATGGTGTTTTTTATTTTTTCCTTCATGTGCTTCCATCTTTACTTCTGTTGAAATGTTGTAAATGGGTTAAGATCTTAAATGAAAGTTAAATATTGTTGAACATTGATTCACCCCCCCTCTCAGTGTTCCTTGAGTCCAATAGAGACTCCAATGAAAAGATAAACCATTTGTTGAAGCATTGAGAACACTAATTGAAGACTATTGGAATAATAACACAAGGCATCTCTAAATCAAAGGGATGTGGTAAGAAGAAGAATCAACAATCAGAACCATGAGCCACATTGAAAGCATTTTTTGGATACGACTCAAACCCAATTTTTTCATAAATTTCAAGAGCATTATCCTCAAGTTTGAATTTCTCAAAGATATTTTGAAATGCTTAAACCTTTTTATGTCAAGATAAATTAGACACACACTACTTGTTGTAGATTACATATTGAATTCTCTAACCATTATGATGTTTATCGTTCTATATGTTTAGATTTGTATACTACTGATGTTTTACAAGATTGTGGCATACGTTCCTCACCAACATCTTCTAGAGAGTTCTTATCAAAAAAATTATGTGAAAGAGAGGATGGCCAGATATTCTACAAGAAACTATGCTTGGATGGTTCATGTTAGCATTGTGGTGGCTTGCAATGTATGTCAATATGTCAACATATGCAAAGCACACATGCAGTGGGAAAGAAACTAGTAGAGTGTAGGAAGTATAAAATAGTGGCATATGTTACAAAAGATGGTAATCAAGCAAAAAGGTGTGGTTTGGTTATTGAGAAGATTCCAATGTATCATTTTATGTCTAAATTTCATGATAGTATAGTGTATGAGTATGCAAGGCATACTCATATAGCTCGATGGTTGGACATGCAATTCAAGTTATGTAAGGACACCTTTCTAGTTGGTGGCATCGTTTCAATGGTCGAATTTGTAGAGAACCACTCTATAGCCACAACGTGAGGTGAAATCATAATATTACAAATCCAGATAGGTTTCTATATTTTTTCACATAGCATTCATTCATGCAATTGATAGTATAGATGACCAAAGGAAGGTATTGAGGGAGTACCACTTTTATATTAGTGATGATCGTACACATTCTCCAGAGTTTGTGCAAGGTTGATTCCATTTGTTCTACAATTATTTGGCTCAGAAGGGAATAGCATATGGTCAACATAACATATGGTTGGATAATTGTGCAACACAATTCAAGAATTCTTGCATGTTGTATTGGTTAAGTAGGATGCATGTCATTACAGGTGTTCCGCATATGTAGAACTTTTGTGAGGTCAGGCATGAAAAGGGGGAGCATGATGGTGTAGGATCATGTGTGAAAAGAGCATTAGCATGAGAAGAGTTAAAGTATAAAGACAATGCAAAGTTGATAGATGCAAAATCAATCATCTAGTGGTGTAATGCTTCAATGGGTCCAGGTAATGAAGGTAAGTCTTCAGTTCATAGATTTTTTTTTGGTTGATGGATGATACTAACATTGCACCATATGAAGACTATTGTACACTGACGGGATCGAGTGAGCTACACTCTTTCCTTAGCTCATGGAGTATCCATATGCGAAAGATGGCATGCTTTTATTTTTCATTTACAATGCAAGCCTAGGATGAGTGTGTGTCAAAGGAGTGGGTTGAGAAATGGTTGTTAAGTTATCTTAGCCCACTTCACACTTATTTCCCTCTAATGGCATTAGAACTAACACAGATGGAATCATCGGTTGAATTTGACCACATATCAAATCTAGTTCAACTAGGTAATATATCTACTTACGTAGTTTTTGAAATTCCTAGTATTATCTTACTCAATGGGTGCACCATTTAATTAAAAAATTTGGTTTCTGCATTTTAACAGGTTGTCTTGTTCTATGATCGATGAATAACTGGGCTAATTAAGATTTTTCAATATCAAGTGCCCTCATCTCATCATATGATAACCCATTGGCATAAAATTTCCTTTGTTCCTCTCGCCATTGTGCAAATCTATTGTGTTGAGTTGCCAAAGTTTCAACATTTGAAATGATTGTTTCCAAAGTGTTTTTCATGTCTGATAGCTCGGTGAGTGTCTCATAGATTTGACATAAATTTCTCAATTGATCTAAATTTCTATGAATAGATTCATGTATTGTTGACACATTTTGGTTTGGAAACAACCTATCACGATGAAGGAGGATTTGGAGGGTTTTCATCTTGTGTGGGGTTAGGGTTTTCATGTTGAGCCATTTTAAGCCTATTAATTGAATTTGATTGATTTTGAGCAAGATGATAACCCATTGGCATAAAAATATAAAAATCCAAACATACCTTTGAAATTTGATTGATTTTGAGCAAGATGATTCACTGTGAACAAATATCCAAGTTGGGAAGTAGAGAAACCCACGCATAGTGAGCTAAAAATGAGCTCTTGAGTTTTTCTTTTTTATTTTATAAAACAGGAAACAGATATTAGTTTTGAAACAGATATTTGTTTCATGTTTTATACTTTTTTTAATATATGGTCGAGTTCAAGACTTGACCATATATTAATTGGGGGCATTTTTTTGAAATGTATAATATAAAAGTATATTATATAATATATAATAATTATTATATTATAATATAATATACATTATATTATGTATAATATATATATATATATATATTTGTTAACGATACGTGTATCCCTGCGACCCCACCTAGCGGTCCAGTAACCTGTATCTTGGGTACCTCGGGCGAGCGAGGGCCAAACTAGTCCCCTGTGGGGGGACCCAACAGCCAACAAGCCAGTCCCAACTGGGTAAACCCGAGAGCAGAGTCGAACCTAAGACCAATGGGGAGAAAGCCCATGGCCCAAGCCAACTCCACTACCCTTGCCAGCTATTATGTATAATATATATATTATATTATTATATTATACTATATAATCATATTATATATTATATTATATTATTATATTATATTATATAATCATATTATATTATATTATTATATTATATTATATTATATAATCATATTATATTATATTATTATATTATATTATATAATCATATTATATTATATAATCATATAATTATATAATCATATAATATAATAAATTTAGTATTATATTAATATTTAATATTTAAAATTATATAAATATTATAATAAAATATAATATTATAATATATTAAATATATTATTATATAATATAAAATTAAAAAACATTATTATAATTTTTTTTAATTTAATTTCCATATGATGTATGATAAATATATTAAAAAATAATATATATATATATATAATATATTAAATAAAAAAATTGGTCGAACTAGGACCTAACGAAATTAAAAATTATGACTTAAACTAATGGATATCTGTTTAGAAACAGATATCCATTTTGGTTTGGTATTAAGTTTGACACTAGTACTTTCCACCCAAGCCTACAAAAAGTCAAAGCAAAAATTTCACATTTTTGGGTGAGTTAAAAATGCCTTTTTTCACATTACCACTTTTTGGCCCCCATGCTCCTGCATAGACCCTTTTTTGCATATAATTTTGCACCAAAGGCTTTCTGGCTCCATGTAAATTTTCTAGCTTAATTTTCCTCCCAAAGCCAAATTTTGTGGGTCCATATGCCTTAATCCTGCTCCACCCCATCACTTAGGCTAACAAGCAGTTTCCCACTCAATTAAAGGTATCCTTCTTGTTTCCTTAGCACCCTCCCACAAAAATCTCTTCAAATAACCTTTCTTCTTCCCTGCATAATTAAATAATTTTAATTATTTAATTATTTTACCATATCTTCTATTAATTAAATGATTTTTAATTACTTAATTAATTCATGTCCCCTTGCTTTACTTTTCTTTTTTATTAATTAAATAAATTAATATTTATTTAATTGTGTCGCTAACATTCTCTTTCCTTCTATAGTTAAATAAATTATCATTTATTTAATTATTTGCTCTCCATTATTCATCTATAGTTAAATATTTATATTATTCATTAATCTTTTTTGTCCTTCTATAGTTAAATAATTATTGGAATTATTTAACTATCTTTTATCACTCTTCCATCATTAAATAATTAATCTGATTTAATTATTTAATGCCTTCTTCCCATTTTCTCTAGATATTTAATTTAATGGTTGCACAATCATTTTAAATTAAATATCCATTTCTCTTATTCTCTCAAATAAATAATTTAAATTATTATTTATTCCTTCACATGCTTCTCCATGAATTAAATATTATTATTTGATTCCTTCACTGTCTTCCCTCCACTTTCTCATTTGAATCTCGGTCGTTGATTCCTTTTGGTCTTCTTTCAATCTTGACCATCTATCCTTAATCATCCCTAGCCCACTACTTTGTGGTGCATGAATGCTCCACTATTGATCTTGGCATCTTCTAGACGTTTAATTTTGTTTGTCCATTTGAGAAGCTTTTCTATAAAAGAGAGTTGTCTCCTTCATTTAGGCTTTACAACCACATATATCCAACATTCTTGATATCATATCATAGTCATTTGTATGTAGTTATGTGCAACAAAATCTGAGGGAAAGCTTGCAAAAGCAGTTTTGAGGAGATGCAAGGAAGGTGAATCAAGTTTGAGCATGGATTTTGGTACAGTTTTGGTTATTGTTTGATCTCCTTTGCTTGTTTGTGCTTTCTTGTTTAGATTTAGGATTTCTTGGTTTATATTTGAAGTATTTGTGGTTGCTACTTGGTCTTTACCTTTGGATTTAAATTTAACTTGATCTTACAGGTGTCTTGTGTTGTTTTGATCTCCTATGCTTCTCACTATTTTTCACCCCAGCCTATACATACAAGATATAGAATTAGATACTATGCCAAAGTCAAAAAATATATAAATTATTTACAATGGTATATATATTATAAACACACTTACATCATACTAGTAGTCTAAATCTTCTTGCCTACGACACTTAACATCATCAAGAGATTTGTGTCCTCACACGGTGGTGTTTACATCCATCTATAACATAACAAATATATATTTAACAATTATTTTATATAGGTCTACCTAATATCAATTGATAGAAAATAAACATTATTAAATATATATTCATACTCATACCTGAAGTAACACCAACTTCCAAATTTTCTCTTATTCCAAGAGGTGTGACTATTGTATTCATCAACTAAACAAACAATAATAGATTAAAATAAAAAACACAAATATATATAAACAACAAATTTGAAATTTGCAAAAACAAACTTAAATGTGTTGTAGTGTACCTACATAGATCCAATGTTATAATAATCCATGGAGATATGTGTACTAGATGGTTATGTGATGCCAACCTATTCAATAAAAAGTTGTATTTCAAAATATTAAACATTATTTTGAATAAAAAGTATTATTTTATTTTTATATGCTATACAAAATTTACCTTTGATACAGATGTAGGTGTATAAGTTGTTGCAGGAATGCTTGATGATGTACCACCATCTAGTGTTACACCATTAAATGCATAATGTTTGCATCATTTATATTCAATTTTATATAATTAGAAATATATTTACATTTACAAATTGTAAGTATTTAATAGATAAAATGTAATAAATTAAAATCAGCATACCTGTATTTGACCAGCATACACCTTATTCAAAAACTCATATGTCATCATTGTATTATTTGATGTACCATCCTAATGATCCTTGCTACTCCCATAACATCTATACTAACAATAAGAACACACATGGGAGGTGGAACCATCTGCACCCTCTGCATCACTATCTCTCCCAAAGTATAGATTACAATAGTTTGAGCATATATGAGAGCTAGGGGCACTAGAGTTAGATGGTTGAGTTGTTACATCATCATGTGAGGAAAAAGGTTGGGATATTTGTGTGTCATGCTCTATAATGGAATCTCTTAGGATAGTAACTGCATGGAGATTATTCACCTCCATACTCTCTTTGATGGCTACTAGAACCATCACATGATAAATAGGTTTTTTTGCTAGTGTTCTTTGATGTTCAAGGTTATCTACTCGATGATCTCTTGGTCTATGTTTTTCAAAGCCACCACCTCTACCCTAAAACTCCCTCATATCAAAATAATTGGGAATTTCATTAAGGATAAACTCACAGTATAGTTTTCTAAGAAAATATAGCAACACCTCACAATTATTACATGGAGGTTGGTAAAAGATCATCCACCACCTATCCCAAAAATTATTTCTTATCTCATCATGAATACACCAATGTATTGGAAACCTCTTTGAATTTGGATGAATAGGTTCATTGGTTCTAGGATCCATAAACAGAACACGTAAATTTTATTTGCTTATGTTTTTCCTTTTCACTTGATCATAAGACAATTTTGTTGCATAAAATTGATGACATGAATATCTATAAGTTTTCCATTGATTTATTTGATTTGTAACTATTTCAAAATTTATCATCATTAATTCCAATTCTAGGGTATGTGATAGGTGATGTTGGTTTGATGTTGAACCCCTCAATTTTGAAATTAATTAAGAAATTAAAACTTTATTTTATTCTAGATTCCCTAACAAATCCTCTTAGCTTTTGTTGACGTGTGTTTTGGCACAGCAACATACAAACAAAATATTGCTACTTATCTTCTCCTGAAAGAGAAAGGCAACACATGGATGCCTTAGCTCCCAAGGTCTTTGTAGTTGGGTCTCAACTGTGCTGATGTTACTCAGTGGTCAATGTAATAGTAATGTTCAAGGGGCATACTAGTGTTGAGCTTTTGGATTGTTATGGGGGGGGTAAGCATAAATTTAAATCTATTCTAACTGGGGTTTTAAAGGAACAGAAAAAGATAGATCAGGGATTTGCAACATAAAAGAACAATGATTTATCCAACTTAACCAGACTTGTTGTCTTTCAAGGAATTCCTAACTAAAACTACAGAACAAACTTAACTTGTGACTAACACACAGTATCATTCATTCACAGTGCTGATTTCAACAGCAGATTGCAAGTTACCATTTAAACAAAACATAAAATAAAATTTCATTCCCTGAAAGCTTCCCAAATCAGATAATTAACTTAAGACAAACACCATTCTAGAACACAACATGAAATAGATTTTAATCTGGTTGCTTCTACTGTTAGTGAAATAGATAAGCAACACTTACAAAGCTGGCACAATCACCAGTGTACAGAAAATCTGTGATCTCGAATTGTTTCCATTTATACTAGGGAAACTGAAAGATACATTAGTCTATTCTGAATCTAACTCCTACTCCAAGAAGACAAAAGAAGGTCCTATTACAAAGAATCGGGATCAGTTTCTATTCCCTCTATTCCTATTCTACCAACTACTAACCAAAAGTTCTAATCCTACCATTCCAACCCTTTACAAAGAGGCAAGAATGCCTTATATACAGAATCTACCAAAAAGAATGCATTGTCCTCCTGCATTAGGGTTTATAAAATATCCACAGACTGTAGGAGAGTCGGCCTTTAGATCTTTTTGAGGAAAGTCAAAACTACATTCAATGTGAAGCCCTGTTGTCCATATTGCTGGAAAGGTTGTTCCAGGGATCACCTTAGATCTTTTACATCTACAGTATTTACTCTCCTGTCTCTGTATCCATCTTCGAGCTCTGTTGGGGGTCGCCTTGAATGCTCAGAATATCTCCATTAATAATGATCTGCCTATTAGCGGTCACTACAGCTATCCCTCTGAGTCAGTCTCTTCTTTCCTTCAGCTTCCTTTCTATTCTGGACTTCTGCAGTACATTGACCATCTCCTGGAAGCACCATCGGGCCCTCTCATGTAGATCTGAATGCCATCACTTGAGTAGATTCATCCCTTCTGATCTTAGAAAGAGTCCATCTGATTTACATTCTGTTGGTCTTCCACAGGGGCAGTCAATTGATCAAACCATTGCAGGTTATCCCTCTTAGCTCCTCCTGATTGGTTAGACATTCGCCACGCCAAATTCCCAGGCAATCAAAAGTGATCCCCATTGAAACGCATGTCGGTGAGACACCTATCATGTCTCCCCAGTGTGATTTTATCTTCTGACAGTTATTGGCATAGCACGGACCAATCAGTGAGACCCTTCAACGAGCTACAGAATTCATATCGAGCTCATCCTGTATCAGCAAGACCCCATCATTTCACTAAGACCTCTTGGCACATACCTTTCCTTTCCCCAAAGGGACATCCTGTCGGCATGACCTCCTTTCTTCGCCAAGACCTGTTGGCGAAGGCATTACCCTCTTGGCGACTCTGTTTTCTTTCAATTTAACCACATCCCTTCACTGAGACCACATGGCGAAGTCCTCCTTATCTCCCTAATGGGCTTCCCTGTCGCTGAGACATCTTGGCGAAGAATATTTTTGAGTTGCTTTTATTTCCCCGGCTTATTGGTTCTTTCAGTATGACCCCCTTTCTTCACCAAGACCTTATGGTGAAGCTTTTATTTTCTCCCTGAACCTACTATGTCGGAAAAAGTCACGGTGATGCCAGATTCACTAGGCGAGTTCATCTCGGATGTCGGGGAGACCTTACCCCAATTTTCTCTTCTCTTACCGAGCCTTCTCCTATTGTCGGAAAGACTCCCTCCTTTGCCAAGACCTTATGGCAAAGACATGACCCTCGGCGAGAAGTCTTGGCGATATCCACCTTGTGTTGGGTAGATGTTGTCAGGTCGGAGAGACATCTTATCGAACCCGTTCCTTTTTTCAGAGTCTCCCCGAGCTCTTTCTATCCTGGTGAAACACCCATCTTTCGGTGAGAGCTCCTGGCGAATTCCTCTCGAGCTCATATTTCTTTCAGCAAGAGCCTTGTGGGTCGGCAAGAAGACATAGCGAAAGCACCTCGTTCATTTGAAGTCTCCCCAATCTCCTCTTGTTTCTCTTCGAGCCCCTTTTCTTTTTGGCGAGACTTGGTCTCCTTGGCACGAGATCACACCGAATCCCGTTTTCTTTTTGGTGAGACAGTCTGGAGTCACCCAGACATTTCACCAAATTCCCTTTATTCTTCTGGAGTCTCCCTGAGCTCAGCCTTTTTGATGTGACTTCCTCATGTCGGTGAGACTTCTTGCCGAGAGCATTATCTTTTGGCGATCTCCTATCATTTCGGGAAGACACCGCTCGGTCACTGAGACCTCATAGCGATCCCAGATTACTACGACGATGCCGCTTTTGTTGCTGTGACCTCACCTCTTTGGCCAGACACTATGTCGAAGGTTTTATCCTTCACCAAATGCAACTCCCTTCGGCGAGACCTAGGCCAATCGGTCAGACCTCCTACCGAAGGCAAAATTAATGCTGAGACTCAGATTCTTAGGTGGGACCCTCTTCTATTGGTGGGAATTGAATATTTCACCAAGACTTCTTGGCGAAGAAGATGACTCCCACTGAGGTATTTGCTTGTTGTGTAGTAGTCGATGAGACACTAGGAAGTTGCCAAGACTTTGTCCTAAAGCAAAATCCCCATACCGAAATGTGTTCTATCTGTCGTTGGTCAGCGAAACATGGAGAAGTCGCCGGGACTTCTCCCCAAAGGAAATCTCCTGCCGAAGTGTCAACCCGATGTTGCTAGTTGGTGAGACATGGAGCCTTCAACGAGACATCATAGTGGAGAGAAAACCCTATGTCGATACATGAATCCCTTTGACAGTGGTCGGCAAGACTTTGAGATTTCACCAAGACCACCCCTCGAAGGGAAAACTCATGCCGATAGAAAACTCCTTGTCGCCTGGACGATGAGTGATATCTTGGCGACAGGAAATTGTATTTGAACTCTAGTCACTGTGACATCTTTGGGGTCTTGCCAATAGGCAACACAGATGCAAACTGGGCATAATGCACTAGTAGTCAGCAAGACATCTGCAAGGTCTTGCCGACTTTCTTCTTAGCTGATTTTTATGACCAACTGGACTGGGGAATGCATTCCAGTTGAGCTCCCTTGGAAAATATCATCATGTGTAGGATTTTAATCCTACAAAACAAATGCTTCCATTAGTCATCAGAGGGACAAAATATATTAAAATAAACTATCCTGTTGTTTACAATTATTTCATTGAATTCTTAGAAAGAAGGAAACCAACCTAGGCAGAGACAGAATCAAAAATTAAACAAAACAAGAAGACAAAAGAGAAGGGGGGCCCATTTTGATCCAAATCAAAGTGGGGTGGTTATGCAAGGCATAACAGCTTTGTCCAAGGATTGTTGGAAGGGTTGGAGGAGGGTCAAGAATACTAGGGTTTTTCTTGAGCATTTCATCATTTAAATTTGGTTGTGTCTCAGGGTTTATATGATCTATTACAAAATCTTAAAAAAACATGAAATTGATAAAAAGAAGTCATTTTTTTCAAATGTAAACAAAATTTAAATATAATGCACAAAAAATTAGCACTTACCTCTTCTCCAGTATGGAATTGTGAAGCTAGGTTGAGAATGGAAATAGCATATTCGTGTTATGTTGGGTTGAGGATGAGAAAAACATGCCAGAAAATGTGGGTTGCAAGTGAGAAAAATGGGCAGGGTTTTTTATAATTCTAATGAGAAAAATGTATACGTTTTTTTATTTCATAAAAAACATGAGTGTTTCTTTATTCAATTAACACACTCATGTTATAGATTGGAAAATTTGATCCATAACATAAACGTGCTATTTGAATTTCTTCAAAACACGAGTGTGTTTTTCTCTTTTTTTGGTATTTGGCCACTTTTTGTTCCCCATCTTGGTGCACATGCCCAATATGATAAGTACAATAAAAAGGGACCCAAAAATACATCTCTCTACCTCCACTATCATTTTTACTGATTTTATTTTAATGATAAATTTTTGGTAAAATTTTTCTCATGGTCCCTTATGGATACTACTCTAGACTAGCTCTATTATTTGCTTAACTATTCTATCCACCCATTTGAGAAATTGTTACTCTATTTCTACAACCTTTATAGGTAAATATTGGCCCTCAAGTCATGTTTACCAACCTCATTCACTACAAATAAGGTACTGATAAAAATATCATTAATTTCATCTTTTGATAGTAATCTCTATTTTCTTGAGTTTGTATCCTCTTATCGACTATAATGTGTAGAAAAATTTCATTAGGAACCTTCAAAATCATATTTAGGGTAAAATAATTCTTATGTGTATTATTTTTTTTTGCATCTGTGCACCACCCTTTAGGATTATTGATAGATAGTGGAACACTTTAAGGAACTTCCTTTAATTACAGGTTTAAATTCTCCTATTTTTACATCATATAGTTCTAGATATAAAAAGGAATAATAATGTATTTTCACATAAAATCAACCTACACCCATTGTCAATCAAGATAATAGTTTCATGTCTTCTTCTTCTTTGATGTTGGTTATATTTGTGTGTTTATGACAAAATAGTCATTTCACAAAGATAGGTGACCATCTTTAAATCATCTTTCAACATTTCCTTTTCAACAATCATATTCAATTTACCACCATTTTCTCTCTTGATTTCAATCTTCCTCTCCCAAAAAATTATAACCTAAAGGCCTTCTAGAGACTAATACCACTAGGTCTTAGCCCATGATACTAAAACATCTACCTATGATGCTTAATTAAGGACTTGATTGACACTAATTTCATACAATTCATAGTGTTAACAATAGAGGAAATAAATCCAATTCTTATATACTCAATAAAGCCTTCAAATCTACACCAACCTATTCTCATAACATTTCATTTTCAATTATCTTGATTAGCCTATTTCACTCTCTTTCAAACATCCAACTTCAAATTCTTCACCTATGCCATATGAGGCTAGTGTGGATCCCTCTCTTGGCATTCCACAATTCTTACAAATTGTGGGTATAGTAGAAATTCCATTTTCTACTTCTCACATTGAATTAATTCTTGAACCCACCATTATATTTTATTTTATTGATATTTAGGTATTCGTAACTATGATGACCCTATATACATCAAGGCACCAATTCACCAAAACAAAATTCTTAGAACATTGTTGGATCATGTGAACTTAGTTAACATAGGTATCGATGAATTCCTATACATAAACTAGATGCAAAGATATTTATATTCTTCTTCCAACATCTCTTTGTGGATATACACAAGATTGACTTTACTTATTTAAACATAGTAGTGGAGGAATGTATAAAAGTATAATTAGTTTACTAAATCTAATTTGTTTATTCAACTAATGATGAGGAGGATTTTAGAGGAATTAAATAAATATTGTGTAATTTAATTTAAGGGAGAATTTTGGACAAATGATTGATTTAATTAAACAAATATTTATTTATTCAATTAAGATTAGAATATTATATCACAAAGATTATATTTTCTCCATGTCTACTTGCCCTTGTTGCATTGGTATTTATAGTATCTAGGAAAAAACAATAGGTTGGAATTGGAGTTGCATGCTTAATAGATCCTTTAAGGAATCTTCATAGGTTCTAGAGGACTCTCCAACCAACTTCTTATCAACATCTTTCTCTTAAAATTCCTTTTCCTTGTCACCAACACAATCGACTCCATTTTCATCCTTCTTTTCCTTGTCTACAATACCGGATTGATATTCATTCTTCTTCTCACTAGCAACAAATGTTTCATTGTTAATTGGAGGAGGCATATTTTATGTGTTTTGTGCCTCATGTATCTCCAGGTTTCCTTGTACAACCTCTTATGTATTCTTTTCTATTTTTGAAGGAGGGGGAATGTTACCTATAAATGCATCCTCCTTCTATGTCTCTTCAACATTTTCTTCTACAACAATATTTTCTCCTATCGGAGGAGTGTGATCAACACCAATTTCTTTTGTAATGTTCTCTTCCACATAAAAAAAGGTATCATTCTGCACATTCTCTTCTTCTACTCCATACTCATGTTGAGAATCTCCATGTTGTTTAGCTTCTACTTCATTCAATTCTAGAACATGCATATCATCATGCACTTCCTCTTCAATATTCAAGGTCATACCCAACTCCTTTTCCAATTTGGAAATCTTCTCAACACTTTAATTCTTTAGCCTCTCAATATAATTTTTGTCCCTATTCATCAGTTTAGAGACCCTTTTTTTGGTCCTAAATTTTTTGCTATACATTTGATCTAATCTAGCTTTATTCTCATCCAAGAGGGTAGCACTAACTTTCTCTAAGGCACATGATTTTGAAACTTTTCATCTTCATTCATTTCCTCTTCTCTTCTTGCATATAATGCATTTTAAAAATCTTTAGGCAATTGGCCTTTAATATTCTTCATGCTGACATCAAAAGTAACAATATATTTGACAATATCCTCTTGTATTGTATATTTATCCATGTGTCATCCATAGATGTATATAGGGAAACAATTTTCTCCAACATCTCATATTCTACAATACCATTAAACAATGTGTCTAATTTCATGGGGCTATGATTTCTTATTAGAGGGGTAGACTTATCCTTCTTCTTCTTTGCTTCCGGAGGACCTTTTCCTCCTTTGTCTTTCTTCTCCCTTAACATAGATTTTAAATTTCTTTTTTTCTTTTCTCAACTTCTACTTCAGTATATGTTTCGACAATGTCAACCTTGAATTTCTTTGCACTTGATTTTGCTTGTTCTACACCAAATTTCCTCTTCCTAATCAAAGGTCATTCTTCTACCTCTTCCTCTTATCCATCTACACTTAAATTTTTTTCCCTTGTGGCCTTAGACTTCATTCTCCTTTATTGTGTGAAACCTTGTTACTTTTTTGAAGGATTATTTTCCTTTATTGGTCTTTGTTGTTTTTTCGAAGCACTAGTTAGCTCCTTTCTCTTAGTTCCACTGGAAAAGGGAAAATTTTGAGAGGACTTGGGGGAAATCGAAGAGGGGGTAGATGTTCTACCAAATCTTCTAATGCTGGATGTACCTCTCAAAGATCCAGGCAGGCCTTTGGATTTCTCAACTTGCTCCTTTGTGAGGCCCATTTCCTCCATAAATTGTACAATCATCTTCTCAACAAATTTCTTTATCTCTTTCTCCCTTTGTTGCATGTGTACCTCCATAGGATTCTCTTGATATGTTCCATATATTTCCTCCAAGGTGTCTTTGGGCTTGCTCGGCATAAAATCTACTAAACTAGTGATTTCTTCCTTTGTTATCTCATATCCCATATTTTGGATCCAAATAGTCTTAGGCTCAACAACATGTATGATGTAATAATCCTTTATCACCAAGAATGTGATATCACTCTTGTACTTCTCTACCAAGCTTTGGTGAATCCTTTATTTGGCTTGTATTTTCTTTTGAAAGGTTTTAAATAATCCCCATTAATTAGTCTCTTGTGCATTTGAATCACCCAGCCTCATCAAGTGATCTTTGATTTGATGTGCCACAGGTTTGTCCTTCAACCATACTATGTTCCTTGTATTAGGAACCTCATTTAGAAAGTAAAATAATAAGAAAATTATCAAAGTACAAAATTTGAAGGGGTACTTGGAGTCATTTTTCTTCTGTAGTTTTTCTATCAATTGTACTCTTAGTAGTTTACACAATTCATAATTTGCACCCTTCTTCACCATCTCGTGTGTTGTGTTGATGACGGTTGAAGAAATAGGTTCTTTTTTTTGTGAAATACAGTACCCTATAAGTATTTCTTGTACCCTATAACCATTATTGCATATTTCACTACAAGTTCTCTAATGTCTTTGACTCTTAGGGCTCTCTTGTCATACCTAGCACCTATCAACTCCATCACCATTTCATTCTTTACTGGTTTGAGTGTCAAAACTGGTCTGGTTGAGCATAAACCAATAACAACCCTAATTGTCTCCTTGTTGATTAAATGTGGAAGCCATATGAACCTATCATGAATTTTTCTTAGGGTGTATTTGACCCACTCATCCACCTAGCAAAAGGTGTGGAAATTTTTCCACACATTGAGCTTCTTCTCCGCCAAACTTTTGAACTTAATTTTTAGTTCAAATTGGTCTCTGTGAGTTCATTAAATCACACTTCACTGAACTTAGAGTGATTGTACTCTTCCAAATTATCATGAATGTGTTAGAAATCTGAAATAGATTGAATAACCCAAGGAAATTTTTAAGAGAAAATCAAAGTTACATAAATTAAAAAACCATAACAATGCAAACTAGGAATCTGAAATTATGCAATGTCAATGTCACAGAATTGCATTAAGAGATTTCAAGATAAAAATATGCAATGAAAAGATGCATGCCAAAATATTGAAAATACAAGCTAGGTAGTGAGTTTATATAGAACTAAGGAGAGGATGTAGATGGAAAATCCAGCCAATAGGAATCAACCACAAAAAGTGGATATGGACCACCAAAAGTGGAAAGTGATCCACCCTTTAAGGAAGGGGACAACACATTAGTTATCTCAAAGTAATCAACTCACTTTATTAGCCTAAGAAAGCTTAATTAAGTGTAGGAAAGCCTAGCTTTAAGGGAAAATAAATTAACCCGCTAGGAAAATAAAACACCTACACCAACACCTCCCCCCTTAAGCACAACTTAGGAGGATGTAAAAGATGATGGGTCTCAAAAAAATGAGGTCATGTTAGGAAGAAACACAACCAAAGGTTTACGCATGTTGTCTCCCAAGTCTTGAAAGGAATATGTAGGAATAAAGTGCAAGATGTATGAAGTCTTTGAAGTTTTTTCAAGTGTCCCCATGTCAATGTTGAAAGTTGTCATCATCAAATTATGTGTTCTAGGCCACATTGTTGAAGATGACAAATCAGAACCTCTTAGAGACTGATGTAGAGAACAAGAAAAAGACAATTATGGTTTGATAATAGTTGTGCAATTATTGTCATCAAAGAGTAGAGATAACCCCTCAAATGTGCCCTCCAAATCTAAAATCCTTGTCAAGAGATCATCCCACAACACTAAATAAAGAAGACTATGGATGTTCTACCGCAAGAATTCATTCAAAGATTTTGAAGAAGCAACTTTGGACTTTGAAGTAGCAATAATAGATGCAAGGACAAAACAGTGGTCCTCAAAGAGAAGATGTATGTCCTCAATAGTGTCATCTAGATCCATGAAGAGGGACTCTACAAACAAACAAAATATGTCCCAATGAACTAAATCCAAAGGGCATAAATGATCCTATTGCAATGTATCCGTGATAGGTCGAATAGAGGTGTTAGAAAACAAGCAGCAAGTAAAGAGTGCAAATAAACAACTTAAAACAACCTACACTTCGAGATTAGCCTAAGTTGGAAACAAAACAAGACAAAGCCACGAAATGGAACTTTATACCTTGTGTTGAGTCGATCCTTTGGTTGGCCCTTCGATCTTGGATGTGTATGCTCCTTGGATGGCAAGATGCAAGCTAGATGAGGATGTGAAGATGGATGCAAGTGGATGAAAATGTGAAAATGACTAAGTGTTGGTTGAGAAACAAAACTGCAAGAGTTTGGCTAGCACAAATGATCTCCAAAATGAGAGAAAAGAGGGGGTATTTATAGGATTTTTGGGAATCCTAGGGAAATGGACGGTTGAGATTGATCCACCAAATATCAAGATGTAGGGCTAAGGTGAGTTGAGAACTCACAAGCCCTCACATCTTGACATGTGGCATGTGAGAAAGCCCTAAAAGGTGAAGTGGACATGAGGTGGAAGGAAAAGGACATGACATGGAGGGGGTACAAAGTACCTTGGGATTGGACAAGATCTCCTCATAAAGGAGGTACTTGTCCCCATGTGGGTGAGAGGACATGTGAGGAATTAAAAATTCCTCAAATATTCTCATGGGGAGATGGGAAAGAATTTTAAATTCTAAAGGGTGCATTGGAGAATTAAAAGGTGAATTAAAAATTCACATGGGGAAGAGAGGAGCCTAGGATGAATAAAAAGGAATTAAAAATTCCTTGGGGGATGGGGAGAGTTGACTAAAGGGGGTGATTAGGATTGTGCAAGTACTTGATTAGATTAATTAATGAAGATTAGAAGAGAGTTAGATCTCACATGTGACTTGATGTGACAAGTCAAAGATCACATGGGGAAGAGAAAAGGAATTTAATATTCCTTGGAAGGATAAAAGGAATTAAAAATTCCTTGAGAGGTTGATTAGGCTAGTTAGTGAAAGATTAGAGGATGGTTAGGTGGCTAAGAGAGATTAGAGGCCAACTTGCAAAAGTTGGAGGATGTGACATCTCCTAATCCAAGATTAGGCATGTGCACATCCTAATGATGGGATTAGAAGAAGGATTAGGATAAGATAAAAATGATGGAGGATGTGACATGAGGGGAATTAAATAAATGGAATATTTATTTAATTCAATTGATGGAAGAAGGATTAAAGAGATAAGGTATTATTGATTAAATACCTTAGGGATTTGGCAGGATTAAATATATTAATTAAATACAGTGAGATACTTAATTAACTAAAATAAGACTAAAGGGGATGAATTTGATAAATTAATTGTCCAAATTTAGACATCTACATCTTTGCCCCTTGAGATGGTGTTACCGGGCAGCATCATTTCAAAGAATATTAAAACATAGAACCCGCAAGGACATGGTTAGATTGGAAAAGATGCCCTACCATTCAAAGAAGTGAATAGGAAGGAAGATGATGAAAAATTAGGGATGAAGGATGCCCCTTGAGAGGACATGCGACCAAGAGGTTCACCCGGCTCTCTAAAATGGATAGATGATGCAAGGAGTGCCTACAAACACATGCAACGCATGAATAATGGGAGGGAGCCGATGAAGGATGAAGGGATGGGGGGGATTTGAGGATGAGAGATGAAATGCAATCTAAATACAATTTTCCATCGTCGGAGCACTGATTTTTGCTATAGCATAAGACACAAGACGCCATGGTATGAAGAACCAAGGCGGATTAGTGTCTAATGCAGAAAACAAACATAACAAACAAGAAGGCTATCCCAACACCCCCAAATTCATGATGACCCTACTCCGGGGCCGTATTGGGATAACCATAAAAGACACAAGGATGCCCCAAATAACACAACAAGACCAGATGTTGGTGGTACCACGGGACAACCGAAGACAAAGAAAAGATCAAGATACACCCCTATGTTGACTAGTCAAAGCACACCATGATATGATGGATCAAGGCAACCATGACAAGTGATGATAGGGAGCTCAAATGATAAACAAAAGCCAAAAGCATCAAAAGATCACAATTAATTTCAAACGTCCTTTGCCATAGGATCAATCAAGGGATGGATGGGATTGATGAGGTATGTTAGGAAGGATGCATCCTATTGAGACCGATGATGGATACTAAATTAAAAGATTGATATGACGCAGGATATTCAGAACTGATTGGATCCGATGGTACAAGTGGATCTTGTTTGTTAAGAACCAGCGAGATAAGGGCATAACTTGATGCGCGACAAGAGAGACAAGAGACTTGACACAAGACAGGAGACTTCGATGGAGGGTAAAGATGGGACAGACAATAGCGACAATGGTTGAAGACTGATGATAGATGATAAAGGACAAAGTAGAAAGACCGATGATGGAACGATAGACGAGACACGATAAAGGAGCCCCGGGGGCTGATCAAGTGATCGACCTTGCCTACGTGAAAGCGCAGGGGCAACGTAGTTCGACAGAAGGCCAAAGACAAGTGATGGATGAAAGATGATGGACAAAAGATGATGGGATAACCCTGGTGAAAATGATTGGACCGACACGATGGGACAAGATAGACCTGTTGGATTGGATTGGAGGATAGTGACCATATAAAGCTCAGGGATGGGATAGCTATCCAAATCATCAAAGATGAAGTGGGCGGATGACATGCCATATAGATGAATGATAAGATGATGAACGATGAGATGATGAACAATGAGATAGAAAAGATGTGCAAAAGAAGCAGAAGTGATGACGATAAGATAGATGACGTTGGATGGGATGGGGGATGGGGAGAGATGGGATGGGAGGTGAGGATGGGATGGGAGATGGGAGAGATGGGAAAAGGATGGGGGAGATGGGATGAGGGGATGGGAAGAGATAGGGGGATGGGATGGGGGATGGGGAGAGATGGGATGGGGGATGGGGGGATGGGATGGGGGATGGGGGATGGGGAGAGATGGGATGGGGGGAGATGGGGGGATGGGATGGGGGATGGGGAGAGATGGGGGAATGGGATGGTGGATAGGTAAGGATGGGGGATGGGATGGGATGGGATGGGATGGGAGATGCGGGGATGGGAAGAGAGAGGGATGGGGGGAGATAGGTAAGGATGGGGGATGGGGGATGGAGGGAGATGGGGGGAGATAGGTAGGGATGGAATAGTGAGACAGGGATGTGATGGTGGATAGGTATAAAGATATGGATGTGGGGAGAAGAGATTGGATGAAGAGAGGGGATTGGCTAAGTAGATTGATAGACGGGTAGGGGGATAAGGATAGGGAGGTGAAAAGGATTGTGGGGAGCGATTAGAAGATAAGGATGGGGAGATGGAAGGGATTGTTCTAATGGAACGAATGATGTCTCCAAGGACTGTATCACAAAGGAAGATAGATGCCCCCACTCTAGATATGTCATGTGCGGGGAGGAATGGAGGATGGAAGACAAGTGGGTGGGAAAGGATGGGGAGATGGGAGGGATTTGGAAGATAAGGATGGGGAGATGGAAGGGATGCATGACAAGTGGATAAGGAAGATAGACGAGTGCGAAGGACAGTTGGGATAGTGTACGGATGATGGGAATGTATGCCAAGAGGCGTCCAAAGCATGTTTATGTGTTTGCCCCATTGTTATCAAGATCACAAGGAGGATGGAAGGATTGGGATAAATGAGATATGCCAAACAGGACATGTACGCTCGGTAGGATGAAGGGGATGGACGAAAATGATGTGTAGCAATAAGATGGGTGCATAGCCGAAAGCGTAGTAGGAAGCATAGCGGATGGAGGGAATGCATATCAGGAAGTTGCCCCCAAGTGCAGAGGGGATTTACACATGACGCCTGTTTGCCAGGTTTTCATCATGGTACTTATCCAAGGCGCTTGTTTGCCAAGGTTTCACCATTGGACGAATTATTTCTCTTTACTTTTTTTTTTTCTTTTTTGGATCTTTTTGGATTTTTGGACTTTTTTGGATTTTTTGGATTTTGAAATTTTTGGATTTTTTTGGATTTTTTTGGATTTTGAAATTTTTGGATTTTTTTTGGATAGTATGCGGAAGGAGATGGATAAGGATAGGGAGGCGAATAAGTGAATTTAGAAGACATGTGATAAAGATATGGATGAAGGACTCAAGCATCAAGCTCTATACGAGGTATTAAGAGCTCATGTTCGAACCGACTATTGGATGTTGGTACAACTTTACGATAAATGGATTATGCTAGAGGATGAATGAGAGGGATTTGATGGGGAAGATACATGGGATAATGGGTGGGATGTTGAAAATGGTATGGATAGAATGATGGGGTGGATATGTGATGGGGAGATGAGTTCAGGACCAACATTGGCACATGTGGTGACGGATGTGAAAAGATAAGGGGACCAATGGATGGAGAATGTGGGGATAATGGAGGAGATGGGATAGTGAATTTTGGGACATAGGGACCCAAAACAGACTTAGGAGATGAAAGATGGGCATGGTTAGCTTTTGGATTAGCAACTTTGGATGTTCTTACATATTTTTCATTTGATGGCATTACATCTTTTTTCTTTGGGATCCACATGGTTTTAATTTTTGCTTTGTGGGCTCTTTGCGAGCTATAGATTGGATTTTGATTTGGGATTTTGTTTTTCTTTTCTTTACCATGTCTTTTAGAGGGGACATGGGAAGCGTTGGATTCATGTGGATGTTTGGATTTATGCATTTTTCCTCTGGTATCCAAAGTGCTCGTACTAGCAATGGGATGGGTGTGAGGGGATGGATCTATGGAGCAAATGCGTGCAGGAGCATGGGATTACGTGGTAGATGTAATGTTTAGGTACAGCCTTGTTGATCCCTCATTGCGGGCCATGCAGAGGGATGTTTATGATGGATACGCGGATAGGTGTTGGATGAATGGGAGCCTAATGAGATGGGAGGAGGTGGGATCGTGGGATATAATGGACCCAAGATGGATAGAGTAGATGAAGGACGAGATGGTGGATGGAGGGACAAGGACCCAAAATGGACTCGAAGCGTGATGAAGGAGGAATATGGACTTGTTTTGGAGTGTGATGGGTGATAGGAGAGGAGGGGATTGCAGTAAGTGATTTGGTGGAGTGATAGGAAGAGCTGACATTTCTTTTGGAAAAGGCTCGTTGAGGATGGCTAGAGGTTGTACCAACGTGTTTAGATTGTGAGTCTTGGGGAATAGATCCAAGACCTTGCATGAAAATTTGTTCTTTGACTTGGATGGGCTCTAAAATACCTTGCTCGTGAAGGCCTAGACCTTTTCCTTGATAGTTCATGTTCTTGAGCATTCGATCCATGATAGGATTTTTGTTATTTTGAAAACATGATGTGAGTCCATTATTAGGTGGGGATGATAAGTGGTATATACACCGGTGGTTTTCGGCCCGCAAGGAGGCCACTCATGGAAGAATGTGAGAGTACCAAGGATATGCAAGCTGTGTGGATAGCATTTTTAGGTGATGATGGGGATCCCGAGAAGAGATGATGGGATAGCAACATTTGGATGGGTTGTATCTAGAGAGGGAGTAGGGGATATGATAGGATCTGATTTTGTGGTAGCAGGCTCATGCAATGGAGACGGAGATGGAGCGGTAGAATCTTGAATGTCAAGAGGATGATTGGATGGAATGGATAGGGGATTGTGATCTTGCGATAGACTAGATGGGATGGTAGGACCTTGATCTGGAGGAGGGGATATGTTGGCATGCTTTGGATCAGGCTCTTGGCATGATTCATCGTGCGCGGGAGGTATGATAACGGAGTCATTGGGGGACTCTGCAAGTGGGGAAGATGGAAGGATGGAGGATTCAAAATATTCTTGGGAATGGATACTAGGAGTGGAAGAAGTGGATTGGATTTGGGTGTCGTCGATAAGTTCGACGACTCTCAAAGTAGGGGGTGAGCGTTCAATGGATTTGGTAGATGTGATGGTAGGAGATGGGGACTCAGTGGATTCAAGGGATGTGATGGTAGGAGATGGGGTTCACTGCATTTAGGAAGATGTGATGGTGGAGATGGGAATTAGTAGATCTGTGAGGGATGGATGGTAGGAGACTTTTAATCGTGCTGGATCTCGTGAGGGATGGGATGGCAGAGATGGGGACTCCGCGGATCTCAGAGGAAGGATGGTATCGTCAATGATAGGTGTTGGATGGAGAGGGGTCTCGTCACTAACGACCCTGGATGATGGGTTGGGATGGCATGGTTCCACGACTGCAATGTGTGGAGTGGGGGATGTTTCCTCTGTTATAAGTCCTTGGAGAAACTTGGATATGCTAGGCTGAGATGGCGAGGTGGGAGTGGATGAAGGTTTATGGATTAGTGGACTAGGATTAGATGGAAGATTAAGACTGGATGGAGGATTAAGGTAAGGATATGGGCAGGGGGAATTAGGATAGGATGACACGGACGGTGGATCGTTGGTAGAAGATATGGGCGGCGTGTTGTAATAAAGGTATTGGGACGATGGATGAGGATGGGAAGATTGAGGTGCTGGATTAATATAGGGAGATGGAGATGGTGGATTAGGATGAGAAGCTTGAGGTGGTGGATGGAGATAGGGGACTGCAGATGTTAGATTAGGATAAGGATAGGTTGGTGTGGATGTTGGATTAGAATAGGAAGGTGCGAATGTAGGATTTGGGTGAGCAGATTGGTATGGGAGATTAGGGTAGTGGGTAAATGTGGATGAAGGATTAAGATAGGAGGATGTGGACGAGGGATTAGGATGAGGGTATTGTGATGGCAGACTAGGATAAGAGGATGCGGGTGTTGGATAAGAGGATGATGTAGATGAAGGATATGATGGATATGATGGACATCCCTTGTCAAAGGTGGCACAAGGAGTGTGATTAGGCATATATGAAGACATGATGGGATAACTCGATGGGGTGATTGGATTTTGGAATGTGGGTGGAGAAAGCTTACTAGCAATGATAGTGTCAAGGGGATCCATGTCGTATACATCTTGATCAACAAGACTTCTGTTATCATCGTCGACGCAATTAGGGTTTCCCTTGACCACTATTGATGGAGGATAAGAATTCATGATGATGAAAGGATAATGATGATGGATGAAAGATTTTGGATGGAATCAGACTAAAGCTCAAATCGGGATTTAGGACAAGCTCAGATTAGGATGATTGGATGATTGGATGGGATTGATTTTGATGATTGGATTGGATGATCAAAAGATGATTACGACACTGAATCTGCTTCGAGATGGAAGTAGATTGATTGGGTCGAAGGTGATTGGATAGGGATGCAATTGGATTGGATTGGATTGGATTGATTGATTGAAAGGTCGGATAATGGATTGGGTAGGATGACGAAAGGGACTGTAAACCCCGCTCAGAGATTATCCTAGGTGACTTAGGATGCTGATTGATTGGATTAAAGGATGAATGGATGATTGCAGCATCGAATCCACTTTGAGATTGAAAATGGATTGATTGGGCCGACGATGATGATTAACTTAGGATGGATGACAACCCTAAGAGGATGTTAATGATGATGATCAGATCAAACACTTCGGTCAATTTGGATGATAACCCGAGACAAAGTTTAGGGGATTTGGATGGGGAAAACGATGATTTGATTGGAGAACTGGATGATAGAAATGAATACTCCAAACGAGTAAATGATTGATCGGGATGGATGAACGATTACTCAGAACGAGTAGACGAATGATTAGAACGATAGAACGAGAGTTCAGAATGATGAAAGGATATGTGAAATGGGTGAACGTTTACTCAGAACGAGTAAACAGATGATCAGAATGATAGGATGAGAGCTTGGAATGATGAAAGGAGATGTGAAATGTATGATTTTTTACTCGGAATGAGTAAACGGATGATCAAGAGTTCAGAATGATGAAAGGAGGTGTGAAATGTATGATTGTTTACTCGGAACGAGTAAACGGATGATCGGAATGATGGAACCAGAGTTCAGAATGATGAAAGGATATGTGAAACGGATGAATGTTTACTCGGAACGAGTAAACTGAGAGAATGGTTGGGTATACCGCCTTCGAGGAGGCAGATGATGAAGAAAAAGGTGCCCCAGCCAACTTCTCAAAAGTATGAAGTGGTATATATCATTGGAAAGAGCACGAAAAATTGAGAAGAACTGCCTTTGAACAGAGTCAATCAGATAAACGGTGTGGAAATGGCAGCCTTGGGAAGAAAGAGTACTGGGACAGGCCCGCCACCGGATTAGGACAGGCCCGCCACTGCACTAGGACAAGCCCGCCACCAGATTAGGACAGGCCCGCCACTGCATCGGGACCGGTTTGGCACTGCAGAAGGACCAGTTTGGCACTGCACTAGGACCGGTTTGGCACTACACTAGGACCGGTTTGGCACTGCACTAGGACCAGTTTGGCACTGCAGAAGGACAAGTTTTCCAAAGGATAAACTTAAGCTTGATGTTTTGATGGATGGCAAAGGCAAAGGACCAAAAATATAGCAAACACTGTTAAACAGATTTGGCTAGACTGAAAAAGACTGGTTTTGCACGAAAAAGACAATTCAGACAACACAACCCTAAGATTTAGTAGAAGTGGGTATGGCCAACAAAATCTTCTACTCTAGGATGAACATGGTTGCTAAGGAGTCCTCGATATACACACGGTACGTGAGGCCCAAACCGTGAACACCAACCCGTTACAAGCGTGAGTCGGGAACCTTAGCGAGATACTAAAGGCTCGGACCAACTCTTCACGTCATCCCGACGCGCCAATTACAACGGTTGATTGAGGCAGGCTTCCTCCCCTTTATATACCCCCCGGTACGCGTGGTTGAATCGTCCCTTGGGGTGATGAAATCCCCAAGCAGGTCCCACTAAGAAAGTGAAAAAGGATGACTCAAAAGGACTTGGAAAGCTACGATTTCTCGTCACCCAGGATCGCCAAATGGCGCAAGGGGATTGGATACGTCAAATAGCCTTCCCAAACACGTCAAACAAAGTTTATTGACCCCTTTTTATTAAGCTATGTACCTATTTTACCAAAAGACAATCGGCAAAAACTTGAAATTTACCTCTACAGCTAGGACAGTCCGCCACTCTGTTAGGACAGTCCGCCACTGAACTGGAATCAGCCACCGCCATCAATTAGGACAGTCCACACCGTGACGACAAGTCTGGCCATCTAATTAGGACCACCCGCCATCAATTAGGGACCACCCGCCACCTGACTAGGACCATCACACTAAATTAGGACTTCCACCACACCAAGACCAAATCCACCAAATCTCGACCTTGAAAAATGCAAAAATAGCAAACGAAGAAAAATAGACCCGTTTGTGGGTCCCACCTACGCTGCTAAAATGTGATAGGTCGAAATAGGTGTTAGAAAACAAGCAACAAGTTAAAGAGTGCAAATAAACAACTTAAAACAACCTACACTTCAAGATTAGCCTAAGTTGGAAACAAAACAAGACAAAGCCACAAAATGGAACTTTATACCTTGCGTTGAGTCGATCCTTTGGTTGGCCCTTCGATCTTGGATGTGTATGCTCCTTGGATGGCAAGATGCAAGCTAGATGAGGATGTGAAGATGGATGCAAATGGATGAAGATGTGAAAATGGCTAAGTAGAGGTTGAGAAATAAAACTGCAAGAGTTTGGCTAGCACAAGTGATCTCCCCAAAATGAGAGAAAAGAGGGGGTATTTATAGGATTTTTGGGAAATCCTAGGGGAAATGGACGGTTGAGATTGATCCACCAAATATCAAGATGTAGGGCTAAGGTGAGTTGAGAACTCACAAGCCCTCACATCTTGACATGTGGCATGTGAGATAGCCCTAAAAGGTGAAGTGGACATGAGGTAGAAGGAAAAGGACATGACATGGAGAGGGATACAAAGTACCTTGGGATTGGACAAGATCTCCTCATAAAGGAGGTCCTTGTCTCCATGTGGGTGAGAGGACAAGTGGGGAATTAAAAATTCCTCAAATATCCTTATGGGGAGATGGGAAAGAATTTTAAATTCCAAAGGGTGCATTGGGGGATTAAAAGGTGAATTAAAAATTCACATGGGGAAGATAGGAGCCTAGGATAAATAAAAAGGAATTAAAAATTCCTTGGGGGATGGGGAGAGTTGACTAAAGGGGGTGATTAGGATTGTGCAAGTAGTTGATTAGATTAATTAATGAAGATTAGAAGAGGGCTAGATCTCACATGTGACTTGATGTGACAAGTCAAAGATCACATGGGGAAGAGTAATGAAGGATTAGAGGGGGTTAGGTGGCTAAGAGAGATTAGAGGCCAACTTGCAAAAGTTGGAGGATGTGACACATCCTAATCAAGGATTAGGCATGTGCACATCCTAATTATGGGATTAGAAGAAGGATTAAGATTAGATAAAAATGATGGAGGATGTGACAAGAAGGGAATTTAATTCAATTGATGGAAGGAGGATTAAAGAGATAAAGTATTATTGATTAAATACCTTAAGGATTTGGCAAAATTAAAGATATTAATTAAATAATAGTAGTATTACTTAATTAACGAAAACAAGATGAAAGGGGATGAATTTGGATAAACTAAGTGTCCAAATTTAGACATCTATAGTTATATAGGCCAAGGGGAGAGATAGATGTAACCAGATTATGACAAGTATTGTCATCTTATGAGGTGTGGCAACTCATGTCATTAAAGCTAAACCACCTTATCCCTATGTAAATTTAAGATAGTGTGAAGAGGACTTTAGTGGAGAACTATCTAGAAAATGAACTAGTTAGATAATACCCTTTTCACACTAACACCCCCCTTAAGTGCAACTTAGGGAGAAGTATACAATGCAAAGATGCAAATATGGGTCCCAACTACTAGGCCCAATGAGGCACCAATGTACATAATAACCTCACAATGATAAAAAAAAAAATGAGAAAACCCAATGGGAAAAAACTCCCTCCCATGAGAGGTTGAATGAAGTAGGTCTAAGTGACCCCCCCAAAAGAGATTTCCCTCACTCCCAAGAGAGACTGAAGATGAACATAATTGCTCTTGATGAAGGGTTTGGAAAATATATCTACAACTTGATCTATTGTAGGCAGTACTGCAAATCAATGACCTGCTCCTAAATTAGCTCCTAGAGAAAATGCATATGGATCTCAATATGTTTGGTTCCCTGATGATGGATTGGGTCCTTCAAAATCTGGATGGCACTCTAGTTGTCACAATAGATGATCAATTTCTTCTGAAAGGTAATACCAAGTTTAGTGAGGATATTCTAAATCCAAATAGCCTCAATGGTACCATTGAAAGCCCCCTGATACTTAGCTTCAGTTGAAGGAAGAGCAATGGCATGTTGCTTTTTTCTCTACCAACAAATGGGGCCAAAACCATAGTGAAAATTGTACACGGATGTGGACTTATGACCATCAATATCACCATCCCAATCAAAATCTATGTATCCAAGTAAGTCTGAACTTGTGCCTGCTGCATAGTGAATCACATACCTATGAGTTCCCTAGATGTAGTGCAAGATGCATTTGGAAGCTTTCTAATGAAGCTCATGTGGTTCTGTCATGAAGTGCAAAACAATGCCAACTACAAAGGAAATGTCAGGGCGAGTATGAGTCAAGTAGATGAGGCTACCAACAAGTTGAAAATACAAAGTAGCATCAAATAGTGGTGTGGAACATTTTTTCTAAATCTTAACTCCAGATAGAAAGGGAGTTGGTGCAGGCTTACAATCAACCATATGAAAACGTGACAAACAATCAAGAGCATACTTGGGTTGTGCAAGTGAGATCCCGAAAGAGGTATGAGTGATCTCCATACCAAGAAAGCGGTGTAAGAGACCCAAGTCAGTCATGGAAAATATTTCATGCAAATAATTCTTCATAGTTGTGATGATGGATAAAGTGCTCCCAGTGATAATCAAGTCATCAACATAAAGAGCCAAGAAAAGAAGAGCATCCTTCTACTGCAAGATGTAGACATTCATATCAGAGTGGCATCTAGAGAACCAAATGGAGAGAAGAAAGGAGTCCATTTTGGCATACCAAGCTCATGGCTCGGCTTATTTAAGGCCATAGAGAGACTTCCTTAGTTTACAAACTAGTGAAGAATCTTGAATGAATCCTTGTGGCTACTCCATGTAGATTTCTTCATGTAGATCTTTGTGAAGAAATGCACTCTTCACATCCATTTGATGTAAAACCCAACCATGAGCTATAGAAATAGCAAGTAGCAAGCAAATGGAGTTCATTTTGCCAACAGGGTCAAAGGTCTCAATGTAGTCAATGCATGGTACTTAAGAGAAACCTTTGGCCACAAGTTGTGCTTTATACTTGTCAACTGAGCCATCTATTGAAAATTTTGTTTGATAGATCCACTTACACCGAACTAATTTTATTTTCTTAGGAAGTGGAACAAGATCCCATGTTTTATTCTATATTAAAGAATTGTACTCTTCCTCCACTGTAGAATCCCACTCAGCAATACTAGATGCTTCATGAAATGATTATGGATCTAAAGTGATGGCAATGTATGAATGTGGAATATCATGATGTTGTGATCAAGTCCTCCTTGTATTTGAAGGATCCCTAACAAGAGCACTGATAGAATCAAGTGTTTGTTGAGCCCAATGAGGCATGGTAGGGGATGGACGAGTAGATTCCAAACTCTCTAAAGAGGAAGATGAAATCTCAAGATCAACTTGATGACTAGAGGAAGCTTGAGTAAAATCAGTGATGTTAGAATCTTCTAGATCCACTGTGGAGGAAGGAAGAGTAGAGGATGAGGTAGAAAATATTTCCTCAAAATGCACACTACACTTAATGAAGAGATCATGTGTTGTAGGATCCATTAGCCAATATCCTTTGACACCATCAGGGTAACCAACAAAGATACAAGGATGACTCTAAGGTTCCAAGGCCTTACGCTTCTCTAAAGGAATATGTGGCCATGTTGGGGAGCCAAAAACTCTAAAGTTCCCCACAACAAGTTTCCTACCACACCAAGATTCAAAGGGAGTGATGCCCTTTAATTCCTTATGTGGAACTTTGTTTTGGATGTGAGCAACATAGTTGATAGCTTCTGCCCAATATGCAGGTGCAAGGGAGTGAGTGTGGTTCATGCAACCAACCATCTCTTTGAAGGACCTATTTTTCCTCTCAACTACACCATTTTTTGTGGTGTGTAGGAAACAGTATGTTGAAGATCAATCCCTTATAAAGTACATAATTGCTCAAATTGATGGTTCACATATTCTCTGCCATTATCTGTGTGAAGAATTTTGACACTTTCCAGATTGCTTCTCAACACAAGCCTTAAACTCTTGAAATCTATCAAAGACTTCTCCTTTGTTTCAAAGAAAGTAGACCCATGTGTATTTGGAATAGTCATCAATGAAGGTGAGAAAATAATGAGCCTTATTGAAATATAACGATGGAAAAGGACCCACCAAGTCACTATGAACCAATTCAAGGACTTCTAAAGCCCTTCAAGCCTTCCCTTTGTCAAACTTGTCCTCAAGATGTTTTCCCAAGGCACAACCTAAACATACACCATCAAAAAAATTGATTTGAGGAAGACCCGTGACCATATTCTATTTTCTAAGTTGTTGAAGATAGCGGTAGTTGAGATGGCCAAACCGCTCATGCCATACTTTTCTCACAACATTTGAATGGGTGAGAAATGCACTAGAATTTGAATCAAGTACAAAATGAGATAAAGCATACAAGCGAGACTCGTGATTGGCCTTACCAACTGCAAGGAGTGCATTATCTTCAAGATTCTTGGTGCTAAAATAATTTGGAGTGAATTCAACTTTTCTACCATTCTAAGTTATTTGGTAGACATAGAGAAGGTTAGCTGACAAATCAGGCATGTAGAGGACATCCTCAAATGTACCATTTCCAATATCAATTGAACCCTTCCCAATTACATCCACTAGAGAATCATCCCCGATGAGAATGTGGGGCACATAACAAGGCTCCAACAAAGAAAAATGTTCTTTAATAGAACCCATGTGATGTGATGCACTTGAGTCAAGAATCCATTGTTGTGAAGAATCAACAAGAGCAACAAGTGCAATTTCTTTCCCTTTACCTAATTTTGAAGAAGTAGAGGATTGTTGAGTAATAGAAGAAGGCAGATTAATGTTCTTTTTAAGAAGATTATTTAACACATCAATCTGCTTCTTATGACAAGAATGTTCCTCATGACCAGGCTTCTTGCAATAGCTACAAGTTGGCATTTCCTTCTTTTGAAAATTCCCCTTTGAAGAGGAGGAGTTGGAGTAAACTTTTGTTGTAGAAGATGATTATGCTCGATCTCTTTGTGACTTCTTCTTGAACTGCTTTTTTTGTTGTCAAGTTTCCTTGATTCTTTTTTACTCCTGGGTTAACCAGCCATGAAAGCTTGTGAGTGTGAAGGCTTGAGAAGACCCATTAAAAGAAGCTTGCCTTGTTCTTAATCAACATTTTAGAAAATGAAGCAAAAGGAGGTGTAGTGAATGTAGATCCCATTGTCAAACTATGAGTGTGAAAGCTAGAAACAAAAGCTACAAATTTGGGTCCAAGTTTGTTTAGAGTGTTATAGATAAGTTGAATGCCTTTCTTCTCTAAGCCACATGATTTACATTGTGCTCTAAGGTCATTGACCTTTGTTACATAATCATGGATGTTGTCAAAAGACTTTGGATCAAGACTCATTAGTTCATTGTCAATTTAATTACCACAAACTTCATCAGTTATACCATACAAAGTTTTTAATTTATCTCATGCATCATTTGTATCTCTACATTCTTCAATTTAAAACATAATATCAAGAGAAACTAAACTCCTTAGACAACCAAGAGCTTTTGTATGTTTAAACATCCAGAGTAGTTTTTCCTTATCATTTGTGGGTTTAGTTACCTTCTCAACATAAGGTGTATATCCTAGTTGTACTAAGGAATTCCATTTATTTTGATGTCATGTGTTGTAGTTGTATGGCATTAGCAATGGAAACTTAAATGTACCCATAGTGAAGGAAAAAATAGAGCTCAAAGTATGAGAGATGTTCAAGCACAAAGACAATAAGAGACCCTCCCCCCTCTTTATTTAATCAGAGAACCCCATAAGAGAAAAATGATTTGGCACTTTATATTTAGTGCAGTTGTAGATTTCTGGATTTCAATGCTTTTATAAATCCTCAAGAAATGAGCATATGTGGAAAGTACAATTTTGGTACAATTTCATATGAAATAAACAACATCAATGTGAATTACATGAAAATTCATGCACTTTCAAAAACAAAATTAGCTCGATCTGATGTTGTATGCAAAAGTTATGCAGCTTTGAAGTTTGTAAAATGAGAACGATGAGGTGTCCTCTCTAAGAATGAGCAATTTTTGAAAAATCCATGTGCCAAAATCTGAAACTATCTTCCGCAATACGTAGAGCACAAAAAATTAGTCCAAATAAAAAAAATTGCACTGAATTTAGAGGTCAAGAGCTTAAGTTATGAACATTCAAAATTGGCTTTGAAAAATCAATGCATCAATGGAGAGGGGGTGTGAAAAAATTCTGCCAAATTTAGTAGAATTGCTACCAAAGTTAGCAGTCTAATAGATAAATTTAACTAACCTTTAGTTTAGCCACCGCTAAATGCTCCTCCAAAATTAACGGCCTTAGATTTTTTATGTTTTCTAATTAAAAATATTAAAAAATAACTAATTGTGTCAACAGATATTTTAAAAATCATCGGCGGAATTCAAAATAATATATTTTTTAATATTAAAAATATTTTTAAAAATATTAAAATTCATTAGCTATCATCAACAAACTTGAAAAAAATTACATAAAAAAACATTAAAAAAATGTATTAAAGGCTTGAAGGCCTGCGCAATACCCGAGTACAAGGTACATTTGCATGCATGAGACCTGGAGCGGACAACGCGAATTCGAGTGAGGCTTGATTTTTTTTTTTCGTAAATATTAAAAATTTCAAAAATAAAATTAAAAAAGCCCAAAGGCAAGCAAATAGGCCATAACTTGGGTGCAAGGCCCGAAGGCCAAAAGTACCAATGGTACTTGTGGTACCTTCGATACCTACAGTGCAGGCTACGCAGATACGAAGTACTTGCAGTATTACACAATAAAAAAATTTAAAGTCTTTTTTTTATTTAAAATTTTTAATGAAAATTTTGTTATTTTCAATTTTTTGTTTTTGATTTTTTAAGAAAGGGAAATAATATATATCTTAAATATAATTTTTGTAATTTTTTTAAAGTAAAAATATATATATGTAAAAATATATAAATTTTTGCAATTTTTTTAAAAACATAAAAAATAAAAATAAAAGGATTTATTTAAAAATATATTATTTTTAAATTGATTTGTTCATGGGGGCCAAATGGCTCCCTAGACATTTTTTTTGCCTTGCCTGACAACTTTTTCCAAAAGTGACATTTTGATAGTTGATTTTATGGTTTTCAGGCCTTCTAAGCACGATAATAGGTTTAGATTTGACCCAAAATGCTCTGAAATGATGGCTCCTTGTTGGATTTGGCAATTAACCTCTCACTTCAAATTGTTGCAGATCTGGCCTCTGGTGCCCATTTTAGGAAAAATAATGGGTAGATCCAAATGTCTCAACTACTCTAGACTCAATGGTGAGCTTAGAATCTCTCTGGGAAGCTTCAAAAGACCTATAACTGACAAGTCAATGTATGAACCCCCTAGAAGCTGATATTTTCTTTACACTTTTCTGATTCTCCAGATCATCCAAGGATGCAAGAGAAGAGCATACTCTGTGCTTGTAAAAATAGCTCCACACTCTCAGATTTCCTAAAGATTGCTAACCCATAACTCATTTTGGCTCTGATACCATGCAAGATTTGCTAACTAGCCTAACTCAAGATACAAATGATTGCAGGAAAGCAAAACCAGAAATATGAGAAAGAATAAATTATATTCCTCTCAAGAATGCAACCACATTATGACAAGTGATGCAAGAGGGTACTCCCCTCTTCCTGACACTCAAACACTCACCATGAAATGAAATACACAACACAATTCGCCATGACTCAACATAAAAGATGAACAACAATTTTTCATTTATTCAAACAAAATGTCATTACAATGGAAGGCCTTCATGGCCACATCCTTCATAGATTTCCCTTCCCTCTCTCTGTTCCCTCGAGCTCTTAGCTTGTTCTCAAATCTTCCATTTGTCTCTCTTCCTCCACTCCCCCTATTTCGTCATGTTCATCTTGGCTAAACTATGATTAGTGGAATTCAGTTAGGTCCATTTGAATTCTGGCCTTGATCTGAGAAAAGATAGATGATCCATAGTCCAACCCACAGTCTTGTATAGCTTCTTCTACAATGGTCGATGATTAACCCATAACAATTACACCAACCACACATTGTAATACCTTAGTCAATCCAACCCCTATTCACAGGTGTTTGGTTTCCAACCTACTCCTGCATTACCGCAAACCTTCCTACAATCAACTGCAAGAATGTGGTGTCCTATGATATTGCAACAACCTAAACAACCTTTTGCAAGGGTGCAACTCCCTACAACACTACAAGCTTATCTAACAACCACTGTGGGGGTGCAGTTTCCCTGCTATACTATAAGCTTAACAGAGGACTAGTGTGGGGGTGCAATAAAGACATTTTTTGAGCTATAATGGGAATCGATGTCGTTGAAAGTTGATTCTTTCCATACTTTATTGATGTCAAAGTTTTGCGAGGCTAAGAAATACCAAAGAACACCAACCAAAACAAACTAAAAAATGGAAAGTAAACCTAAAAATGTTTTTGGGTGATGTCGATTGCCAGTTCGCCTGGATGCTCCTACATTAGACACACCGGGTAGAAAGATTGTGAGCATAGGCTCACAATAGCAGAGTTGAGTGATAGAACCACCCTTTCACGTTGACATCAACCTATAGTGAACTCCTTCACTATCCAAATGCTAAAAAATTAACCTTTCTTTTGCCTCTTCTAAAATCTCTCTGGAACTCTCACCATATTCTTCCAACAACACTCCACTTCATCCTTCCTTCCTCTCGTGGACTCATGTTCACCATGAACTATCCTCCTCCATCGAACACCCTCTATTATTTTCTTCTCATTTGTCGGATCCAACCCACTACAGACCAATCACCTCCACCAAAATCTTACATCCTTCAAAACTTCTGTATGCAACCACTTATCCATACACTAATTTACAAGCACATGATCAACTAATTCTTTATTCTCCTCAACCATATGAAAATTCAACTCATCACTAAACTCAAAATTAAGTTTTACCTCTTTCTCTTTTGTTGTTGCAATATCATCCTCTACTGTTGCAATCACTTCTTCATTTTCTTGCACCTTCATTCTTTATTCACATACCTCCATAGGATTTTCTCTTACCTCTTCCCCCACTGTTGGAATTTCATCATCAACTGTATCTTCATTTCATGTAGCTGCGATTTTTTCCTTCCATAAATTTTCTTAAACCTACACAACCTTAGTTACAATCTCTTCTCTTTCCTCTTGATCCTTTTCACAAGGAGCTCCTCTTCTTTTTCTTCAATTTGCATACCTATTGCAACCATTTCCTTCTTCTCTGCATCCTTCAAAGGATTCTTAGCCACTTCTTTCTCACCTACTACAACTTTGACATTGATTTCTTCTTTCATACACTCATTAGAGCATACTGAAGCAATTTCCTTAAACATTTCCTTTGGTTTATCCCGCAATGGATTCAACACATATTTCTTCCCATCCTTTACTATACTATAAGTGTTTCTGCTACTATTATGTACAACCTCCCTATCCCAAATCCAAGGTTGGCCCAACAAAACATGACAAACATCCATGGGTACTATATCACGCACAATTTCATCCTCATATCCGCCAATATGAAAACTCACAATGCTTTGTTCACTTACCCAAATTCGATGACCTTTGTGCAACCAAGAGACATAGTATGGCTCTTGGTGCCTCATTTGCTTCAAGTTCAGTTTCTCAACCACTTCCAATGCAACTAGATTATCTCTCCTATCACTTTCCACCATTACTTTGCAACATTTTCCTCCAGACTTGCATACACTTCAGAACACATCACTCCTTCAAATGGATTCATGTTTCACATCCTGTGGCTTTAAATATTCCTTCTTCACCCATAAACACTCTCTAGATATCTCCAAGACATTTTTCCAAACAAGTATGACACACTCTCTATCTACAACCACCATCAAATCAACACTCACTACCACTGCAAGTTCCTCTTCAGAAATTTCAACCAATACTCGAGGCTTCTTCACTCTTCACAAAATCTTCACCCACAATCTTGGTGGATATTCTCAACACTCAGGATAACCCACTCTAATACCAATTGATGTAAGAGGGTATTCCCCTCTGCCCAACACTCAAACACTCATCATGAAATGAAATACAAAGCACAGTTCGCCATGACTCAACATAATAGACAAACAACAATTTTTCATTTAAATTTAAATAAAATATCATTACAATGGAAGGCCTTCATGGTCGCATCCTTCACATATTTCTCTTCTCTCTCCCTATTCCCTTGAGCTCTCGGCATGTTCTCAGATCTTCCATCTATCTCTCTTCCTCCACTCCCCCTATTTTGGTTTGTTCATCTTGGCTAAACTATGACCGTTGGCATTTAGTTAGGTCTATTTAAATTTTGGCCCTTGATCTAAGAAAATATTGACAATCCATAGTCCAACCCACAGTCCTTCCTAGCTTCCTTTACAATGATCAGTGACTAACCCATAACAGTTACACCAACTACACATTGTAGTACCATAGTTAATCCAACCCCTGTTCATGGGTGTGTGGTTTCTAGCCTACTCCCTCATTACTGGGGACCTTCCTACAACTGACTATGGGTATGTTGTGTCCCATGATACTGTAACATCCTAAACAACCTTTTTGCGAGGGTGCAATCTCCCTATAACACCACAAGCTTATTTGACAACCATCGCGGAGGTGCAGTTTCCTCTCTATACCACAAGCTTAATAGTCAATTAGCGTGGGGGTGCGGTAAATAAATTTTTTGAGCTATAATGGGAATTGATGTTATCAAAATTTGATTCTTTCCATACTTTATTGATGTCAAATTTTTGTGAGGCTAAGAAATGGCAAAAAAACCAACCAGAACAAGCCAAAAACTAGAAAGTAAACCTGGAAATGTTTTTGGGTGATGTCGATTGCCAGTTCACTCGGATGCTCCTACATCAACAAGTGTTGTCATCTTGTGAGGTGTGACAACTCATGTCATTAAAGCTCAACCACCTTATCCCTATGTAAAGTTAAGCTAGTGTGAAGAGGACTTTAATGGAGAACTAGCTAGGAAATGAACTAGTTAGATAAAGTACCCCTTTCACACTAACAGTTTCTAATATATTTTCAAGTTTGGAGGAGCTAAAATAGATACTTTCTCAATTATGTTCGCAATAAATTTTCACAATATTGAGGTAAAATTATGATATAATATAGGGGAGAGGGGCCAATAGTCGTGCAAGGTCCAATAGTTGTGCAGTCAATTGTGATTATAATACCTAGTAGCGGGTGAAGCCATAATAGTGGTTTACAATTTGATGGAGGAAGGAAAATTGAGAAAAAATGACCCCATGGCAAAAAAATTGGTTTTAGGGGTTTGCATGAACCTACAAGTTCGACCGAACCATAAAGGGGTTCGACCAAACTAGGGTTTGAGTAAACCCATTAATTATTGGGCCCACATTTCCCGCCCAACAAATAAAGGGAAAATGCATATTAATGGGGGTTCGAATGAACCCTGGTTCGCTAGAACCCCCCTGGTTCTAGCGAACGCCCCTTTTCCCTAATTTTTTAATTTGTTCACACAAAAAACCTAAATTTTTACGCTTTCAAGCTCCGATTGAGGATGAAAATGGGGGAATATTTAGAAACCAAACTTGGAATCAAGTATCCTTCAGAATGAGCTATCCAATGAATATAATTTTAATATGTTTTGGTTTTATTATGTATTTGTTTTTTTAGTTTTATTAAACATAGGTTTTTCATCGAAAATGAAGGTCTTTGTTCTGCACATGTGGAAAAATAGCAGATTATCAAAAAAAAAATTGAAAAATATGAATGCACCAGATATTGAAGTCCTTGATCCAACAAAAAATAAATTGAATTTTGATATATACAAAAAAAGTTATGCATTATACGGTCGTGCTATGTTTGAATTGTCATTTGATTGACCTCGAAACTTGATTAAAGAAAAAATATTCAATAAAAAAATATATAACCAAGTGGAAGCACTATATATCAGAGTTAAAAATGTAAATTCGAAAGAATTGGAATTTTATCCTTCATGGAAAAAAAGTTATGCGTTATACGCTGTGCGTCACTTTTTAAAAATGCTATTTTTTGAAAAATACCAGTTTTGTGGGAGATGGAAAAATAAGTGCAATCTAATTTTAAAAAATTTGAAAAAAATATTTTTAGAATCTATAGACAAAATTTGACGAGACTCTAGTTTGCATCATCTTCAAATTCCTCATGGTTTAGCCGCTATAGGTGCCTGAATGTGAAGATTTAGTTAAAAATTAAAAATTCAGTGTCCAGTTTGGCCAAAAATTGTAAACCACTATTGTGGGATCACCCTAGTTGTTTATATAATGCCCAATAGTTGTGATTTGACTACCCATAATTAAAAAAAATGTATTCCTTTGATCTAAAAAGCAATCAATCATGTGATGCCACATCAACACTCAACTACCCATGATGTAATGCACAAGTATTGGTCTCACTATTTTTTAGGGCCTTTTTGGACACCTTGACAAAAACATGTTGATGTGGCATCATATTTGATGATGTGGCCCTAAAACCTTAGATATAAGTAGGGGACTTACCAAATAAGCTACTGTAAAAAATTGGAAGTGATTTGAAATTTCCACATAGAATAATTAGAAGCTTGAAGTTAGGGTGCACGACTATTGGATCCTCTCCCCTAATACAATAATTCACCATTTAGCTTCTATAACATGATTTTATTTGAATAGTTATCAATGAATAGGTACCATCATTGTCAAAATGCTTGTTGTCAACTTGTTTTATCTACTAGTTTTATGTTTTGACCTTCTTTAAAAAACCACATTTCCAATTATTATTGTGTTGTATTAATTTAATTAAATCTCATCCTTACTATTATTGCAATACATTTTTACAGTTTAGCTAGAGGAAACATAAGAATATATGAAGAACATGTGGTGAAATTTAAAGCATAAATATAAAGGCTAATGCAACCTAGAAAAGATAAAAAAATAAAATAAATCATCAACTAACTAATCCTTGCATGTACAAAGAATGATATTTTTACTCAAAAGTAAAAGTTATATATAATGACCCAACCCCCTTACAATAATTATTCATTTCCCTCTTGATCCTTGCACTTGCAAGCACAATGTCATAATAGTAACAAGAGTAAAAACTATCTTTGGCTATATGGTTGATGACTATTATTTTAGAGTTTTGGATAAAATTTAAACCCATTACAAATAGTTCATTTAATTCAAAAATATGTTTTTTAAGTGTTGAACATATTTTTATATTTATTAATTAATATTTAAACAAAGAGCTTCATTAACCTAAAATAGCATTTATTACTATGTTTTAATAACTTTTAATTTTGAGATTTTTTAAAATTAAATTATGCCTTACCAATCTAGACATCATTCTATACACACAAAAAAATCAATTTAAAATTATTGTATGTCAAACTATGTTGGTCATACATAGGGGGTTTTAAAAAATACTTTAATCGCAATAAAAAAATAAAAAATATATTTATTTAAAATTACAAAAGAAAAACTCTAATAAAAAATTAGCATAATATTTTTCTAAAATACTTTCACGTACTAATTATCTTTTGAGTCATATACATGCATATTTTAGCCTTCAACATACTTTTCTAAAAACGTCACTTTCATACATCCTACACAAAAAAAATATTTTTTATTTATGAATTAGGAAAAGTTAAATAATTGAAAACTAGAAACAAATTCATATTTTTACACCATGTTGATATTCTATGTGTAGGTGCTTCAAATTTTTACTCCAATTATGAAAATATTTGATTTTTGGGAGAAATACTTCAATTTTGTAACCAAAAAGTGGACTCAAGTTATTGTACTTACTCATCGTCCACTTGGTTTTTTGAATGCATTCTCATGTTATTATTTTCTCATGTGAATGAGCCTTGACTTGTGGATGTCAATTTTCAGGACTAGTTTGAAAATTAAATGGCACGGTTTCAATTTCCTTTGTCCCCTTATGAATATTAGTTGGTCTTAAGGATAATTATTTGGGCAATATAGGGGATGGTTATGTTGGAAATTGTGCCTCAACTTGCTGGCTTGTATCTCTGTTAAAGACTTGGCAGATTTACCCTTTGTTGGTCTTCTTTATCAACCTATCACCCAAATCCTGAACCTTGAAACCTTGTCGTACAGTTCAAAAGTTTCTTAACTTCCTGACTGGTCGATCTCCTTCAATGTCGCAGTGTTCGGGATTTTCCTAACATACTATGGAAGTTGTAAGTTTGTGTTTTCTCTAATTGAGCGACAATCCAACGGATGTGGGGACCACTTGGAACTCCAGGAGACTTGTTGAGATATTGTAGATTCCTAGCTTGATTCTCTGGAAATGCACAAGTAGTGAACGTGTGTCATGGTGGAGACCACAAGGAATGACCAACAGTTCGGTGCGATGGTCAAATGAGATGTACGAGTAAGTTGGTAATAAAAGGACTAACTCGTGGATACCTAAAGTCTTCGTGCTTTTATTTATAAACTAGTGACTACTAATATTCTGCGTCAATATGGGATATTGTCGATGGTTGAGCTTCTTGGAAGTCCTTGCGACAGTGATGGTCTTGCCAATAGTTTTGCAATGGACATCGGTGAGAAGTCTTGCCCATAGAGTTGGTTTGGCTGATGGTTTTGCATTCGGTATGATCTCTTGCTGATGGAGAGTTGGTTTTCTTGTGATATCGGGGAAACTTGTTTTGTTATCGATATGAATTCTTAGGGTGTTTCCGATACCTTTGGTCTTGCCGATAGCTATGTGTTCAGGAATTTTTACATCGGGGAGACACAATATGGTGTCTCACCGACATGCGATTCAGTTAAACTTTTTGACCGAATGTCTGTCCTACATGGTGTGTTCTGAGCCAATGAGAGAAGCAGAATGTGAACCATTGGAAGTTGAACAGTTGCGACTATTCTATTGTGGAAAATGAACAGGCCGTGAGTAGAATGGATTACACTCTGCAATGGTTGATGATGAGAGAAGTGTGAGATAATAAAAGTGTTACTCGACAAAAACACGGATTGATCTGAGTGGATTCATAGGATGCTTCTAAGAGCATTGTAAGATTACTATTTTGTGCAAGATTGATCAGTGAATGTTGCTGCTGTAAATTGACATCAAAAAGTTAACTCTGATCTCTGTATGTAATTTTCCTTACTATAATACAAAGAGGTTTTTCTTGGTGTGGTGGGTTTTTTCTACCATAAGGGTTTTCTCACATAATTCTGGTGTCCACTTGTGTATGTGTTCATTTCTCTTTTATGTTAATTATTTTCAAGTGTATCTTATTGAACTGTAATTGCATAATTTAAAGTCATATGTGCATTCTTCCCTAAGGTTTTGGCGTTAGGAGAGTTTGTTCTGCACCTAAGCTTTCCTTACAAGTGGTATTAGAGCCTGGCCAGTTGTGTTATCCTTGTGGGTACGTTGGATTTTTTATGTCAATTTTGTTCAGTGGGAGTCTTGTAGAAGTCTGGTAATTTGAATTACAGATTAAGATGGCAAGCACATCAAGAAATATTGAAATTAAGAAATTCAATGGTAGCAATTTTGAGTTGTGGAAACTTAAAATGGAAGATCTGTTAGTTGACCGTGATCTTTGGCTTGTTGTGTTTGGAATGAAACCTACAGGCATGAAGCAAGAGGATTGGGACCTTGCAAATCGAAAATCAAAGGGGCTAATAAGGCTCTGTTTAGCAAGCTCTATTCTTCTAAATGTTCATGAAGAAAAGACAACATCTTCTTCGTGGAAAAGATTGGCAACTATTTATCAAGGCAAGTCCTTGGTGAATAAGTTGTTCTTGAGGAAGAAGTTGTACTCTTTGAAAATTCAGGAAGGAGTGTCTGTTACTGATCATTTGAATGCTTTCAACATGTTGATTGCTCAATTAACATCTATGGGTGTGAAGATTGATGAAGAAGATCGATGTATGCTATTGTTATGTTCTTTGCCAGATTCTTGGGATCACTTTGTGATGGATATTGGGAGTAAGACATCCAATTTTAAGATGGAAGATGTTGTTGCTTCATTGTTATCAAAAGAGATGAGAAGAAAATCTTCTGATATGGCGAAGGAGGCTCTTGTTGTTAGAGGCAGATCGAAAGAAAAAGGCAAGGACAAGAAGTCCAAATCGAAATCAGAAGGGAGATCAAAGTCTCCTAAAAAGAAGTCCAAGGTGAAGTGCTAGAATTGTGGGCAACTTGGTCATGTCCAAAAGGATTGCAAAGAGGAGAAGAAGAAGAAGAAGAATTCTGACAATGATTCTTCTTAGAGTGATGCAAACGCTTTCATTGCAGCCTTGGCTACTCAGACATCAGATGATGTCTGGCTAATTGATTTTGGAGCATCCTTCCACATGACATCTCATAGAGACTGGTTCACTAAGCATGAAAAATACGATGGTGGAAGGGTGTATTTGGCAAGCAATTCATCTCTAGAAATAGTTGGTTGTGGAAGAGTCAGAATTCAGTTCCCTGATGTAAGAGTGAAGGGAATCAATGATGTAATGCATATACTAGGTCTGGCTCAAAATTTACTTTCTGTTAGTAAGCTTAACGATGTTGGAGTGCAAGTCACGTTCTTTGGAAATGGCTGCAAAATGACTAGAGGCTCAATGGTGCTAGCTAGGGGTGCTCGTATTGGTACCTTGTATAAGCTGGATGCATTTGCTATGCAATGCAATAGTGTCTTTGGAAAGTCATAGAAGGCTACTCATGGAGAAAAGGAGGAAAAAGTTTCTAATAGCGCAAACTCTATGGAAGTTAAACTTCCAGTAGAAAAGACTATGCTCTGGCATCATAGGCTAGGCCACATTGGAGAAAAAGGCTTAAAAACCTTGAAAAATAAAAACCTGGTTGAAGGGCTTGATGATTGTAACCTCAAATTCAAGTTTTGTGAACATTGTATATATGGTAAATAACACCGTGTTTCATTCTATTCCAGTCCTCACAAATCTTTTGGTTTACTTAATTATATACATTCTGATGTTTTTGGTCCAGTAAATGTTCCTTCTTTGTCTAAATCAAGATATTATGTATCATTCATTGATGATTATTCAAGAAGGGAATTTGTTTATTTTTTGAAAAGTAAATCAGAAGTATTCAGTCATTTTAAGGAATTCAAAAACCTTGTGGAAAATCAGATTGGAAGAAAAATAAAATGTTTAAGGACTGAAAATGGCGGTGAGTTTTGTTCTGATGAGTTTGAAAGGTATTGTAAAGATCATGGGATTAAAAGACATAAAACTACACCCTACACTCCGCAACAAAATGGAGTTGTTGAAAGGTTCAACAGGACAGTAATGGAAAGAGCACGAAGTATGCCTACAGTGCTAGCTTGGAGGAGAAGTTCTAGGCTAAGGCAATTGCAACAACATGTTACTTAATAAACCATTCTCCTAATTCTGCTCTTGTTGAGAAAACACCTTTGGAAGCATGGTCTGGAAAGAAGCCCTCTTTGAGACATATTTATGTCTTTGGCTGTGAGGCATATGCAAATATGTCAAATGAAAAAAGGTCTAAATTTGAAAACAAGGTTGTTAAATGCATTTTTATTGGTTTTAGTGTTGCCATAAAAGGATACAAGCTTTGGAATCCTCATACAGAGAAGGTTCTATACACCATAAGTGTTATTTTTTGTGAGCTAAAGCCTTCTACTTTGGATCTGCAATCAGAGACAAAATCAAAAAATAAAAAGGATGCAGTTGAAATTCCTCCGACACTAGATAAAGAGGAATTAAAAATTCAAAATGTACCTAAAACTGAGAGAGCTCAAGTAGTTCTGAGAGTTCTGAAGAAGAAGAACAACCTCAACCTCATCCTGTGAGGAGGTCAACATGTGAAAGAAAGCAACCTGATAGGTATGGGTTTTCTTTGTTAGATTCTACTTGTGCCTATGCTTTAATTTCTAGCACTGATGAGCTTAGGACTGTGAAAGATGCATTTAGAATGTCTAATTCAAACTCTTGGTTAGAAGCCATGAATGAAGAAATGGCATCATTAGAAAATAATGATACTTGGAGTTTGGTGCCCTTTCCTGAAGGCAGAAAAGCTATTGGCTACAAATGGGTATTTAAAAAGAAAATAGGTTTGGATGGTAGTGTGGAAAAGTATAAGGCGAGGTTGGTTGCAAAGGGGTATTCCTAGGTAGAGGGAATTGATTATGGAGAAATTTTTTCCCCTGTAGCTAAGCTAATGTCCATTCGATTTTTTTGTCACTTGCAGCAGCGTATGACTTAGAGGTTGAACAGTTGGATGTGAAGACAATATTTCTTCATGTTGACCTTGAAGAAGAGATTTATATGTCCCAGCCTGAGCACTTTGTGGAAAAAGGTAAAGAAAATCTAGTTTGCAAGTTAAGAAAATCTCTGTATGGATTAAAACAATCTCCTAGAATGTGGTACCAGAAGTTTGACACATTTGTTTTGTCATTGGGATTTGTAAGATCAAAATCTAATCATTGTGTGTACTACAAAGCTGAAAATGGCCGTGTTCTTATTATTGCTCTCTATGTTGATGATATGTTGTTCATAGGCAACTGTAAGTTAATGATTTCTGATCTAAAATCTCAGTTGTCTACAAAGTTCAAAATGAAAGATCTTGGTGCAGCCATGTATATTCTGGGAATGGAAATAAACAGGGATAGGAAGAGTAGAAAACTTTGGCTTAGTCAGAGTAAGTATATTAATACAATTCTAGAGAGATTTTGTATGACTGAGTGCAAGCAACTGGTTGTTTCAGTTTTGCAGGGAACAAAGCTATCTGTAGAAGACTGTCTAAAATATCCTACTGAGATGGAGGACATGACCAGAGTGCCTTATGCTAGTGCAGTTGGTAGTTTAATGTATGCAATGGTTTGTACAAGGCCAGACATTTCCCAAGCAATGGGATTACTTAGTCATTTTATGGAAAATCCTAGAAGGACACATTGGGATGCTGTGAAAAGAGTGCTTAGATATCTGAAGGGCACTTCAGAATATACTTTGTGTTACCATGGCAATTTGGTTGAATCACAGAGGACTCTCATCATTCGAGGCTATGTGGATTTTGATTGGGCAAGGAACATTGACAACAAAAGATCCACCAGTGGATATATTTTCATGATGAATGGCAGTGTAGTTAGTTGGATGAGTAAGCGACAGGCTGTAGTCGCTTTGTCCACTATAGAGGAAGAATACATGGCAGCAACACATGCCTGTAAAGAAGAAATCTGTTTAAAACATTTGTGTTCTAACATTGGGTTTGATGCAGGGAAAATTACAATTTACTGTGACAGTTAGAGTGCTATTTGTTTGGCAAAAAATCCTACTTTCCATGCCAAGACAAAACATATTGATGTGTAGTATCATTTTGTATGAGATATGGTGGAAGATGGAAAGGTCTCTTTAGAAAAAGTGGATACTCTAGAAAATGTTGCAGATGCATTGACGAAACCAGTGAGCACAGACAAGTACAGGTGGTGTGCCAGTTTGATGGGCCTTGGAGCCGATGACCTTCATTAACTTCAAGTTTGGAGGAAGCCAGTAAGTCTTCGTCAAGTGGGAGATTGTTGGAAATTGTGCCTCAACTTGCTGGCTTGTATCTCTGTTAAAGACTTGGTGGATTTACCCTTTGTTGGTCTTCTTTATTAGCCTATCACCCAAATCTTGAACCTTGAAACCTTGTCGCACAGTTCAAAAGTTTCTTAACTTCCTGACTGGTCGATCTCCTTCAATGTCGCGGTGTTCAGGATTTTCCTAACCTACTGTGGAATTTGTAATTTTGTGTTTTCTCTGATTGAGTGACAAGCTGATGGATGTGGGGACCACTTGGAATTCTGGGAGACTTGTTGAGAATATTGTAGATTCCCAGCTTGATTCTTCGGAAATGCACAAGCAATGAATGTGTGTCATGGTGGAGACCACAAGGAATGACCAACAATTTGGTGCGATGGTCAAATGCGGTGTACGATTAAGTTGGTAATAAAAGGACTAACTCGTGGATACCTAAAGTCTTCGGGCTTTTATTTATAAACTAATGACTAATAATATTCTGCGTCAATGTGGGATATTGTCAATGGTTGAGCTTCTTGGAAGTCCTAGCGACAGCGATGGTCTTGCCAATAGTTTTGCAATGGACATCAGTGAGAAGTCCTGCTGATAGAGTTGATCTAGCCGATGGTTTTACATTCGATATGATCTCTTGCCGATGGAGAGTTGGTTTTCTTGTGATATCGAGGAAACTTGTTTTTTTATCGATCTAACTTCTTAGGGTGTTGCTGATACCTTTGGTCTTGCCGATAGCTATGTGTTAGGGCATTTTTGCATTGGGGAGACACGGTCTAGTGTCTCACCGACATGCGATTCAGTTAAACTTTTTGACCGAACGTTTGTCCTACGTGGTGTGTTTTGAGCCAATGAGAGAAGCATAATGTGAACCATTGGAAGTTGAACAGTTGCGACTATTTTGTTGTGGAAAATGAACAGGCCGTGAGTAGAATGGATTACACTCTGCAATGGTTGATGATGAGAGAAGTGTGAGATAACAAAAGTGTTGCTCGACAAAAACATGGATTGATCTGAGTGGATTCATAGGATGCTTCTAAGAGCATTGTAAGATTACTATTTTGTACAAGATTGATCAGTGAATGTTGATGTTGTAAATTGACATTAGAAAGTTAAGTCTAATCTCTGTATGTAATTTTCCTTACTATAATACAAAGAGGCTTTTCTTGGTGTGGTGGGTTTTTTCTTCTATAAGGGTTTTCCCACATAATTCTGGTGTCCAATTGTGTATGTGTTCATTTCTCTTTTCTGTTAATTCTTTTCAAGTGTATCTTATTGAATTGTAATTAGAAAATTTAAAGTCATATCTGCATTCTTCCTTGAGGTTTTGGCGTTAGGAGAGTTTGTTCCGCACCTAAGCTTTCCTTACAGGTTAGTGGGTTTGGGAGTATTCCTTAGTTTTGGGAATGGTTATTTGTCTGATAGCTTTTTAATTTAGAGGCTTGCATATTTTTTAGCTTGTTGTTGTGTTTGATGTTGGGGTTGAACTGATAGACATTCTTTCAACATTTTATATGGATATTTTGAGATTTTTAACTTGTCATAGATAGAGCACTTGTTGGTGGTGGTAGAAGGACATTGTATGGTTTGTATAATCTATCTGTCTTGTTTGTTATTTTTCCTTAAGTTTTTTTTCATATACTATTGGATTTGAAATTTATGTAGAGCTAATTGGTGATTTTTTACTATTATTGTATTTCATTATTTTTTAGTAGCATTATGAATAATTGGGGATCCTTAATCTATATATTATATGTGAAATGGATAACCTAGGGGAGTTACAATTTATCTTGGCTTGTACGTCAAGGGAGAGAGGACCTAACTATTACATTTTGGAGGAAGTACACACTATTTTTAGTGGTTTAGCTATATTTTTACAAATAAGTGTGTGCTCTTAGACACTTCATGTTTTATAGGACATGAGTCATTTCCTTTATGTGATTTTTGTAGTAGACTTTGAATTCTATGGTCAAAAATTAAATAAATATTACCCAGGTGATGGTAGTTCTAGGGAAGTATATGTGTAATTATACTATGGCATAGAGGTCTTCCTAGGATTTTTTACATGTGTATGATTACTACTAGGAAAACAAACTTGTGTAGGATAGTTTATGTGTAGAAATATGAGTTTGATATGTGGATAGAAAAAGTTCTACTAACAGGTATACATTTACTCTATTTTGTTTTATAATATAGTTAGTTGGATGCATGTGTGAATGGTACTGGTAATTATTCTAGATATTGACGTGAGTATATAGAATCTATTTGGTGTTGATTTGGAGATTGAAGTTATATGCTTATTTTTAGATATTTGGCTAAATTAGGGATCACTATAGGGTATTTATATCCAAGTGATAGTGTTGTTATAGGTCACTTGTAGCCAAGTAGTAGTGCTTTTATGAATCACTTGCAACCAAGTGGAAGTATTGCTACATGCCACTTATAACGAATATGTAGTTTTATTAGAGATCACTTGGTGGATATTAAAGATGATTAATTGAAACCTAATTTGATAGTGGAATTTTAGGTGGTGAAACTTGATTATCAGAATTTTATCTTGAACAGTGGTAATTTTATAGATTATTAATATCCCTTTTGTTCTTGCAAGATATATGAAAAGTGAAGGAATATTTGGATTAGGCATTGTGGAGCTTGTGTATCATATAATTATCTTTTTATGTATTATTTTATTATTCCCTCATTGAAAATGGCATCCAAATTTGACTTGGTATTTACGCCATGTGTATTTAATAATTAAATATAATATGTAATCTAAAATCTATCCCATATAAGAAATGTAAGGGCATATGACATTGGAAGATGCATGAGAGATTATATTAGGTGCATACAAGTATGCAAAAGGGAGGTTACATTTTATGGATTAGGAATCTTGAACCACATATGATTCAATTATGACATATCATAAAGCATCATGGTAAAAGAGGTAAATGACAATAAATGATGTACCCAAGTTTGATGGGAGGATATGAGTTGTTTATGAAACATAAGGGAAAGTGTATTGAACCATCAAGGAGTTGGTTTGTGACAATTATCACCATATAATTTTGGGACCTTGTTTGTTCCCATGGTCTTTCCTTTTGGTAATGCTTTAGGTCTCCTTATTTTTATATATAATTATAAGGTTTTGAGATGGATGCATTATTCATTGGTCATTATAGGGCTATGTTACTAATTTTTCTCTAATTTATAATATTGTTCAGATATATGAAAGACATGAATCCTAATATTGTATTGTGACTATATTATTGTTAAAAATACATTTATTTTAGTGCATTGGACATTGGGTTTTTTCAAAAAGAGATTTCCCAAGGTATATCTATGCCACTCCTCTCTTTATGGTTCTTATTCTTCTCTAATTCTTATTTTGTTGATTAGTATTATTTTATATATTAATATGCTTCTACAATTGTTTTAGATATTATATCTCACAATTGTTTCTTCATAGGGTTAATATAGGAAATACATGTGTTTTTTTTTTCTCTTTATGGAAATAGTTTCATTTGTATTTATATCAAAGGTTTTATTTGTACATTTTTTCTATTATTGTGTGTGAATGGATTTCCTTTAAAATATGTTACTATATGAAAAATATACTAAAAAAATTATTGAAAAATAACCAAACATGATATAAATTATTTTTCATAAAATTAAACTAATATATGAAATGGATCTACATAGAAAATACCACAAATAATTAGTTTACATCATCTTTAAATTTTTGATGACTTTCATTATAATTTATCGAATGTGATGAATATTAAAAACTTCATTTAAGTGGATCTAAAGTGCAAAAAGAAGTGGGGCACACTAATGTGTTGTGACCTAATCTTATATCCCTTTAATGAGTGATTTAGATTTGAACCCAAATTAATTTGGATTCTATGGGTTAGTTGGTTTCTCAAAGAAACTAGATCATAAAATAAACATCAAATTGGTGAGAGTGATATTCAAGAGAAAAATTCCCTTATATGTGGCAATACAAAAAAATTATCCAAATATTATTATATTCCTTAGGCTCCCTTCTCTTCACACTCATATTTCATCTTAAATCCAAGTGAAGGTAGTTTTGTGTTAGAATATAAGTTTAATGTATCCTCTAAAATAATTTGAATTTGAATTTTTATTAATTAAAACACATTATCCTTGGAGTATGTTATGTTTCTTCATCTCAAATTTTCCCTATTTTTCTTTTCTTAATCTTATAGTATTTTCATTCGATATTTTAAAATTTCATTAACTAATAGTTACAAGTTTGAATCTTCCTTTCTTTCACATTCTATTATGTTTCGTTCTCTCACATCATCCAATTTTCAAAACATCCAATACCATTTCTATTTCTTTTATAATTTCTCATTAGAGCATACAAGGTATTTATTCTCCATTTTATATTTGATGAATATAGACAGATGTGAAAATCTCTATCAACCTAGATATATAATATTTCACTTATTTGACTTAAGTCCCCAAATATAAAAATATTGAATCCATCTGTACCAAGTGTAAAGGTCTTACATGACTATCATTTTCAACCTACTCATGTTTTGAAATTATCAATAATATGCAATCAAATATAAAAATTCTTGTAAAACTATATAAATTAAAATGGGTAAGTGAACAAAGTTGTGACACAAAAATGGCTCTTAGATGCCACTTTTTCTAAAATTTGCAAAGTATGATGTTTGACAAGAAAATGAGGATAGTTATGCTCAAAATTTGAAGATACAAAAAGAACATGAGTTGGAGTGCTCTGAATCTACTTTCTAAACTAATGTTTTTTGAAAATAGTGAAGATTAAGGGTTTAAAAAATGGGGAGCACACAAAGTGGTCTTGTTTTTATCAAAAATTAACATAGTGTTTGTTGTGCTCCCCCTAAAATGTTAATTTTTTTTATAATTTCAAATTTTGCTTCAGTGAGAAATTAGCTAACACCATGTAGTTTATACTAGTTTTTTTAGCTAATTTTTTAATTAATATATAATATTTTACTAATTTTTGAAGTGGACACATGTTGGGTTTTGACAAAAAATAGAGACACTAACAAAAGAAGTTAAAGATGGGGGATGACCCCGGAGTGCAATGGTAAGTTGCAAAGCAGTTGAAGCATTACCATAGGTGTTTGAATCCCATGAAGTTGTGTGGGAAGTAGGAAGAAGGAAGGAGGAAGTAAAGGAGGAAGAAAGGAGGAGGTGGGAGAGGAGGGGGTGTGCATATGTGAAGGAGGAGACGAGAGGAAAAGAGGAGATAAGGAGGTGGGATGAAAGTAGGAGGCAAGAAGAACAGAGATAGAAGGAGACATGGAGAGAATGTCGGGGATGAGGTCCCCTGAATGTGGCCTCACTAGCTCATAGCTCCTGCCAAAAGCATTCACCTATCTAAAAAAATAAAATAAGTTAAAAATGAAAACATTAACATAATAAAAATATTAAAAAAATTATATGGTTAGATAGCAAAGAGAGAGCTTAACATCATCGTGGTATTTTTATAAATTTTCATTCAAACATGTGCAAACTTGATTGAGAGCATGACTAAAACTATGTGAAAATTTGTCACCCTTTAAAAAAATCATGTCTTCGTTCAACCCTTTGGGTTGGATTCCCAAGGAAAATCCAACCCAAAGGGTTGCTATTTCACAATGCAACCCATTTGGCGAGCACCAAATTTGGCACTCACCAAATGTGAATGAAGACTTTATAAAATGCATTTTGTTGAACTCTTTCTTTTTTCTTTGTCTTTCTATTTCTTTGACATTTACATATGAAAATTTACTTTCTTATAATTTAAGTTATATTTCATATGTATATTGGTTCAAGATGTTTGAGAGTGGTTTTGGATCTCTTGGAGTTATAATACAAATTCTTATTTTTGGAAGATCTTATAATTTTTTAGACTTAGTCAAATTTTAGTAATCGATAGGTCAAATTTTAGTATTTAGCAAGTTGTATCACCTTTCTCTCTCTCTCTATCTCACTCATTATTCATCTCTTATGCTATAGACCTCTCTCTCTCTTATTATCTCCATCTCTTTATCTAACTTTATCTCCCTTGAGAGGGGGGAAGATAGAGAAAATTAGAGAGCAAAGCAAGGAGGGAGAGAGAATGGTGAGATAGAGAGAAGTAGAGAGGGAATGAGAGAGAGATAGAAAAATAGACAAATAGACAAATAGACATACATACAGACAAATATATAGATAGATAGAGAGACAGATAGAGAGACAGAGATAGAGAGATACAAAGAGAGACATAGTAGAGAGATAAAGATAGAGATAGAGAGACAAAGATAGAGAGATACTGAGGTAGATAGATAGATAGATAGATAGATAGATAGATAGATAGATAGATAGATAGATAGATAGATAGATAGCTAGGTGATAGAGAGATGTGATATAGAGAAGTAGAGAGGAAAGGAGGAAGGTGGAGGGAGATGTAGTCATGGAGAGAGAGTAATAGAGAGAGAGAGGTAGGTAGAGAGAGGGAGGGGAGATAGAGAGAAGTAGAGAGGGAAGGAGAGATGGAGGGAGAGGTAGGGAGGAAGGAGAGAGGTCAGATATGTTACAAAGATGGTTTCCATTGCACAAAAAGATCAACCTGTTAATTCTTGATACAACCACTAGAGTTAATGAATCCACAAGAGGTAGTTAAGTGATGTTACGAACCCAAGCACTACAATGCATAGCAAAGGAGACCAACGGTGCACACCTTGCAACAATCCACCCTAGTGCAAGAAACTGGTTTGAACCCATGATCCAAGCTATGATACCAATTGTTGCAAAGATAGTTTCCATTGCACCAAAATATCAACCTATTAATTCCCGATACAAGCACCAGAGTTAATAAATCCATGAGAGGTGGTTAGTCCATGCCACAAAACCAAGCATTGTGTTGCACAACACAAGATACCGAGGGCACACACCTTGCAACAAGATAGAGGTGAGATAGAGAAAGAGAGAGGAGGGAGGGATAGATAGGTAGGGAGAGAGAGGTGAGATAAAGAGAGATAGATAGGGGATATAGAGAAAATTAGAGAGGGAAGGAGGGATGGAGAGAGAGAGATACAAACACACAAATAGACATATAGAGAGAGATAGAGAGACAAAGACAAAGAGAGGTAGAGACAAAGATAGAGATAGAGACAGACAAAGAGATATATATATAGAGAGAGAGAGATAGAGATTAAGAGAGAGAGAGAGGTAGTTCTTGAACTCAAGGGAGAGAGAGTCGGATAAAAGGATGGAGATAGTGAGAGAGAGAGGTCTAAAGTATAAGAGATAAATAATGAGTGAGATAGAGAGAGAAAGATGATACCACTTTTTGATTACTAAAATTTGACCTCTTAATTACTAAAATTTGACATGTTGATTACTAAAATTTGACTAAGTCAAAAAAATTATAATAAAGACCAAAAAATTATAACTCCAAGAGATCCAAAACCACTCTCAAATATCCTAAAACTATATACATGAAATATAACTTAAAGTATAAGAAAGTAAATGTACATATGTAAATGTTAACTTATACCTAAATGTTTATTTCATGTATATAGTTTTACTAACAAATAAATAAAAAGATAAAGAAAAAGAAAAAAAGAAAGAGTTCAACAAAATGCATTTTAATAAGTCATCATTCACATTTGGCAAGCGCAAAATTTGGCACTCACCAAATGATGCACTTTCATTTTGCACTCACCAAATGGGTTGTGTTGGGAAATACCAACCCTTTGGCTTGGCCATTTGATGAGTGCCAAATTTGGTGCTTGCAAAATGCTCATTTTGGGTAAAAAAACAAAATTGACCTTTTTTTTTGTGTCACATATTTCTTCACTTACCCAAATCTTAGATCCTTCAATCATCCTTGGATCTAAAAACATTTTAATTTGACCATTTTAATTTTTGAAGAGGGTTTGGTTGTGAAACTACATTAAATCTTGATGTATGAAATCCTTTGGGTCTATATTTGAGGCCTTTATCTTTGACTCATGTAAAATATCCAACTAGAAACCCTAGATAAACAACATGGCATGGTACCAAAAGAACTATAGTTTTTGTTGCTTACCCCATGTCAACCTCTAATTTACCTTGTATTTATAATAAATAAACCCTATTATAAAATGAATTTAAATCCATTTTGATCTTAGAGGAAATTTAAAAAAATAAAAAAATAGGGTGTAAAAACAAATCTAGATGTGAATATTATTTTAAACTTGTATATGAATACTTTAGATTTAGAATTTCTTTTTATAGACACCTAAAATCATCCACTCATGACTACACTCAAGTTTATCCTATCTTAACATTGTTCAACCATTAATTAAGTAAATTTTAAATATGTATTTAATTAATTTTTCATTTATCTCCCTTCTCTCTAAATTTCACCCTTAATTAAATAGATCTAGCTTTTATTTAATTAAATTTACCTTCATATCCCTGCACTCCAAGAACTAAATAAATACAAACTATTTATTAGATTCTTTATTTTCCACCTCAAACTAATTATTTGATTTAAAAACATTAATTAACTAATTAATCCTTACACATTTTTAAAAGATGATTATAATTAATTACTTAACCTTGAAATCTTAGAATAAAATCCTAGCCATCTATTTATTCTAAATGATCCTCGTTAATGAGAGCCAAGAGAGACTACTCCAATTTCAGACAAAGTACCTCTTTTCTTTTCTTTTTTTTCTTTAATCCCACCTTCTCCAAAGTTTTGTGATTTTTTTTTTATGAATTCATGTTTAATTAATTCAAATTACAAGTTTAATGTCTTAAGAAAATTTTAGATTGAGAGTGCAAATTATAGGCTAGACTAACCTTTGATTTTGAAGAAGACAATTTTTTGTTCAAAATAGGGCTACAAAGATTCCCATGTGGAGTTTATAGTATTTCAAGAATATTTTTTTAATTTGTAGAAGAACCTCCTAATCTCTATGCACCCTTTAGAATTTTGGCAAATGAATCATATGGCATCAAATTTCTCAAAAATGATCTAGTAGAAATCAAGGGAAAAATTAAGTGGTGGTTCCAACAAGACTTATTTGGAGATCCTTGACTATTCTTGTCACCCAAACTAAATACCAACTACTAATTACTCCTAAAGGAGTGGAATTGCATGACTGAAACATTGCATTAATTGTCTTTTTATTAATAGATGTAACTTTTCTTTTTTAAAGAAGGGGTAAAAATTTATTAATCACAAAGAGGAAAAACAAAGCAGAAGGGTAACCCGCCCAAAACAAAGCCAACCACTAACCAACCTTATCCTTATCAATTAATTGATCTAACATACAAGAAATATCCAAAGGTAAAGAGATCCTATCAATAATATTCCAAACTTCCATCTGATCAGATGCCCATTTAGCCAAGCAATCCACCACCCCATTCCACTCTCGGGGAATATGGACAAAAGAAACTAAGTCAAAAGACCTGTTCAAACTAAGAATTTGATGAATAACCAGGGCTAACCGCCAATTATCCCCATCCAACCGCCTCTCAGTCAACATAGAAACCACCACCTATGAATCGGGTTCACAAAGGACCCTTCTCCATGTTGGTGCTCCAAATCAAACCAGACCAATTGAATCCTATAGACTAGCCATTTTCTAATGATCAGATTTAATGGGGGATTTGGCCAACTGACAAGATTAAGACAAACACTGAGATCTTCTACACTTCTGGCTCTATGGGACCAAGGTGGGTCAACTTACACAATGCCTAAAACTTAATTCAACCATACACACTGACATTGCTTTTTATAGCAGATAATTTCCAATGCAAATACACCAAGAAAGTACTGACAACTTCAAATCTAGCTAAATTATCAGTGACTCAACACTCACTCAACAATTGGGAAGCATGACAAAACAAAAACACAACCAACAAGAAGATTTAAAATGATTTAGAATTTAAGAATTGTTTCTGAGATGCATAAAACTGAATAATAGATTAGTGCCAATTCTAGGCCATGGAGTCAAACACATAAAGAAAATTCATCAGCAAATGACATTCAACCAGTTGATTTAAAATTGTTAATGTCTTGCATCAACTATTAGTGTCTTACACCAAAAATCATACTCCTATTATCAATCAAATTCTGCTTACCAAATCCAACCTGCACACTTGAAATCATGTTATCTGCTCAAAGTATTTAACCATTTCTTTGAAATAGACCCATAAAGAAATAACACAATCTCAAGAAATTTGAGATGAAAAACTCAAACATACTTGGTATTATTGAATTCATATGATTTAACTATACAAGTATGGAGACAATTTGAAGATATTCATGAATGTGCAAACACTTTCATGATTTATTTACATAAACTAGTTGTATTTGCTCATGAAATCAGAAATTGAAGCTTACAGACTCAGACTATAACTCAGAATTAAACATTTCTCTATCTACCCAGCCCCATACAAAACCTCAAAATCCTTTACAAATGAGAAGAGAAGAGAATAAAAGAAGAAGAGAAGGCTCCAGAAAAAGCCCTAAAGATGATCCGGAGATACCATCTGGAAACCTCTTCACCATTGATCAACAGAATGCAAAGCATCTCTCCTCTCTCTACAACAAAATTTTCCTCCAAATCTGCCTTTGTTGTGTGTTGTTCTTCAACAAAAAGTATGCCCGTGTGATGAAATTTCACCATTTTACTCTGATGTGTAAAATGTCTTCTTGCCCGTGAAAAACTCTTTATGTTCTTTTATTAATACTGGAGCTGCATTTTTAATTTTATCACCCAACAAACATTAAAGTTTTATAACTTTAACATTTGGGCTCAAACTTTATTTTATTGCCCAACACATTATATTTGTTCATAAAGTGAAAATGAATTCACTTTTCCCCTCATGCCATTTAAAATATTTTCCTCATCTTATTTTCCAGCACAAAATATTTCACGGACATTTTAAATTTGCAATTCACTTTATATCTTTATGCCAACACATTACAATTTCCCTTTTAGATTTCACCTCAAACCAAAATAGTCGCCATACTATGTCTGGCCAATAAAATGCCTTTGCAATGTTTTGATTTTAAAATATTTTCCCTTTTAAAATCAAATGAGTCCCATTTAATACTTCTATCGACCCTCTTTAACATCCTTTACCTGTGCACCTAAATGAATAATGGGCCCACTCCCTCATCAATTTATTCTTTGGAAACATTTAATATTAAATGTTTGGCTATTTAAATGAGAGCTTTTAAAATTTGAATTGTCGGCCCCTTTAAAATTCCTAACCCATGCAATACTTTCTCCTGGGCCCACCATTGCCATGTGTCCTCATCTCGCTAATCCCGTTGGGGTTAAAGGGCAGACACCTTATTTTAGCAAATCAATGAGGTAGGGTGTAGATTTGATCTACCATTTTGTTTGACCATTGATTTTTGTTTCCTCTTCCAATTACCCTAATCTCCTTCTTTGGCGTTTGTTCTCATGCTCGGCTCACTCTACAGCTTCCTCTATTCATGGCAGCACCCTCTGATATGGTTTGATGGATGAGTATACCTTGTTGGATACCTGCCAACATACATTTGCTAGAAGGTTTCAAAAGCATTTCAACAAATTTATTCTATGCACCAAGCTGAGCACGAGCCATCTCTACGAATTCCTTCAAACCACACTTAAGGAGACTTTCTACAAACCAGTTCGTGTGCCTCTCACCTTAGGCCATGGTTGTATCAATCTACAAATTGCATCTGCTTAAATTTTTTAAGCCCTTTTCAATGTACCTATTTAGTGTGTAGCCAGGTGTGCCCTTTGGTTCCCTCTCTTCATTTAGTTTTGTTGTGTGGGAACTTTGTCTTACTACTGTGCCATTTCTTACATCTGCCTACTTCAAGTTGTGGCGTTACTTTGCTAGAAAGTTTCTAAAGTCTTTTCAATGAAATGACACCCCTTTATTTAATGTTTGATATATAGGACTCATGATGCGTAATCCCTCTCAACTTGATACATTGTCTCAGTCTCCTCTGGCACAATGGATGTCATCATTTTCTATATTTGCTTGAAAGATTTTAAAGTTTTTCAACTATTCCTTCTTATGCCCAGGATACCATCATGGCGTGCCTCTCATACAACCAGAGCCACCTCCTCTTTAGTTTTTGACCTCCATTTACAATCATTCTGTCACAATAATCAACAATATGCTCTTTGGGATTTTGGAGGATCAATCATTTGCACAATTGTTCTCATCAATAATCTTGAAATATGCAACCACATATCAAGAAGTCTGAACAATATTGGCTTGTAGAATGATTTTCTTTCTTAGTGTTATGCAACTATCTGACAACTTAGCAAAGATTAAATGGTATTGTGACTTTAACTGGGATGAGTAAAATACAACACCTCCATTCAAATCAATGGAAGAACTTCATTCAGCCAAACACAAAGGAATATTCATTCATAAGATGACATTGCTCTTAGGCATTGATTAAAAGTCTTGCCATATGTCCATGCTTCCACATAGTCATCAAAATTTAACTACAAGCAGGTTTCACTAAAAATATTTTCCCTTTTTTATACCATGTAACTGCACGATTTGAATGGTGTAATGACTTTACCCATGGGAACCCAAATAAAACACCACCTTCAACTAGCTGTGGGAGGACTTCTGATGATTACATATGAAAATACACTGTTGGGACATGGCTTCAAACTTCATGCCTTTCATAATTAGAATATCCTTCAACAAACTGCAATGCAATGTTTACAACCTTGTGATTATGTGAAACATGTCGGGTTCGATGTGGGTCTGACTAATTTTTTTGTTTGTTTTTAAACTACTTTTACCCTGAAATGATCAAACAAATTTACCCTGAAATAATCAGACACAACTTTTGAATGCTCTTGAAGTTGAAAAACGAACTAGGTTGCAATTAGAATCTATTTTTTGGCACATTTGAAAAATGGGCAAAACTGGCCAAGTTGGCTCCGGAATTGACCTTGAAAATTGGTCAAATGACCTCCTAGAGCAATGAAAACTTGTAGGCATGCAAACATCTAACCCAAGATTTGAATGCAATAGACAGCTCAGAGAAAGAGATCTTGAGGTGAAATTTATTCAACCTCAAAGTTGCTCACTCAAACTTTCTGCAACAATCAACTGTTTTGAACCAATTAAAACTCAAGAGATCACCTCATTGGAAAAATACCAAATCAACTCCTAGCAAGCTGCCACTAGACATAGTGGATCATTTTGGTATAGAGAACATGTTAGCAAAAGGGATTTTCTTGAATCATCTCCCATCAAAAGATATTGATGGTCAAAGTAGACCTCTTAGAAACATTGTCAACAATGCAGATACAAAATAGGAGAAATTTCATTTGGTTTTGATCTGCTAAAAATAGTAAATCAAATCATAAAGCTCTGAAAACTAACATGTGAGCTCAACTTGGTATGGATAATGTAGAACACTATTTTTTTTCTCTTGAAGATCAACTAGTTGCAAAATGCAAGCTCAAACGGGAGGCTACTTTGCAGAAATGAAGGTTTGCAAATAGCAAAAAAGTGTCAAAACCCTCTAGCTTCGCTTTTCAAAACCTTGACAAAACTCATTGTGGGAAGCTGAAAATTGACATGTACACTCACATAGGACACACGAGTGAGCTTGCAAAGGGATTTTGTACGAAAATCAACAGGCTCCGAGATATGGCCCTCTAGAGTATGTCATTCAGGAAAATTCATCAGGTGCACTTCTGAAAGTGCAGAGGCAAAATTTTGAAATGGGCACTTCAAAGTTAGGAAATTTGATAGTGCCAACAGTGGCTCCAATTGGGGATGTATGCCCCCTATGGGTATAACAAGATTCCAGATCTCTAGGGAGTTGACCAAAAACTGAGTCCATCAGGTGCTCTAAAATTGCTCCTTTATTCATTCTTATTTTTCAACTTCATCTAGTGACACCAGGCCACCAAATGAAAAAGGAAGATCAACATTTACCTCTTTCAAACACAATTTTGTAAAAAGTGTTGATCTCCCTCAACTCATGTTTGCCTCTGTCAAACCACAACAATATAGGTGACTGTACCCTTGCAAACACAAGTACCAGGCTGCCTTTGTGCAAATGGAAACTTGCTCTCTATTTGGCTTCATTATATGGCAGCCAAATAAAATAGGTTTCATCATTGCCACTCTCTTCATTCTTTGATTTCGTATCAAGCAGCAACATCTACAAATGGTGATCAAGACCATATGAAAGCATCGTTTGATCACAACTATCGGCCTGTTTAATGCTGGTACCTCCCAACAGGCCATCATATACAACATCATCAACATGCTCATAATCACTATGCATCTGAAAGTCAAGCATACTTTCAAAATTTTGATTATCATGTGGCAACAACTGATCATATTCATCAAAGAAAGTACTCTCAAGCTAAAAATAACATCCTTCAATGCTTTGTACATTTCCACACTTTGTGAACACTTCCCCATTGTGCTGGTACAGAGAATCATTAGAGAATTCTAACTTGGCATCATCTATAGTTATATTGTCATCTTTTGAACACAACATATCAACATCTTCAGTATCACAAGCTTGCTCAACAACAAGCAATTCTAGTTCAGAATCTTAATTTAATTTCTCATTGAAATCAACATCCTCATCCACATGAAAAGACTCATGCCTAGGCTCCTTCAAGTCAACAAACAAAGACTTGTCTAAATCTGCATTTGGATTCTCAAGACTTGGCTCACTGAATATATGATCCCCATCATTATCTACTACTTCAAACTCATCAAAACAGATTTATGAGTTTGCATCAGCATGCACACTGTCATATTGATCATACACCACATTATTACCATCAAATGGTTGCTTGTCTTCATCCACATTATCATCATCATGATCAACTAGTTCATCATTGGAAAGAGAATCATATTCACTTGCATCATACCTTGCATCTTGAAGGTCATCATCACTGTCAAAGTTAATATGAACAACACTCAACAACTGAGGGTTATCTTCATGTGTACATTTCTGATATTCTATGGTCAATAGGTCTGAAATTTGTTCATTGCTATGATCTATTCTCTCAACCACTTCCTCTTCTTGACCTTCACTTGAATTGAATGTATTATCAAATTGCAAATTAGGATACCCCATGATGTCATCATTTTCAAAGTTTGAAAACTCAATGGGATGATCATAAATTGGATCTTCCCAATCATAAGAGATTGAATTGCCAACAACCTTGTCAAAGGCATGGTCACCACTCGTCACAAAGAATAGGTTGTCTACTTGTTCATTCTTACTTGCTTCTAGGCTATCATAACAACAATCCACATCATTTTGTATCTCAACATTGAATAGGGTGTCTTCACTGAGCTTGTCATTTGTAACATCTTGAGGGTAGGCACAAGCATTGTCAAAGTGAAAACCATCAGTGGTTCATTCATTGTAACTGCTTGTGATTGACCTTTCAAACTGAAATTCATTGCATTCTTCATCACTTACAGCTGATAAACTAACATTCTCATGAGCTTTCTAAATCAACAAATCCTTTTGTCTTATCATAAAGACTTGTATCAAAACTACATTCATCACATGTAGGATTGACATGGTCAACTGTATCATGACATTGTTGATTGCACATCTCTTCTTCAAAGAGTAAGTCCAACTGATATTCTTCATCATGTTCTTGGCTCAGAAGAATCAGTTGTTGATTTGTAGTTGGGTATACTTCTTCTATAAGTTGTTCATAGACGACTTTCTCATCACTTGATGATGCATTCCTCTTATCTTCTACCTTCTTAACTATGCACTTGTCTGAAGAGCTCTAATCATTTGTATTCACATAGCTGTTGATTTCATCAACATGTTTGTCCATGATTGAAGACAACAATCTCTGCACATATTAATTCCTTTGTTTCTCAAAATTATCTAAAACTGTGTAAGCCATTTGCATACTCAGTATTTCAAAAAAAATTAACAATGCACTAGATCCTTCTTCATAAGCTTCAAAATACATATGGATACAATCTGGAGTACTAGGTCTAAAATTCTCTGGGATTAGTGACATGGCAGCAGCAAACCTATGACTGAAATCAGCACTTGACTCTTCATCTTTCTTTCTAATCTCCTTTAACCTTATGACAAGGTCAGTGGGGTCTCTTGCAAATTCTTCTTTATAAGCAACCACTAATTTATCCCAGCGAGGAAATGACTTCTCAGAAAAAATAAAATACCAATCTTGAGCTCTAACTTCAAGGGATCTGACAAAGAATCTCATCCACATATCCTAACATACAAATGAATGTTTCTCCATGAAGTTAAAAAAACTTTCAACATGTGCATCTCCTTTACAAACATTATATCCATGAAATCTAGGCATCTCCTTATAGACTTGAGCTATCATACTTTGAGTTTTATAATCAACAAATGACAAATATAATTGAGCATACAATGGGTCAAAGGAATTGACATAAGGTGCAAAAACTTGACAAGTAGACACAGTTTGATGGTCTCTTAACCAGACTTGCTAAAACAGCTGGTGTCTTTCATCCATTTCTTTAAGCCTTCTTTCAAATATATCATTCCATTCTAGACTGATCCTAGACTTATTAAATTTTGGGTTCTCGCACTTTGGGGTGTTAGATGCTTGAAGATTATTATCCTTTTGACACTTCTTGACAAGTCGAATCAAGGTGTTCACTAGTATGGCTACTTTACCTTGATGGTCCATGGGTATATGCAAATTAAGGCTCACTAATTGTGCATAATTACAAGCATGACCAAATGGAAGATTACAATGACAATTGCTGACATGCTAGTGACTTGGGCTTGAATCATATGACAATAAAAATGGATGGAAACCCCTAAGATGCACAAATGCATTCTAACCATCCATATAATCAAATATTGGAGCACTAGACAAAAATCTTTCAATGGAACTACAATTACATTCAACAGATCCAATAAATGGAAGTGTGCAAACTTAAATTTACTATCCTTTCCCTTTGGTAGTGCTAATCACTTAAGAAGGAACCAAATTTTCTCCTAAAATGTTCAAATATGGTGTTCACACAAGAGTTTCTTGAAAACCAAAGGTGAAGAATACCTGGAAAAGTTGTAGCTGCTGAAAATTATTCTGGAAATGTTGTAGATCTGGAACTTTTTTCACCTCTTATCAGGTTCTTGTAACAGAGTCACCACCTCTCTTTTTAGAAGACTGGACTTCAAACAACAAGAAGTTCTTTCACAGATAATTATATTTCTGATTTCCTTTCACCAATATAGCACCACAAATTATGAAATCTTTAGGTTCACTGCAACAAATATTTTCTCCAGGCTTGAATCCTTCAATATTTGAACTAAATTCATAATGGAAAACAATAATATGACTCAATGCAAATGATATGACTTTGTTTCTAGATTCTTCAATGAGAATTTTCTCAAATTCTCCCCAGCAGTGTCGCCATTCTGTAGGTGACTCGAATGGGAAAATTATATGTCACAATAATTTTTCAACCTCCAATTACAAATAATAGTTCAAGATTGGAATGACTCTTTGATAAGACAATTTGCAACCAGGCTTCTGAGTGCATTCCCCAACAGAGTCTCCATTATGTTGGTGCTCCAAATTGAACCAGATCAATTGAATCCTATAGACTAGCCATTTTCTAATGATCAAATTCAATAGGGAATTTGGCCAACTAACAAGATTCAATCAAAGACTGAGATCTTCTACACTTCTGGCTCTGCAAGACCAAGGTGGGCCAACCTACACAATGCCTAAAACTTAATTCAACCATACACACTTACATTGCTTTTTATAGTAGATGATTCCCAATGCAAATACACCAAGAAAGTACTAACAACTTCAAATCTAGCTAAATTATCAGTAACTCAACACTCACTCAGCAATTGGGAAGTAGGACAACACCAAACCACAACAAAAAATAGGATTTAAAATGATTTAGAATTTAAGAATTGTTTTTGAGATGCATAAAAATGAATAATAGATCAGTGCTAAGTCTGGGCCATGGAGTCAAACACATAAAGAGAATTCATCAACAAATGGCATTCAACTAGTGGATTTAAAATTGTTAATGCCTTGCATCAACTATTAGTGTCTTACACCAACAATCCCACTGTTATCAATCAAATTCTGCTTACCAAATCCAACCTGCACACTTGAAATCACTATTATTTGCTCAAAGTATTTAACCATTTCTTTGAAATAGATCCATAAAGAAATAACACAATCTCAAGAAATTTGAGATGACAAAATCAAACATACTTGGTATTATTGAATTCATATGATTTAACTGTACAAGTATGGAGACAATTTGAAGATATTCATGAATGTGCGAACACTTTCATGATTTATTTGCATAAACTGGTTGTATTTGCTCATGAAATCAGAAATTGAAGCTTACAGACTTAGACTATAACTTAGAATTAAACATTTCTCTATCTACCTAGCCCCATAAAAAACCTCATAATCCTTTAATTGTACAAGTATGGAGACAATTTGAAGATATTCATGAATGTGCAAACACTTTCATGATTTATTTGCATAAACTAGTTGTATTTGCTCATGAAATCAGAAATTGAAGCTTATAGACTCAAATTATAACTTAGAATTAAACATTTCTCTATCTACCTAGCCCCATACAAAACCTCTGAATCCTTTACAAATGAGAAGAGAAGAGGATAAAAGAAGAAGAGAAGGCTCCAGAAAAAGCCCTAAAGCTGATCTGGAGATGCCATTTGGAAACTTCTTCACTGTTGATCAACAAAATGCAAAGCATCTATCCTCTCTCTGCAACAGACTTTGCCTCCAAACCTGCCTTTGTTGTGTGTTGTTCTTCAACAAAAAATATGCCCATGTGATGAAATTTCACCATTTTACTCTACTGTGTAAAATGTCTTCTTGCCCGTGAAAAAATCTTTCTGTTCTTTTATTAATACTGGAGCTGCATTTTTAATTTTATCACCCAACAAACATTAAATTTTTATAACTTTAACATTTGAGCTCAAACTTTATTTTATTTCCCAACACGTTATATTTGTTTATAAAGTGAATGATTAATTCACTTTTCCCCCCGCTCCATTTAAAATATTTTCCTCATCTTATTTTCTAGCATAGAATATTTCACGGGCATTTTACATTTGCAATTCACTTTATATCTTTATTCCAACACATTACAATTTCCCTTTTAGATTTCACCTCAAACCAAAATAATTGTCATACTATGTCTGGCCAATAAAATGCCTTTGTAATGTTTTGATTTTAAAATATTTTCCTTTTTAAAATCAAATGAGTCTTGGATTTAATATTTCTATTGGCCCTCTTTAACATTCTTTACCTGTGCACCTATATGAATAATGGGCCCACTCCCTCATCAATTTATTCTTTGGCAGCATTTAATATTAAATGTTTGTCCATTTAAATGAGAGCTTTTAAAACTCAAATTTTTTCCCCCTTTAAAATTCCTAACCCGTGCAATACTTTCTCACTAGCCCACCACTACCATGTGTCCTCATCTCGCTAATCCTGAGGTTAAAGGGCGAGCACCTTATTTTAGCAAATCAGCGGGGTAGGGTGTAGATTTGATCTTCCATTTTGTTTGACCACTGATTTTTGTTTCCTCTTCCAATTACCCTAATCTCCTTCTTTGTTGTTTGTTCTTGTGCTCGGCTTCCTCTGCAGCTTCCTCTATTCATTGCGAAACCCTCTGATATGGTTTGATGGTTGAGTATACCTTGTTGGATACCTGCCAACATACATTTGTTAGAAGGTTTCAAAAGCATTTCAACAAATTTATTATGTGCACCAAGCTGGGTGCGGGCCATCTCTAGGAATTCCTTTAGACCACACTTAAGGAGGCATTCTATAAACCAATTCACGTGCCTCTCACCTTAGGCCATGGTCGTATCAATCTGCAAATTGCATATGCTTAAAAATTTTAAGCCCTTTTCAATGTACCTATTTAGTGTGCAGCCAGGTGCACCCTTTGGTTCCCTCTCTTCATTTAGTTTTGCTGTGTGGGAACTTTTTCTTACTACCACGCCATTTCTTACATCTCCCTGCTTCAAGCCATGGTGTTACTTTGCTAGAAAGTTCCTAAAGTATTTTCAATGAAACAATGGTGCCCCTTTATTTGATATTTGATATATAGGGATCATGATGCGTAAGCCCTTTTATCTTGATACATTGTCTCAGTCTCCTCTGGCATAGTGGATGTCATCATTTTCTGTATTTGCTTGAAAGATTTTAAAGTTTTTCAACTATTCCTTCCTGTGCGCAGGACACCATCATGGTGTGCCTCTCATACAACCAGAGCCACCTCCTCTTTAGTTTTTGACCTCCATTTACAATCATTTTGTTACAATAATCAACAATATGCTCTTTGGGATTTTGGAGGATCAATCATTTGCACAATTATTCTCATCAATAATCTTGAAATATGCAGCCACATATCAAGAAGTCTGAACAATATTGGCTTGTAGAATGATTTTCTTTCTTAGTGTTATGCAACTGTTTGACAACTTAGCAAAGATTAAATGGTATTGTGACTTTAACTGGGATGAGTAAAGTACAACACCTCCATTCAAATCAATGGAAGAACTTCATTCGTCCAAACACAGAGGAATATTCATTCATAAGGTGACATTGCTCTTAGGCATTGATCAAAAGTATTGCCATATGTCCATGCTTCCACATAGTCATTAGAATTTAACTAGAAGCAAGTTTCACTAAAAAAATATTTTCCCTTTTTTATATCATGTAACTGGATGATTTGAATGGTGTAATGACTTTACCCATGGGAACTCAAATAAAACACCACCTTCAACTCGCTGTGGGAGGGGTTATGATGATGACATATGAAAATCCACTATTGCAACATGGCTTTGAACTTCATGCCTTTCATAATCATAGTATCCTTCAACAAACTGCAATGCAATGTTCACAACCTTGTGATTATGTGAAACATGTCGGGTCCAGTGTGGGCCCGACTAATTTTTTGTTTGTTTGTTTTTAAACAACTTTTACCCTAAAATGATCAGACACAACTTTTGAATGCTCCTGAAGTTGAAAAATGAACTAGGTTGCAATTAGAATCTACTTTCTGGCACATTTGAAAAATGGGTAAAACTGGCCAAGTTGGCTCCAAAATTGCCCTGGGAAACTGGTCAAACGACCTCCTGGAGCAATGAAAACTTGCAAGCATGCAAACATCTAACCCGAGATTTGAATGCAATAGATGACTCAGAGAAAGGGATCCCAAGGTGAAAGTTATTCAACCTCAAAGTTTCTCACTCAAACTTTCTACAACAATCAATTGTTTTGAACCAATTAAAACTCAAGAGATCATCTCATTGGAAAAATACCAAATCAACTCTTGGTGAGCTGCCACTAGACACAGTGGATCATTTTGGTATAGAGAACATGTGTGCAAATTGGATTTTATTGAATCATCTCCCATCAAAAGATATTGACATTCAACATAGACCTCTCAAAAACATTGTCAGCAATGCAGATACAAAACAAGAGAAATTTCATTTGGTTTTGATCTGCTAAAAATAGCAAATCAAATCATAAAGCACTGAAAACTGACATGTGAGCTCAACTTGGTACGGAGAATGCAAAAAAACATTTTTTTTCTCTTGAAGATCAACTGGTTGCAAAATTCAAGCTCAAATGAGAGGCTACTTTGTAGAAATGAAGGTTTGCAAACAACAAAAAAGTGTCAAAACCCTCTAGCTTCGCTTTTTGAAACCCTAACAAAACTCATTGTGGGAAGCTAAAAATTGACATGTACACTCACATAGGACATGTGAGTGAGCTTAAAAAGTGGTTTTTCATGAAATTCAACAAGCTCCGAGATATGGCCCTCCAAAGTAGGTCATTCAAGCAGATTCATCAGGTGCACTTTTGAAAGTGCAAAGGCAATATTTTGAAATGGGCACTTCAAATTTAGGATATTTGAGAGTGCCAACACTCCAATCTAGAGCAAAATCTCTCTCCAACACATACCAAATAGCAAGGGCTTCAATAAAATCATTAATATGAAACCCTTTATAAGTAGAAAGAAAAATTGGATAGCTTCAAAACTATCTCTACCAATACCACATATCCCCGCAAGACCAGGATTCTATCTAGAAGAGCCATCCGTATTAATCTTCAAAATCCTAGGAGGGGGAGGATGCCATCTGCCTTCCCTAACAACTTTCCCCTGAACCCGTCTACACCTCTGTCTAACAGGAATACCATTCTCTTGAGCAAGGAATCTCAACCTTCTATAAACCTCTAAATCAACATAATCAATTGGACTAGCAAGATCACACTTAGCCATGACAGTCTCTTGGAGAGCGCTAATAATTCTTTTCCACAGATGCTTGACAACCAATTGTGCCCCCTGAAATATCCACCAATTCTGTTCCATCCAAAGATGCCAAAGAATAAAGGAAGGCCCAATATCCCAAGCAACCTGAAGAAAGGAAGTCTTAACTGGCAACAAACCAAAGCAAGTACAAAACTCAACCAACGAAGAGACATGAAAACATGGTTGATTCCAAACCCCCCACCAGAGATGCCACAACTCCCTAGCAGGACCAGGATTCTACCTAGAAGAGCCATTCGTATTAATCTTCAAAATCCTAGGAGGGGGAGGATGCCATCCGCCTTCCCTAACAACATTCTCCTTAACCCGTCTACACCTCTGTCTGACAGGAATACCATTCTCTTGACCAAGGAATCTCAACCTTCTATAAACCTCCAAATCAATAGAATCAACTGGACTAGCAAGATCACACTTAGCCATGATAGTCTCTTGGAGAGCGCTAATATTTCTTTTCCACGGATGCTTGACAACCAATTGTGCCCGTTGGAATATCCATCGATTCTGTTCCATCCAAAGATTCCAAAGAATAAAGGAAGGCCCAATATCCCAAGCAACCTAAAGAAAGGAAGTCTTAACTGACGAAAAACCCAAGCAAGTCCAAAACTCAACCAACGAAGAGACATACAAACATGGTTGATTCCAAACCCCCCACCAGAGATGCCACAACTCCAGCAAAAGAACACTGAAAGAAAAGTGAGAAGAGCACTCCTCACTATTATGGCACATAACACAAATAGATGGGCCATGAAAACCTCTTGTCTAAAATTATCCCAAGTGAGACATCTATTCTTAGTTAGCAACCAAAGAAAAAAGTTTCATTTGGGCTAAGAAAACTTGTGCCACACTTGTTTCCACCAAGGAACACCGATCCTCCCAAAAAGTTGCATGTCCAACTGAAGATACCCAGAGGCCACTAAAAACTTACCTATTGAATCCTGTCCCCAAGCCAGAATGTCCTTGTCCAAAAGAGATGAGCATTCCCTATTAGCAAGAATCCTAGCTAAATCTCGTCGCTCCTCCTCAATCCCCCCTAGAGGCCATTCCTGAGGATCTTTCCAATTACACACAAAACCCTATCCCAAGTGTTGAATTGACTTATAATTAGCCACCCTACACTAACCAACACCAATAAAAATATCACTAAGAGCCTATAAATGAGGGTATATTGAAAGAAGAGGAGGGTGACCATCCCAAGAATCCCCCCAGAACAAAGCTTCAAAAAACTTGTGACAAATTCAAAAAATCCCCTGCTTAACAAGGTGAGCCCCAGATTTAAGAGTATTCCAAATCGGAAAGCCTTTCCCTTCCAGACTGCATCTGGGAATATCAATACCATCAATCCCTCCAAGGTATTTATAAGTGAGAATACGAGCCCAAATATCATCTTGACTCATACACCAACACCAATACAATTTAGCAACAAGCACTTTCCCATTCAAAGCTATTGAACGAAGACCAAGCCCATCCTCATACTGAGGCCTGCAAACAAACTCCCAATTAACTAAACTCCACTTAGAGGCAAGCAAATTACCACTCCAAAGAAATTTGCGGGAAAGAGAATCAAACTCTTTAAGAAACTTTGAAGCGGCTACATGAACGAAGCACCTATAAATAAGAAGATCCTGAATCACAAAACACAAAAGAGTCACACGAGCAATAGGAGACAACCATCTATGCATCCAATGATTAACCCTCCACCTCAACTTATCCAACAACTCCTTCCAAGAATCCTGTTATGCCCTGCATAACCACCCCATTTTTTTTATTTTGGAACAAAATGGGTCCCTCTTTTCTTTTGATTTCTTTGCCTTTGTTATTTGCTTTGCTTTTGGGAATTCTTCTATTTTATGTTTGTCTTCTGGTTTTGTCTAAATTTGGTTTTTCCTCAGTTGGAATTCGGGTTTTCTCTTGAGTTATGGATTTTCCACCCCATCCAGATTTTCCTGGATCTCGCTCGAACTTTGGTTGAGCGTTGTTTTTCACGGATTTCCTCTCCGTTCGAATTTTTGTGATTTTATGTCTCCTCCAGATTTTCCCAAAATCTGTCGTCCCCTGTTCTTTTTAAGTTTTCCAGAATGTCACCTTCTTTGCGGAAATCCGTCCTGTGCGGATTACCCCGAAATCTGGTAAAATGTGAAGAAATATGGGGTAGTAAGGCTAGTTAATAAATGATGATGCATTTTATGAATAATTGATGCTACTTTGAGATCTCACATGTTGTTCCTTGTTTGATAATAATTGGATTAAGCTTCTAGTGGGTATTTTCATGTTTATTCCGCTGAATCCGCCTAGCTCAGAATTCTCCGAAATTCCTCCCGAGCTTGGATTCCGTGGGTCGGCCTGAAACCCGAACTATTGTATGATCATTTTGTTTGAGGATTTAATTGCACCTTACTAACATGGGATTCATTTCAATGATGATTTTGATTATTTAAACTTCTATCTGTATGATCTTTACTATGGTTTTCTTTGTTGAGTGCAAGATTAAATCACATGCAGGATGATATTTGTCAAGGGAGCTTAGTTGGGGTGCATTCTTCAATCCAGATGGTCATGAAAAATCAGTTAAGGCAAAGGTCGACAAGACTTTCCTAACCTCTTGCCAACTGGTGGCTTAGCTCTATCTGCTAGCGATCCAAAGGGGTGTTAGAACTGCACAATTTTGATGATATTACATGTCCATACTCGCAAAGTTTCCAAGAAAGTCCCACCATGAGCATATTTTCCTCATATTCCGCCCTGTTGCACTATAGATTCCATCAAGTCCGAATAATTCAGATTACAGGTCATATCGCCATGAGATCATCAAAGTCTCCCTGACTTATAGTGCATTTTGCTAAGTATGCGTCTCTGTTTCCTATCAGCAAGACCTCATGGATGTCATGGTGACTGGAGTTCACATGTAGTTTCCTATCGACAACACATCATTCATCATCCCGGCAACATGGAGTTTCCTTTCGGCATGAGGGGTTTCCTTCGGAGAAAGGTCTCGATGAGATCTTCTTGTCTCACCGACTGACAGTGAGGGCATACACTGTCGACAAATGTTCTCTCTTCGCCGAGATGTATCGACGAATCCCCAAAGTTTCACCGACTACCCCACCACCGGCAAGTACTTTGGCAGGAGTCATCTTCATCAATGTATGGTCTTGGCGAAGTCTCCATGTCTCATCGACTTCTATCAAGAGGTGATCCCTTTGGCATAAGGTGTTATCCCCGAAAAGATGTTTCGGTTAGTTTACAAAATCTCACCGACTAAGCAAAAGGGGTCTAACAGTTCGGCGTGAGTTGTTCCCTTTGGTATGTGCTCTCACCGAATGCCAGGAGTCTTGCCAACGAGGAAGGGTCCGCATATCAGCAAAGTAGTATAGCGTCACCTAGAGGTCTTGCTGAACGATGGATGTCTCACTGAAACAAGGTTTCGGTAAGACTCCGAAGGAAGCGAAGGGGATCACTATATACTCTCGCCAAACGAGAAAGGTCTGAGTGACACGAAGGAACTTCGGTGAGAGAACCGGTGTGTTAGCGACAAAAGGGTGAACTAGTAAAGCTTTCACTGAGACATAAGATGTCTGCAAGACATCTCCCTGATAAGAGAACGCTACAACAAAGCACCTTTAACGAAGGAATCCACTTTGGTATGACTATGGGGAGGTCTTGGCGACAATATAGCCCACCAAAAGAAACCCTATGGCTCACCAAAGGATCATGTCTTTGCCATGTGGTCTTGTTGATATGCTAAAGTCTTGCCGATGGTGGTAGGTTCACATATGAAGAAGGATATCGGTATGACCGATAGGGACTCGCCACAACCTCTAGCCGAACAAGTGAAGTCTTGCCGATAGCCCCTGGGGGATAAAATTGCATTGGGGAGACACTAAAGGTGTCTCACCGACATGCAATTTCCAAGCGAACCGCTTTTGACCGCCTGAGATCCTGTGTGGCCTCTGTTCCTCCAATCAGACGAAGTTGATCGATGACCGCCCCTGTGGATGAACATCAAGAAGCGAGTAAAATGGATTCCTTCTAGATCCAAAGGAAATGAATCGACTCAGGTGAAAGGTTTAAATCTACAGGAAGGCCTGATGGCATTTCCAGGAGAACGATAAAAAATACAGAGAAGTCCAGAATGGAAGGAGGCCAAAGGAAAGAAGAAATTGTGACTCAGAGGGACAGTTGTGGTGACTACTGGAAATGAGGTAGATCAAAATTAATGAAGATATTATGAGCATTCAAGGTGCCCCCAATAGAGTTTGAAGGTGGACACGAAGACAGGAAAGTTAATGCTGCAGCAGCAAAAGATCTACAGATCTTTCCCGGAAACCCTTCATCGGCATGGACAATGAGGATTCACATTGAATGCAACACTGACTCTTTTCAAAAGATCTGAGAGCCGACTCTTGTAGTCAGCAGATATTTTGTAAACCCTAGTGCAGGGGACAACACATTCTTTTGGGTACATTATGTATATAAGGCATTCTTGCCTCTTTGTAAAGGTTAGAAGTGGTAGGATCAAAACAGGTAGAGTAAAGATTAGTTAGAACTTGTAGAGTAGAACTGGTAGTTAGGAGTTAGATTAAGTAGAAGACTAATGTATCCTTCAGTTTTCTTAGTGTAAATGGAAACAACTTGGAGTCACAGATCTTCTATACACTGGTTATTGAAGCAACCAGATTAAAATCTATTTCATGTTGTGTTCCAGAATGGTGTTTGTCTTAAGTTAATCATTTGATTTGTGAAGCTTTCAAGGAATGAGGTTTGGTTTTATGTTTTGTTTGAATGGTAATATGCAATTTGCGGTTGAAATCAGCACTGTGAATGAATGAAACTGTGTGTTAGTCACAAGTTGACTTTGTTTTGTAGGTTTAGTTAGAAATTCCTTGGAAGGTGATAGGTCTGGTTAATTCGGATGAAGTGTGATTCTTTTCTATCTCAAAGCCCTAATCCATCTTTTTCTATTTATTTAAAACCCTGGTTAGAATAGGTTTTAAGTTTATGATTGATCTCATAATAGTCCAAAAGCTCAACACCAATAGGCCTCTTGAATATTACTGTTACATTGACCACTGAGGGACATCAGCATAGTTGAGAACCAACTACAAAGACCTTGGGAGCTAAGATATCCATGTAATCATCTTTCTCTTTCAAGAGAAACAGAGTAGCAATATTTTTTTTGCAATGTTGTTGTGCCATTTGGGATGTTAACAAGAACTGGTGCTAGAAGGAGGGCCGACTTGAGCAATTTTGGATTGTTGTGAGTTGGATTGGGTCAGGTCTTGAAAAACCCAGCTCTAATGGGTAGCCCTTTGTATATAGCAGGATTTGTTCATGAAATCCCTAATCACCTGTATGATTGGCTTCCATTATTTTTCCCTAACAATGGGAAAAATGATGCTGAACATGTCGAAACTTGCAGGCATATTCTTACTTTTCTCCAGGTTCAGCATGAGGATGTTGTCTGTCAATTGTTCCACAGAACAATTCAAGGTATAGCCAAGCAATGGTATGATAATATGTTACCAGAATCTATTTGTTCATGGATAGAACTAGAAATCTCATTCTTAGATCAGTTTGATCCTCATGCTCTATGTCCATTACATGAATTTGCAACTACAAAAAGGATACCATCGAAACCCATTGATCAATTTAATCATAGATTCTTGTTTATGTATCAAAGGGTTCAATCTTTGGATTTGGTTGTTGATAATCTTATACTGATAGAACATTACTATTGAGGTTTAAATTTTTCATTAGCAACCAAAGTCAGAGGTTGTGGTAAGGCTACATCCTTGCATGATGCATTGAAAAAAGCTCTCTTATTGGCACAATTTGGATGTGACACTAGAAATTCAGATAGCCAAACTTAGGGTTATAATCCTCTTGTGCTTGCAAACTGCCATCATCTACAGTCTTATGCCGCTTCACCCACCATCCATGGCAAGATGCAATCATTCCCATCAAGTAGCTACAACCTTCCTAGGGTTCCAAGTACCACATTTTCCCATACCCCATATCAGGTCAATCGCACACAAGACCACTGGGAGAAATCATCCCTACAAAATCCAATCACAGAGTTGAGTACTTCACTCGATAATGAAGTTATAACCATATCATCTCTTTTTAGTCATCTTCCAAAGCATAGTTCATTGCACCACAATGGAGAGGATGAAACAACTAGTACACACAAAAATGATAATCGGTTCATCCAAAATGAGGATAATGACTGTGTGAGGAGATTTAATTCTTCCCTATCTTTTGATGACCTTGATTCTTGTAGTGGGATGGATTCAACAATTGGTGAAACTCCTCTACCTAGTGCAGACTTGATGGAAGTGGAGAATGGATTCATCGATGCATTCATAGATGCTTTCATGATGGTGATGGAGGAAGAGATACACCTTGATAGGTTAACACAAGAAGATAACTCTGTTGATTTAAGAGGTGAATGGATTGAAACATATAGCTCACTTCAAGATGAGATTGCTAATGAATCTGGTGGTCAGAATCAAGGACTTAAATGCCAACCTAAAATTTTAAGGGAATAAATTCAAGTAGATGTGCAGATCAGTCAAGTGCTCCCTGAAGAAGTTCATGAAGGAGTACATTCGGATTAAGCAGAGGAATTCCAAGAAAGCAACCAAGAGGTTATCTCAGAAGTTGACTCTTTTCAACATAACGAAGAGAATGAGACAATGGAGTATTTTCTTGATTTTGATTCTGATTGCTCAAATATGTTGTTGGAAGAGGTCCTTGCTTAGTATCCACTAATCAATTTGTTCTTAACATTGGTGAATTTGATTCTAAGTGGCATGTCCTTACTGAAGAGGTGCAGGAATTTAAATTGAGAAAGTGCTTTCCTGACTTTGACCCCATGCCTTCAAATGAGTTGTTCGAGGAAAATATTTGTTCACCATGTGCCATCATCCCTGACATTAATGGTGATGAGCTGGAGGCAGATTCCCAATCCCTTGGGGATGGCATGTTTCAAGAGAAAGTTGAAAGTGAAACTTCATCTCAAGAAATTTAGAAATTTTTTGACTCTGTGCCCGAGATGAATACAGAGATGCTGGTGAGTGAATATCCTGACTGCGAGACGAGCCTTGATTCAGTGGTGTTCCATGAGCTAGGACCTTGTGAGGTGGAGATCATACAACAAAAGCCTACATTGGTAACTATAAATCTTCTGAATCAGGTGGTGTCCCTTCATTATCTTCTATGTTTTAATAATTTTCAGTTTGATTATGACATTGGGGATAGTAAAACATGTTTGTGGGTAAATCATGACAAAACTGAGAACCCACAATTGATAATATTTCAAGCTTTATGCTCTCAGAATGAACTTATTGCCTATAAACTTTATATTTATGAGTATAAAGATAAATTTGCTAGACTTAGAACTGTCCCTAGTAAGTGAAGATTGTTGCACATAATGAAAAAATCAATCAAGTCAATGTATAATTTTTTACAGTTTTTGGTTTGTAAAGCTTAGCTTTGGAGTTAGTTTAGGAGTAGGATTGGTTAGTGTTAGTTTTTGGTTTAGTTAGTTTTTCTTTTATTCTATTGTTTTCCTTTTCCTATTCCTTTTGTTTTTATTTGTAAATAGTTGGTTTTTCTGTTTGTAAATATTCTGCTTTTGCTTTTGTTTGTAAATAGCTCTGCTGTTGTTTGCTTGTTCTTCCTTTTTCTTTTCGTCTTTCTACTTCCTTGGTTCTTTTGGTTTCTATTTTGTTTTTTCCTATGGGGTTTATCTATCCTTTCCATCTTAAAATGGTGGTTGTTATCTGAAGCATACTTTGGTCATTTGGAGAGAAATGGTTTAGATATTTTTAGATTTGCTGATTGGGTGATTTTGTCCTAAACTTTTGTCTTATGCCCATTGACAATAAGAGTTGTGGAAAGTTTTGAAAACAAGGTGCAAAGTAAGTAACCTTCATCAACTCCCTCTGAATCTATCACAAATCAATAAGATCATCTCCTCTTGTAATGGTATATTTGTCCTAGGATGGCAATGTTGTAAGACTTGAGTGAAAAATCTAATTTTCCAAGTGCTGTCATGAGGTCCATGGTAGTTTTCAACCCAGATCAGATGATAAAAATCTAACATATTGAAAGGAAAAGAGAATTAAATGAAATATCTGAAACCTCAAAAGAAAAAGAAAAGAATTATCAAAAGAGAAAAGAGATTCAATATGAATGGTTGTTTCCAGTATCTCTACCAAGGCTATGGACGCCTATCTGGCAGTAGAGCAAGGCTATGAGGAAACTAGAGGTATCTCCATCGGGGCTATGGACGCCTGACTGGCAGCAGAGCAATGCCCAGGATATCATTGCATAACAGTAGAAGGGGATCAACTCATGTAGCTTAAATCTTACACATTGTTATTTAAAAGATGAGGAAAACTTGATGAAAGGATGATGCATAATCAAGCACACACATAGATTCAGGGTTGGCTACTATTGGCTTACATTTGAGATTCTAGCTTAGCCTTGCTTGCTAAACTGACCCAATTGGAGTTGTGATGATCATGAACCAAGAGTTCTGGATAGCTGAATCCTTTAGATTCATGAAAATGGTTAAACCATTTTCCCAGCCGAGTTGCCATTTGTTATGCCCTACATAACCACCCCATTTTTTTTATTTTGGAACAAAATGGGTCCCCCTTTTCTTTTGATTTCTTTGCCTTTGTTATTTGCTTTGCTTTTGGGAATTCTTCCGTTTTATGTTTGTCTTTTGGTTTTTTCTAAATTTGGTTTTGCCTCAGTTGGAATTCAGGTTTTCTCCTGAGTTTGGGATTTTCCACCCCATCCGGATTTTCCCGGATCTCGCTCGAACTCTGGCTGAGCGTTGTTTTTTGTGGATTTCCTCTCTATCCAGATTTTCGCGGTTTTCTATCTCCGTTGAATTTTTCTGAAATCCATTGTCCCCTGTTCTTTTTGAGTTTTCCGGAATGTCACCTTCTTTGTGGAAATCCGTCCTGCGCGGATTTCCCCGAAATCTGGTAAAATGTGAAGAAATATGGGGTAGTAAGGCTAGTTAATAAATGATGATGCATTTTATGAATAATTGATGCTATTTTGAGATCTCACATGTTGTTCCTTGTTTGATAATAATTGGATTAAGCTTCTAGTGGGTATTTTCATGTTTATTCCGCTGGAATCCGCCTAGCTCAGAATTCTCCGAAATTCCTCTCGGGCTTGGATTCTGTGGGTCGGCCTGAAACCCGAACTGTTGTATGATCATTTTGTTTGAGGATTTAACTGCACCTTACTAACATGGGATTCATTTCAATGATGATTTTGATTATTTAAACTTCTATTCGTATGATCTTTACTGTGGTTTTCTTTGTTGAGTGCAAGATTAAATCATGTGCAGGATGATATTTTTCAAGGGAGCTTAGTTGGGATGCATTCATCAATCCAGTTGGTCATGAAAAATCAGTTAAGGAAAAGGTCAGCAAGACTTTCCTAACCTCTTGCCGACTGGTGGCTTAGCTCTATTTGCTAGCGATCCAAAGGGGTGTTAGAACTGCACAATTTTGATGATATTACATGTCCATACTCGCAAAGTTTCCAAGAAAGTCCCACCATGAGCATATTTTCCTCATATCGGGCCCTGTTTCACTATAGATTCCATCAAGTCCGAATACTTCATATTACAGGTCATATCGCCATGAGATCATCAAACTCTCCCTGACTTATAGTGCATTTTGCTAAGTATGCATCCCTATTGCCTATCAACAAGACCTCATGGATGTCATGGCGACTGGAGTTCACATGCAATTTCCTATCGACAACACATCATTCATCATCCCGGTGACATGGAGTTTCCTTTCGGCATGAGGGGTTTCCTTCGTAAAAAGGTCTCAACGAGATCTTCTTGTCTCACCAACTAGCGGTGAGGGCGTACACTATCGGCAGATGTTCTCTCTTTGCCAAGATGTCTTGGAAAATCCCCAAAGTTTCACTGACTACCCCACCACCGGAAAGTACTTCGGCGAGAGTCATCTTCATCGGTGTATGGTCTTGGTGAAGTCTCCATGTCTCACCGACTGCTATCAAGAGATGATCCCTTCAGCATAAGGTGTTATCCCCGCCAAGATGTTTCGGCGAGTTTACGAAGTCTCACCAACTAAGCAAAAGGGGTTTAACACTTCAACATGAGTTGTTCCCTTTGGTATGTGCTCTCACCAAACGTCAAGAGTCTTTCCGATGGGGAAGGGTCCGCATATCGGCAAAGCAGCATAGTGTCACCCAGAGGTCTTGCCGAATAGTGGATGTCTCACCAAAACAAGGTGTTGGTAAGACTCTGAAGGAAGCGAAGGGAATCGCTATATACTCTCGCCAAACGAGAAAGGTCTGAGCGACACAAAGGAACTTCGGTGAGAGAACCGGTGTGTCATGGCGACAAAAGGGTGAACTAGTAAAGCTTTCGCCGAGACATAAGATGTCTGCAAGACATCTCTCTGACAAGAGAATGCTACAGCGAAGTGCCTGTAATGAAGGAATCCACTTCGGTATGACTACGGGGAGGTCTTGGCGACAATATAGCCCACCTAAAGAAACCCTATGGCTGGCCAAAGGATCATTTCTTCACCATGTGGTCTTGTCGATATGCTAAAGTCTTGTCGACAGTGGTAGGTTCACATATGAAGAAGGATATTGGTATGGCCGATAGGGACTCGCCACAACCTCTGGCCGAACAAGTGAAGTCTTGCTGATAGCTGCTGGGGGATAAAATCACATTGGGGAGACACCAAAGGTGTCTCACCGATATGCGATTTCCAAGCAAACTACTTTTGACCACCCGAGATCCTGCGTGGCCTCTATTCCTCCAATCAGAGGAAGTTGATCGACTGACCGCCCCTGTGGATGAACATCAGGATGCGAGTGAAATGGATTCCTTCTGAGATCCAAAGGAAATGAATCGACTTAGGCAAAAGGTTTAAATCTACAGGAAGGCCCCATGGCGTTTCCAGGAGAACGGTAAAAAATACAGAGAAGTCCAGAACAGAAGGAGTCTGAAGGAAAGAAGAAACTGTGACTCAGAGGGATAGCTGTGGCGACTACTAGGAAAGAGGTAGATCAATATTAATGAAGATATTCTAAGCATTCAAGGTCCCCCCAATAGATTTTGAAGGTGGACACGAAGACATGAAAGTTAATGCTGCAGCAACAAAAGATCTACAGATCTTTCCCAGAAACCCTTCATCGGCATGGACAGCGAGGATTCACATTGAATGCAACATCGACTCTTTTCAAAAGATCTGAGAGCTGACTCTTGTAGTCAGCAGATATTTTATAAACCCTAGTGCAGGGGACAGTGCATTCTTTTGGGTACATTATGTATATAAGGCATTCTTGCCTCTTTGTAAAGGTTAGAAGTGGTAGGATTAGAACAGGTAGAGTAAAGATTAGTTAGAACTTGTAGAGTAGAACTGGTAGTTAGGAGTTAGATTAAGTAGAAGACTAATGTATCCTTTAGTTTTCTTAGTGTAAATGGAAACAACTTGGAGTCACAGATCTTCTGTACACTAGTGATTGTGCCAGCTTTGTAATTGTTGTTTATCTATTTTATGAACAGTAGAAGCAACCAGATTAAAATCTATTTCATGTTGTGTTCCAGAATGGTGTTTGTCTTAAGTTAATCATTTGATTTGTGAAGCTTTCAAGGAATGAGGTTTGGTTTTATGTTTTTTTTGAATGGTAATATGCAATTTGCGGTTGAAATCAACACTGTGAATGAATGAAACTGTGTGTTAGTCACAAGTTGACTTTGTTCTGCAGTTTTAGTTAGAAATTCCTTGGAAGGTGATAGGTCTGGTTAATTTGGATGAAGTGTCATTATTTTCTATCTCAAAGCCCTGATCCATCTTTTTTTATTTATTTAAAACCCCAGTTAGAATAGGTTTTAAGTTTATGATTATCTCATAACAGTCCAAAATCTCAACACTAGCAGGCCCCTTGAATATTACTGTTACATTGACCACTGAGGGACATCAGCACAGTTGAGAACCAACTACAAAGACCTTGGGAGCTAAGATATCCATGTAATCATCTTTCTCTTTCAAGAGAAACATAGTAGCAATATTATGTTTGCAATGTTGTTGTGCCATTTGGGACATCAACAAATCCATAAGATGAGTGCCCACCTCAAGAGGAACTCTGAGATAAACCAGAGGGAAGGAACCAATTTGAAACGTTAGAATCTCAACAATCCTTTTTTGAATATGCACAAGTGTTAAAAAAATAAATAGAGGATTTATGATCATGGATTTTCTAACCTGAAGCAACCAAATAAATGTCCAAAGTCCTAAAATTCTCAACTTCTTGAATACGGGCAATACCCGTTAAAACTGTATTATCAAAAAACTGCAAATGAGAAAGGGGGGGCAAACCAAAACCCTAGCTCCACCCATGAATCACATTTTGAGAAACCTAAGCCTTGAGAAATCTTCCTAAACCTTCGGCCATAATAATAAACAAATATGGTGATAAAGGATCGCCCTGGCGAAGACCCCTAGAAACCATAAACAAATCCTAAGGTTCACCATTAATAATAACTAAGAAAGAGGAAGAAGTAACACAACTCTTGACCCAATTCACCCAATCCTGATCAAATCCAAAGGCCAAAATATTTTTTTGCAAGAACTACCACTTAACCCTATCATAAGCTTTAGCCATGTCAAGTTTAACAAACATAGCCTTTTGCTTAGACGTAGCCATGGAGTGAATAACCTCTGTCGCAATCACCACCTCATCAAGAATCTGTCTACCAACAATAAATCCTCCCCGTGTTCTTCTGAAATCAAATCATTAAGCCAAGGCTTCAACCTTTCTGCAATCAACTTAGTAATCATTTTATACACCACATTACAAAGAGCAATGGGTCAAAATTGATCTAGACTATTAGCTCCTTTTTTAGGAATAAGAACTAGAAAAGTGGCATTCAGACCCTGAAGCATCTACTTATTACCTTGTGACTCCTAGACTACATCAAGAAGATCAAAATTGATTATCTCCCAAAACTCTTGGAGAATAATTCTTTTTATCCTTTTCAAAAGACACTTAGTTCAAATTCAATAATTAAAAAATAATCTTAATTGGAATCTAATATCTATAATTTATAAAGTAATTGGTATGATATAAACTCCTTAACTTATAGATGTGAATATGATTTTCTTTTCTTATTTTTGAAAAAGACTATTAGAATCAAATTTCAAAACTTTATTATTTTTAAATAAATCATGAAACTTGTTCCAACTTGTGAAATAAAAGAAGTTTATCTAGTCTATTCATTTTTTACTATTAATTGGCTTCTCTCTAAAGGTGGAGTAAGGAATATACCTTGCAATATATTTCTTATTTATCACAAGCTTTGAGAAGTTGGTGCAAACCTTAAACAGTGAATCTAAATTTTAACTTGTTATTTAGTTGTACCTAGGAAAGGGCCAAAAATCAATAGATTCCTTTGTGGTCATTATAATCTCTTGATATTTGGATATATCATTGAAGGATCTAAGATGAACTCATATTTTCAATCACAAGGTGAAATATGTTGTTGCAATGAAATGCGAAGGGAAATTTAGTGACTATATGATGTGAAATAAAACCTATAAAGAAAACAAACAAGTAAAGAAAATATTTTTTGGGATGCTCCTACATTAGACACTCAAGGTTGATGAAAAATTGAGTCCCTCACTTTCTATAGGATAGAGGGAAATCAAGATGGTATACCTTAGCCTTCAAGATCCATACTTTAATATGTATTCTTCATACCACCCATTCCTAGTGCTCCTTCAAATTATATAATATAAAATCCCCTCAATTTTCTCTTTTTATTGAGGTGGGATCTAATTTTTCCATTTTAATTCTATGTCACAATCTCCTAACTCTCCTTCATGGTAATGATGAAAATATGAAATGTTGAATACATGAGTGAGATACCAAATCCTTCTAGTAGCACTACTTCATATGCATTTCTTGAGTCATATTTTTTACAATTTTATAAGAACCAAATTTCTTCATTTTTATCTTATTGTATATTTCAATGTGAAATATTTCATTCCTAAGATATACAACCACTTCTTTTCCAACTGCAAACTTGGTATTTCTTCTCTTCTCATCAAATTTCTCCTTGTAATAACCATTTATTTTCTCTTCTCATGCATTCTAGAAATTCTTTTGTACCTTTACACTCCCTTCTTCTTCGATGACATCCCATTGCTCAAATACATTCCTTATAATACTATCATACTAAAAATGGTGTATTTTCTATACTCTATTTTACAAATTTTATCTACCATCAATTTATGGATGATATGAACTAAACTTAGAATTTCAAATCTTCCTTCATCTTCTTCCATAATGTTTTCATTTTTTTTTTGAAAAACTATATATCCTTATCTGAAATAATACTCCTTGGAAAACCATGTACCTCACAAGTTATTTAAAAAATAAATTAACTATATGTATCACATTGTTGTTCTTCTTAAATGGGATGAGTTACACCATCTTAGAAAATCTATCAACAAATATAAATATAAAATAAATACCTCTTTGGTTTCTTGGAAACCCTAAACAAAAATCCATACATGTGTCCTCCTAATGTTACTTTGAAAATGGTAATGATTGGTAAAAACCTGTATTCTATCTATTCCCCTTTATAATTTGACAAGTCCTACAATCTTAGAAAAATTTCTTCACATTCCTATATATTTGAGGAAAACTATATCTCTCACCTAGCAATGCAATTATCTTGTGTATCCCAAAATATCCTACTAAATTGTTGATGTACTTTTTCTTAATCATTTTTTTTCATTGAGCTTCTAGATTTGACTACCTTTGAACAATATCTCATTTTGGATCAAACAGACAAGCCACTTCTATTAACATTCAATAGTTCCTTACATGCTCTCCATGCCTCCAAGGATTCAAATCAGTCTCCTATAATTTCTTCAATTCTTCAAAATCCATCTACCTCTACTCTCATTTTTAGTAGAAAATTTTTCTCCTACTTAGTGCATTTGAAAACTTGTTTAATTTTCCACTCCCAGGCTTCAAAAAAAAAAAAATAGCCTCATACATGTTTTTGGTTCAACTTACCTTGGTTTTATAAATACTCAAATACCTAATGATTAATGTAAAATACACACATTTTTGGAAATAACTGATGCCTCCATTTCTTCAATACTTGAATTAAAATATAAAGTTATTTATCATAGACTAAGTATATTATTTTGGATTATTCATTTTCTTAAAAAATAAGTTATCAATCTTCCTTCTTAACCTAATGTTTCTCCTATTGTATTTGCACTTGTCTCACAACTAACTTGGAATACCTTGCTAAAATATGACATGCTAACATTGACTATTATGTCACCTTCATCTTTAAAAACTCAAAGATTCTATTTGTACTCTTGATGTCCATTTGAACTAATTTTTATCTTCCCTCATTGTCTTGCAATATCACTAAATTTTTGGATAAATTTCCAATAGAAACTTGTCAATCCATGGAAATATCTTACCCGTCCAATACTTTATACTTTTTAGTGTAGGAAATTATGCAATTATGGTTACCTTCTTCAAATCCATCATTAGTCCTTCAACTAAGAAATTATAAATCCCAAGTACATCAATTATATCTTCATGAAACTACACTTCTTGATGTTTATCAATAACCTTTTTCCCTCAAAATTTACAATACTAGTCTTATATGATTCTTTTGTTCCTCCTAATTCTTATCAAAATTTCATTCAAATAAAAATAACTTTAAAATTATGCAAATATTTCTTCAATACTATATTCATAAATTTCATAAATGGGTTTAGCTCATTATTCAACTCAAATGACACAGCAAGCCACACATGCATCCCTTCATTTTCATTATCTTAAATGTTGTCTTCCATTCATCTCCTAAATTGGTTCTTATTTGATGTTAACTATTCTTCAAATCAACCTTAGTAAAATATTTTTTCCTACTCAAACAATAAATTATTTCATCCATCCTCAACAATGGGAACATATAGCCTATATTGATCTTATTAATTTCTAAAAATTAATGTATATTATTTATTTTGCATCCTTCTTGAGTGCTAGTATCATGTGTATCATACATGGGCTCAAAAGTTTGATAACCAATTATTTCCTCAAAAACTATTTCACTTGCTAGTTCAACTCTTCATTCTCTACTAGTGTCATCATACGCATTGCATTATTTGGAAAAATTTCCCCTAGAAATAGATAAATACAATGATCAATATTCATTAATAGTGTTAATCCATCAAGCATGTTGTCTAATATGATATATTGGTATTTTGCTAAATGATTTTGAAATTTCCTTTTTTGGTGCCTCATTTGTATCTACAATGGTGCCTATAATTCTTACAATTCCACACACCTTAGAGATCAATGTAAAGCACATATTTATTTTTCTTAAGCCATCCAAAAATATTCTTCTATTAACCAAATAGATTCTAGTTACTATATACTTAGCATTCCCTCTCTTTCAAACGAATTAAACTATGCCTCTCGACTTTCATTGCTATACTATAAGCATTTTCTATTCCATCATGTAGAACACTTTTGTCAAACTTCCATCATCTTTGTAACATCAAATGACACACAATCATTAGTATCATGTCACACAAAACTTCATCATGGATTCACATATTGAACTTGATCCAACATTACTCCTTTACTAATACTTGATGTTCTTTTTATAACCAAACAATCCTACATGGTTTAGGATTTTCAAGCCTTTCCAATTTTATCTTACTTACTTATATTTCCAATATTTATGACAAATTTACAACACTTACCTCTCAAGATTTAAATATTACTTTAAAAATATTATTTCTTAATCTTGGTTCTTCCCCATATTCATGGTTCAATAAAAAATTCCTTTTAGCAATTGATTCACCTTGTTCTACTTCATCCTTGTATTTTTAAGATCACTTAATCTCCTCATCAATATGTGCAAATCATTCTATCCCACCTAGCATCTTGTTAGGGATTCATTGACCTTGGTGGAATTTAGACACCTAGTGTGTCCTTTCCCACATTAGAAACATTTTCCCCTTAAGAACCTCTCATTACCTCCACCATGTCTCTCTCTACCTCTATGATACACATCAAACCTATCATTTAATAGTGATTTTTACATCCCTCTCTTTGTGGTAATTTTTTTTTCTTCCATATTGTTGTGGTTGAAATTTTTGAATATTTCCTCCTTGTGGTATGGAATATTACTCTTAATATGATTCTTTGCAAATGGTTTATCACCACAATGAGATATATCCTCTAGGAATCTTCCTTCTATAATTTTTTTTACATTCTCCAATCACAAAATATTCCATTCAAATTCTTCTATTTGGTCAAGGCCATTTGATATGCTTCCTCATTGTCTATATATTGAACATAATTATTCATGTATTAATTCTCTCAAATCATTCATGTATCTAGCCACTTTCTTTTCTTCCTCACCATAGTGTCTTGAATGGATGGAACTAGTCTATAGTACTCTTTGATGTAATCCTCCATAATTATATCACTTTGTTATAGATTGTGTATCTCCTTTAGTAACTTTAGTTAATAATTTAAAGAAATAACCTTATATTTAAATTTCTTCACATTGATGTCTCATTTCCAAATATTACCTGTTTACATTTTCTATTTCATTTTTAGCTATACTTCCATCCACCAAATGGTAGCATGACCCTTGAACTTAGTCATAGTATTTTTTTTCTACCCATTTTTTCAATATCCTCATACATATAGTATTCTAAAGTTATAAAATATATAAATTCTTGAAAATTTAAACTGCTAGAATAATTGGGAGCATCTACTCTAGTTTTCTTATAAATACTTGACATAACTTTCAACATTATTTCTTCCTTTTTCTCCTATTCACTTTCACTCTACTTGGAAAGGATGAATCTTTTTCTTCATTACTTTCATCATTTTTAGGGTTAGGTATTATTCTATGCTCTTCTTTAGAAGCATCCATTTTGATTTCATAACTTTCACAATTTTGAGCATCTCTTACATTTTCCTAGCAACATTAACAATACCATGTCCTCTTTTTGATGGAATATTTCATTGGTTTGTCCACAATAACCCTTGTAAATTATCTCATAGATGACACTCTATTTACAATTATTATTTTTAGACTTAGTCAATTTAGTGGTTTATTAACAACTCTTCTACCTAACACTTTCCTACTCTAATATATTATTATTTGATTATCTCAAAGTAAAAAGAACACACGTATTCTACGGTATATTTCATCTTCTTTACATACCTTAATTTACCAACCTCATATCATTATTCATGAATCCAACACTAGGCCAAACTTCACCTATTACTCTTACTCATAATTCAAAAAAATTGCATCAACTAAGATCTAACACCACTTTATGTAATCATGGCTAGACGGTGCAATAAAGGATTATCTAATCATGTGAACAAACAAAAAAAACTCATAAAAATTCAATGAAACAATAAAATAGTATTTCCTTTCTTCATTACAATCACAACATTACAAGTTTCCATAATGGGCTTCTAGTATTATAGGCCTCATCTATTTGATTAAAATGTGTAACTTACAAATTTTGAAAGATGATTCTATACAAGGTCATTCCCAACTCTATTCTACTCTCTAATGATATTCAAGTGTTTTATATTAGCTTATAGTCATAGAGGAAATTCTCAATTAGCCACAAGGTGGAGCAATGCCTAATGACTTATGAAATGTGAAGGTGCATATTCTAGGATAAATGTGATAATAATCAATCAATACATCTTGGTAAAATCCATACCATAAGGTATCTTGGGCTAATGTAACTTGTAATGGGGTAAAAGCACAAACCTATGTCATACTTTATAAAGGAATTGATCGACATCAACAAAATTTTTGAACTTCAACCACATAAAAGTGGTATTTATGTTTTGAATTTCAAAATGATGTAAACTAATGAAATATAGAACTTTTGATGAAGTTTATTCCTATAATTTTTTAGATTTTTTCAAAAAAAAATCATTACTTTTTCATCAATTTAAGAGCAAATTTTGGAATGCTGAAAATTTTAGAAAAAAAGTGACTTCACGGGTTGTCAAGAAATGAATTGAAAAAAACTTCATTTCTCCCTAATTTTTTTTTTCCAAGTAGGTAACTTCAATATCTTGTGCATGGAAAAAAAATTCTAATTTTGATGTATATTTTTCTCGTAATAATGTTTTAAAATCAAACTTGTCAAAATTCAATAGTTTTCATGGGCTGTCAACTATTGTCTATTTTTTTAATCATTTTCAAAAAAAAAATTATACCCTTTTGAAGAAGACTCTCTCCTCTTGTGCCCTATATACTTTAAAAAAATAAAAATGTTTTACTATTTTTTAAAATTTCTAATCAGTCTCTTTTTTAACTTTAACAACCTATTTGTATTATTTTCAAAATAAAATATATCAAAACTAAAAAAAATATTAAAAAAATTACATATTTGGATTCACCACTCCAAACTCTACAAAAGGGAATTTTTCTTTTTTACAAAAAAATCATTCTAACTGAAGAAATACTTAGTTGAAGTTGAAAGTTTCAATTTTTTTTGAAAAAACTGAGTTGGCTGCCAATTAGGATGCCACATAGACAATTTCAGTAGAAAGGGTTTCACTCAAAACCGTTTCTATAGAAACCTCACACATTAAAAAATCCAATTTCAAAGCCAATTTTAAAGTGGGAAAAGGAAAATTTTAATTTTTTGGGATTTGGGTGAAACTTATTCAGCCAAAACCCTATGTGCCATGTATAGGCCATGTGGTTTCAGTCGAAACATATTCAGCCAAAACTTTTCTAGCCAAAAATATTTCACTCGAAACTATTTATTTGGCCAAAAGTGTGACACAACTTTGTGCTTTTAACCAATGCATCCCTTAGTTATTGCATGTTTTGAGAAGTTGGTAGGAACCTTGAACTGGCAAAATAAATTTCCATTTTCTATTCTATTATATTTGATAATGGATTAAAAATTAATATATTCATTTTTGGTGATTAGAATTCCCCAAGATTTGGAAATGTTGTTGAATAATCCAAGAGGATTTCACATGTTTTGAAACAAATAATAAAATATGTAGTTATAGTGAAATACAATAGAAAAATTGGTTATTCAATGTGAAAGAAAACCTAGAAACAAGAAAAAGGAAAGAAAGTATTTTTTATTGATGCAAGATTAATCTTACACCCTAGGATGCTCCTACATTAGTTTGCTTTGACTAACTTCTATAGTGTGGTGGAATTAATTGGTTGAGTTTGATGATTAACTATTTTCTCATTAATCAATGAGAATTTAATATAGTTCAATAAAGGTGTCAAACATCTATAAATATATGTGAAATTTTAAAAAATGAACTAGAAGGATGATCTACTCTCAATATTTAATTTAATCTAAGACTCAACTACAAAATCCACACTATGCAATTATGTGTTCCTTTTCTTCTAAAAATTAAGCTTTGTACTAGTACTAGATGTAATTTTTTTAAACATTGGAATTGGCCTACTACCTAGAAAATTGTACATTTTTCAATGATCTATCTATGTAAAATAAGTTACTTATATCATCTAGATTATAGATTCTTTAGACTCTAAATAGAGATGCTCCTTCTTTACCACCAACAGGTTAAGCTAGCAATGATGTATGGAAATTAAAGGTAATTGCAAAAACACAATTTTTCCCAAGAAAAATATTCATTACTAGTTACCTACTCATGATCACCTTTGCTTCATTATAGTAGTCATTTGGTTGTCTATTTTTCTAAGTGAAAATAAAATACAAAACATCTATCTATTTTTGTATTTATTTCTAGTCCTCATGGTAATCTATTTATTTCTCTATCAATCACCTTCGCTAAGAAACTAACCTAGAAATATTTATTATTAGGGGTCAATACTTGTCACCATGTGTCATCTCTAAACCATGTCAAATGATCCTTGCTTTCATTTAGAAGTTCATTTTTTTTCTAACAATATCATGCCTCTTGGACTTGTAATTATTTATCTATTATATCAATTTATTTTTGAGTTGATAATCTTACCAATATTTTGCATGATACCCTATAGTCTAGCACAAAGCTCAATAAAATTAAATTTATGAAATTTTGGACCAATTGGGTGTTATTACAAAAAAATTTAGGGCGATTTGACTAATAAAATTAAAGAAATATCTACGAATGATGATCTTTATTCAACCTTTAGAAAATTAATTTGTATTGAAGGTTTATGTCATCTAAAGGTGAGTGTGACACCCCGATGATCCAAATAATACCCCAAAGTGGAGATGAAAATGTCAAAAATAGGGTTAAATAAATTCATGTCAAAAAGTGAATGTGTTATTGAATTTGAAAATAAGGTAGTACTAAAGTTGTTGTAAATTAAATGTAGTTTATGGGCTATTACTTTTTAAAAATAAAATAAAAATAATTTGACAAAAAATGGACATTTAAGTGAGGTGCTACTAAAATTCTTAGAAAAACATAGAAATCGGGTGTCATCCATTCCAAACTAAACATGAAAATAATTCCTCCAAACTTTAGATTTAAGTAAAGGACAATGTAAGAGAAAATGTGACATTTTTTTAAAAATAACAACAAAATAATTATTTATGATTTTTTACCATGACTTTTAAAAATATTTAAAGAAAAATTTCCCAACTTTATAAAAAATAATTAAATTCATTTTTTTAAAACATATAGCCAATGAAGCCTAGAATGTATTACATCTTTTGGATTTGAAAAAAGATAAATGGTCTAAAAATTATTCATGCTTTCCAATATGTATATCTATTAGGAATTCAAACATAATATATTTAGAGTTAATTATTAGAATTATCACTAAGACATATGTTATTTTTTAAAAATCCTTATAGTTTCTTCTAAAATATATATATATATATTATATTTGGCTGTAAAAATATCTATCAACTTCAAGAACAAAATCATGAAAATTTCAGGTAGCACTAAATAGGTGGTTTTCGAAAGTTTCTTAGGCATATTTAAGGACTTTGACTTGCTTAAATCCGAGCTAATCCCAAGGTATTTTTTGGAGATTCCATATTTTGAGCTAGAAATTTTAATAATTTTTCCATCCAAATCTAAATTTAAGTCTAAATGCTAGCAGTTTTTTATCCAAAAGGGTTTTCTTACATTGTCACTATTCAACCCATCATAATCTCACACTCTTGAACCCAAACTAGATCATATGCTCAGTTTTCTCTTTATTACTTGAATTCAAAATTTGAAGTTGGGTGCTAAGTATTGTTATAATCTTTAGGTTAATTTGTTTGTATTATTATACCACTATTATTTTGTTATTTAAATAATTTTGATATGTTGATTGTTATTATACTAACTAAATTTCATCCCAATACTATTAGGTATAAATAATTTAATTATTTTCTAAATAGTACATTGCATTTTAATAATGTATTCAACTATTTGCATTAACAAAAAAATTCTTTAATAAAAAATATTTCAAAGAAATAAATGGTTGGTTTCATTGTAAGTGAAGTTTTCAAAAGTATATATCACAATCAATGTCTTAACAAATATTTTATTAAAATCCTTTCAACTTAAATGTCTATATAGTTTTGAAAAAAAAAATCAATACAATTATTTAGTAAAGTTAAAGGGTTTTTGTTTTATTGATAAAGTTGAATAATTTTTAGCAAATCTATAAGGAATCAAGTCTTATTGAATTTAAGGCTTTTATATTATAAGGAATAAGGTCAAAATAGTGTATTGGATGACTTTGATAAAATAAATATCTTTCAATTCTATTCTAATTAAAAAAAAAATTAACTCAAACTCATACACTATTAATTCTCAACCAAAAAATACTAACCTAAACTTATACTTCCACTATTAATAAATAAATTTTAAAAAATTACAAAATTTGTACTTTGTGATTAGATATTTGTGATAAAATAATTATATATATTTTATAAGCCACGTTTGAAACTATGTTGATAGATAATTTAAAAAAAAAAAACTTGTGAAGCTTCTAAATATAGAAAAATAGCTTGTGTCCCCATTTTTAATTTATCATGTACATACCTAAGTTAGACTATAACTAAGGGCTGTCATTTATTCATATGATTTTTATTTAAATATTTTAATGAATGCATAAAAAAATATCTTTGTTGGAACGAAGCTTTCAATGATTTGCTGAAATTCCAAGAGGATGAGATCTGGGCATGATTTTCCAATCTTGAGGATTTCTAAGCTTTGAGAAAAACAATTGTATGAAATTGACAACCATTAGAGAATGTTAACTTTGACTATATTTTGAAAAAAAAATGCACATTTAATATTTTAAAATATATAATTTTTTGGGTATTGAATAATAAGTTAAGTAGTTAAGAAAATTATGGGGAATCAACCTTTTAAATATATGATTATACAAATAAAAAATTTAATATTTATATATTTAAATTGTCAGGGACATATTAAATACTTTTAATTTTAAAATGTTTAGAGATATCAATCTTGAATTATTATATTTATTTAAGAGTTAATTTATATATGATGGTTTTTGAATAGTATTTGTTAAAATGTTCAAGTCAATATAGTTCATCTTTTGTTGTCATTATAGTCACATCTCTTAGCATAATTAATATATTTAACTTTAAGAGTTGGTTATGTTTAGAGATATCAATCTTGAATTAATATATTTAAGTTTAAGAACTTTAATTTATATATGATGATTTTCTAATAGTATTTGTTAAAATGTTCAAGTCAATATAGTTCATCTCTTGTTGTCATTAAGTGTATTGAGAAAGAATAATATTGAATTTAACTTACTATAATACATATAGGGTTGGTTATGTTTAACTAGAGAAAAATGAGTTAACTATTGTAGAAATGAAAAGTATATATTCAAATACTTTTATTTTTTGTTTTACATTATTTTGGATATATGTCTATGATTTTAAGAGGTTTTTTAGAATTAGTTAATTTGAATATACATGTATATCTTCTTAAGATCAAATTTCAAGAATTAACTAATGTGCATACATATTTATGTTTTGAGAAAGGCATTAAAAGACCTAAAGATCCAAAGATTGAGGCCATGAAAAATTTCAAGACCAAAAATCTTAAGATCAAGGTCTCAATTAGAACTTTGTGTTGCATAGACAATTGTTGTTGCACCAAAATATTGACCTGTTAATGCCTGACACAACTACCAGAGTTAATGAATCCACGAGAGGCAGTTAAGCCATGTCACAAACTCGAGTGTTGCGTTGCACAACATAAGGAGACCAAGGGAACACACCTTGCAACAATCCCCTAGCATAAGCAAGGGGTTTAAACATGTGACCTAGGCTCAGATACCAATTGTTGCACAGACGGTTGTCGTTGCACCAAAAGATCAACCTATTAATGCTTGATATAAGCACCAAAGTTAATGAATCCACAGGAGGTGGTTAAGCCATGTCACAAAATTGAGCACTGCACTACACAACACAAGGAGACCAAGGGCACACACCTTGCAACACTTTTACCTTACAAAAAACAAGAACAACTCAAATTATATTTCATCATTCTACTTCTAGCACATCCAATTTTAAGTAATTTTGATCTATGATTAAAAAATATGATCAAAATAGTGGATAACTAATATTTTCAAAGGTTGGGAGTACTCAAAAGTTTCAAGGGTATATTTTGACATTCAAGGTTGCATTTAGGAGGTTCAATCCCAAACTTATGACCTTGATCCATGTCTTCACATAGTTCTAGATTTATTAGTGTAGATTTATCATAGTTGTCTATCTTTAGACCTAGAATCAAATTCCATCTATCAAGCTTCTATTGTAGTCAAATTAGGATCATTTTCTTTGAGATTAAGATACACTTATATTTTCATTACAAAATTTATATTTTAATTCTAAATCAAGATAGGTGTCTATGTATTGACGTGCATATATCTGATAATTTCTTAATCGATTGCTTTGATTAATTATTTAGAAAGTTATTTTCCTTTTAATTTTGTATTGGTAATTATTGTTCCATTGAATTATTACCTTCCCCAAATTATTATATTAATGGACTACATATTGATTCTTTATATGGAGGCATTTGTTTTGTATAGTTGCACCTTCAAATTATATATTGATTTTTTATTTGCTAGTATCAACAATGAAACTATTCTATATCTAATATATACATGTACTCTCTTAATCACCTTTGTAAAGAACCTCTATATAAACAATATGATAGTATTAATATGTTCACAAATGAATTATAATAAAGAAATAACTATATAAGTGCAAGGTAATGACATGTGTGCTCATCCTATGCTATGAGACAACATGACCTACAAATATAAATAACACTCCTAAGTTTAGTTAAAGTGAAATAAAGTAAAAGGGGGTCTATTAGTTAATTAATGATTAATTAGTTATTACATTATTACCATATTTACTCTAACACCCTTTTAAGTACAACTTAGGGAGAATCTAAAACCTAATGGTGAATGCAAGGATGGATGTATATTTATGGGTCTCAAATAAAAGGTCTGATGAGGTACCTGTATACAAATAGATGAATCTTTCATAACTAGAGAAAAGGAGAAAACCACATGGGAAAAAATCCTCTCAAAAAGACAAAAAATGAAATAAATACACTATTGAAAGAGGGAAATAAGGAGGACTTAATATGACCCCCCCAAAGGCTTCTTATGTCACATAAGTACATTGAATGTCTCCCTAGGAGAAAAAATAATATGAGGCTATGAATCCCCCCATAAATAAGTAGCTCTTGTATCAATGATGAAATCCTAAAGATAGAACAAGATCATTTCCTACAAACATTTTTTCTCCCCTTAGGAAGAAATACATCCACCGATGATTGGAGAATCCATTCACATAAGTTATATGAATTGGGAATCTAAATCCAAATGATGTATGTCTCTAAAAACTACTCAAATATCCACATGTTAGTTTAGTGTAGGAAAATGCATCCTTTTATATTTTCACACTTGTTTGGGCCCTCCCTGCTAAAATTGGGCTTCTTTATGCCTTATTTTGTCCTATTTTGCATCCACAAGCCTTATTTAATGCATCTTTCAAGGATAATCCTGATACTTATCTAATGACCAATCATAATTCATTTTTTTGGGTTATTTGTCCTAGATTTAGTGATTTGGGACTTATACACCACCTTAGGCGTATGGGTCCCACCTAAGTCTCAGGGCCTAATCCTGAATCTGGCATAGAACTTAACATTTCTTGAAATTTGTGTCCCAAGCCTAGGCTACTAGGACTCATATGCCCCAACTGGTGTATGAGTCCTAGCTTGGACCTATTTTGAATTCAATTCTTGACAAGATTTTATTCTCCTAGATCTAATGTTGGCTTGTAGTGTTGTAATTTCAACAAATTTGGCATAAAAAAGTATAAATACAAGGTTATTTCACATATTTTCTCCTAGAAATTCAAGTATTCAAGCAATCCTAGAAGTTTTATGCAAGCATTCCTATAGAAATTTTATGAGATCGAAAGAATTCAAGAGCATTCAAGAGTTGATTATCAAGTATGTTGGAGCTAGATTCAAGATTCAAGCATCATGTCAAAGTCATCATGCATCATGTGTGTTTTTGAGCTAACATTTATGATGTAGGTTTTCATGATTCAAACAAGCATTCAAGTCAAGATCCATAACATACAATCAAGTGTCAAGATCTACATTCATGCTAGACATTTCATATAAGATTGTAGCCTTCATATCAAGGGTTTGGTGAGTTGCAACATTGCACATTGTTCATTCATCATTCCTTCATGGTTTCCTATTTCATTTCAAGGTTTGATTATCAAAATGAGGTTTGACCAAGGAAAGCCTCTATCCACTAACAAATCAACATTTTTCTCCCTCTACATGTGTGATTGTAGATCTAGGTGTTTTGAGCTTGAAGATCCTTTGAAGACAAAGTTGCAAGATTGAAGAAAGTTGTCAAAGTTGTCATCTTCACGAAAAGTCACGTACAAGCCAAAATTCAAACTTTCAGACTCAGAGATCAAAAGGGAGAGAAGCTATAGAAGATCACTCAAGGATACTAGAGTTTCAAAAAAAACCTAATACTGGGACTAAATCGCCACCTTGGGCACATGAGTCCTAGTATACCACTTTTCAACATTTTTTGAAGATCTCGGTTTACCAGTTGTAGATTCTAGATTCAGCCAGAAACCCTAAACTAGGAAAAAATTTCCCAGCTTGGCATATGAGTCCCAGTTCACATCCAAAGTCATAATTTTAGGATTACAAACCTTGTTTTAGGCATCTTTATTCTTCTAGGTACTTCACTATTCATTCTTAGTTTATTATTATTATTTTAAGTTTCATTTTCTAGGTTACATAGCTAGATTTGCATATTGCATTCATTTCCTTCTTTCTAAGCCTTTGCTTAGTGGTGAACCGCCCTTGTCAATCACAACCAAGGAGACCTTGTAGCCATCTATTTTCCTAATTGGAACATTAGGTTGAGATCTCTAGGGTTTCCTTGAATGAACTAAGAATGAAATAGGAAGAGGATACCCACCCTGTCTTTGTGTGTTCCATCTCCTAAAAGGTGGAGCACCCTATTTCCTTCAGTTCATTTTGGTGAACCTGACCTTTGAACCCTTTATTTTTTATTTGAAGTACATTAAATTCCTAGATCTAGCTTACATTAGCTTTGCATTATATCTTGCATTAGTTAATTTTCATTTAGGGCTTCTAAATATTGCATTAGTGAAAGTGCATATAGGTTGCATTTTTTGCATCTTGCATCATTGAATTTAATTTGAAATCTATCATTGCACATAGTCTAGTCAACATAAAACTTAAAAACCTTAACATTCACTTGGAATTTGCTAAATTTAGTGTCAAAATCCTAATTTGGGACTCGTTCACCCCTTTGGGCGATTTAGTCCTGATACAGGTTGTTTTACCTGATTTTTGGAATTCTATGTTGTGTGTTTTTTAGCATTTGAACCTTTCAAAAACCCTAACTAGGACTCATACACCCCTCTGGGTGATTTAGTCCCATATCAGACCTGAAACTGCATTTTACAACATTAATAAAACCTTAATTTTGTGCTTCTGTTTGTTTTTGTTAGATCTTTGTTTCAGATTACTGAGTTTCTCTTTCATTCATTTCATTGCATCTAGCTTAATTTAGTTTTGTTTCAAGTGCTTTTGTAAACATAAGAATTGGAATTAAAAGCATATCATTTATCTTGTGTTCATTACATTTATCTTGCATTCATTGATTGTCCCTTGCATGAGCTTTACAACTTAGTGTCCTATTGTTAATACTATAGTGAGACGTAGTTTGAGACTCATGTCATCCTGCGATAGCACACTCATCATAGATCTTAGGTTATCTAGCTCTTTCACTCATAGTGTTGACACTAGTTCCCTAGGTATGGACCATACCTTTAACAACTCTTTACCTTCAAGTAGCATGAAAAGTGTTGAAACTATGGTTGCTAGTGTCCCTCAAGAAAACATAATCCAAATCCATGAAGAGTTAGCAAACCTACAACATCAAGTGAGTACTAAAAAAAAATTCCAACACTGCGATTCCTACCATAGATAACATTACATTTTTGACAGTGGACATGAAATAGAACTTGCGCATAACTTAGCTCAGATTTTTGGCAAACACCTTACCTCAACCACTAGTTGTGCTCAACCTTCGAACAATTTCCAAATTCAAGTAGGAACCCAAATTCCCCCCCCTACAACCATTGCCTCTATTCCCACCTATACCAACTGTCAAGTTACCACAATGATGCAACCTACTAGTAATGTCTTTCCTACCTTGGATATTTCCACTATCAATCCTTGTACCTTTTTGGAATCTCACACCATATCTCCTACCACTTTATCTCCCATAAGAATTCCATTCACTTCCTCCTCAAACACATATACACCTCCATCTTAAAATACAACCAATGATGCCATCCTTAATCAACTCTCACAAAAAAATCCATCCCTTCAAAAGAAAAATTCCACCATAAACCAAAATAAAAATGGCCAACCATCATACTATGTCAAAAGTAATCCCTTATCCTTGGAGATAATCTATTAAGAACATCGATACCACAAGGTTTAGAGATTCCTAGGTTTGAAAAATATGGAGGGAAAGGAGATCCTTCTTGTTAAACAATTCAGATAACTGAGAGGGGGGTGAATCAGCTATTATAAAACAATTTTCTTGAGTTTAATTAATCCAGAGTAAACTTAAATAAATTAGATAATAATCTAGCAAATATGAACATGAAAGCACACAACAACACCATACACAATGAACACCAAAATTTACATGGAAACCCAAGAAGGGAAAAACCACAGAGAATACTAATTCTCAATTATCAAACACTGGTTAAGGTGACACCAGTTAAGGTGATTTTTACAAGGGCTCACTACCAAATTGCTCACTATAGTTAAGGCTCACTGCTGGTGGGCTCACTGCCTGGCTATTACTACCAAAGATAAAAAGGATCACTACCAAAAGAGAAAGGCTCACTGCCAATAGAAAATGGCTCACTACCAGAAGAATGATGGAAGGGAACCCACCGTTAAAATAATTGTCACCAACAATGACACTGGTGAACCAACAATTTCAAGGTGTCTATGGACTTCTCTTGCACTCTTAGGGTTTTTCACCTAAAAGGAGAGAGATAGAACACCAAAATTGAGGTGGTTCACTCAAATAAAGGAATGCATGATGTGATTAGGACTAAATGCAATAATGTAAATGCAACTAGGTTGTGTAATTGACTGATTATGAATCCAAAACTAATGAAATGTGCAATGTTTGAAAACATAGTGAGGAATGCAAGAATGAATTGAAAACATAAAATAATGCAAATTGAATTGAACGAGGTCTAAAAAAGTGTACCTGGAAGTTAATTGCTGATCTTGGAAGATTCTGGAAACTGGCAGAAATCACTGTAAATCACCAGTGGGACTCATTCGCCACTAATGGCGAATCAATCCTCCTACTGGTAAAAACACTTAAAACTGCTTTTCGATTGTCGGGAACTAGATTTTGACAAAATCACCTTTTTCAGTCTTCAAGTGTGACTCATTCACCACTGATGGAAAATCAATCCTCCTCTAGAATTCTCAAATTCAAAGGTCAATTCTGTAGATCTGAATTTTCACTTGTCTTCTTGTCAAGTTAAAAAAGTCAAATCTACAGAAAATGGACTGTAGGTTGTCTCCAAGCTTGAATTAGGGTGTAGTTGACTTGAAACACTTTTTTGACTTGTTGACCACCTTTCAACACCTATTTACTTGGAAAATCTGCATACAAAAGTCAAAAACCTTGTTAAATAAATATGAAGATATGTTAATGGTTGCTCCAAGATGCTTGATGATTGCTTGATTGAATGATGCAAAGTTCTTGAATGCTTAAGTGTATGAGATGACTAAGCGAATGTGATGAATGGGGGTTAAAATGAATGTAAAAATACTTATTTATACACTTATGCCCTAATAACCTAATAATACAACATCACAGGCCAACATAAGGTATTTTTGAATAAAAACCCGAAAAAAAATTTAAATTATTTTGAATTTGGACTCAAGAGGGACTCATTCACCACCCATGGAAAATGGGTCCCACTCTAGGCTTGTAAGTGGGTGTCGGGAATTAAGTTGCATTTAATATTGTTTGTTGGGTTTACATTCAAAAATACACTTAATTAAGTTTTATGAGTGCATAAAGGGCTCAAATAAAGCATAAGAAAGGTGTAAATAGTGAAATCAAGCCCATAAAAGCATGAAATATTGTTACAAGACTTTGCAAAACTTTAGAATAGGACTTGATAAGGGATGAAAAGGTGATTTTTAGGTGAATTGTAATGAGAAGAATCTAGAAAAATGTAGAAATGTGTTACAACACTTCACAACACCTTCACAAGACATCATAATTTGAATATTTAGGACCTAGTGTGAATGCAAAAGTTACATTGCAAAATTAAATCAGAGAAAAATAGGTCAAGCATCATGAGAGAAAGACCTAAAAGACCATGAAAATGTCAATGATCCATTTTTCTATGGTACAACCAGATAGAATCTCATTGTTTGTTTCCTTCGGTCATATACTTTCACATACTCCACAATGTCTAAATTTTTAGATCTGCATTCATCACACTTGCTTTCATCAAACAAAATCAACTTTTACTTATACCATTCCATGCCTTCAAAATCTCTTAAGTCCGCCAAACACAATGTCTTCATATTCTCCTAAGTCAACCAAACAAAATTTGAATTAGGTCACCACAAAACATTCCTATGGTGGAAAGGAATGGAGCATGGACCAATCAGAACCTCCTCACTCAAATCAACATGCTACATATTAACCATGATATCTGAGACCAAAGAATAGGATATACATGTTACAATGCAAAAAATGTTCTAAGACCAATTTCCAGATCAGTCTGGACCCATAAGAGTGTATCTCATTATGTTTGTAAAATGAATGGGACCAAAACAAGCATGACCAAAGATAGATCATCATAGCAATACATCCAGAGCACACAAATCCGAAACACCAAAGAATCAGAATCAATCAACCAAGATATGTTGACATCAATAACAACCATTAATGACAACAATCAACAACAACACATTCCAACAATATCCCTCTTTATCATTGATGGAAACATCCATCAACAACAAGCCAAACAACTCAATGCAAACATCAACAACATCAAGGACCTTCTTTTCTTCTCCCCCTTTGACATCAAGGAAAAAGGGAAAAAACTATCCCTAAAAAACTTACTCTGCTCCCCCTATGAGGAAACCACCTAGCATTGATCCAGATAATAGTGAGCATACAATTCCCTAGACCAATGCACACCCTAGTACAAATTATTGTAGACTAGGAGGGGGCATAACCCCTAACTTCTATCAAAGATACTCAAAAGTATCTTTGCTCAATGGTTTTGTGAAAATATTTGCAATCTTCCCTTTTGTAGGTACATATTCAAGTCTTACCTCATTTTCCAATAATTTCTCTCTCAAGAAATGATATCTAATGGATATATGTTTCATTTTGGAGTGTTGTACTAGATTTTTGGAAAATTTTATTGCACTGGTATTATCACACATAATTGAGATTGATTCATCAAATGATATGCCAATGTCCTTCAATGTTAGTTTCATCCACAATACCTGAGCGTAACATGAGGATGTTGCAATGTATTCATATTCAATAGTAGATAAAGATACAAAATCTTGTTTCTTACTTGACCAAGCAACCAACTGGGAGCCAATGAAATAAGCTCCACCACTTGTGCTCTGTCTGTTATCAACATATCCATCCCAATCAACATCAGTATAAGATTTCAAAGTGAAATATGAGTCCTTTGGATACCATAACCCCATATCTTTTGTACCCTTCAAATATCTAAACATCCTTTTTACTACAACATGTGATTCCTTTGGTTCTTGTTGAAATCTAGTTGCTAAACAAACAATATACATAATGTTTGGTCTAGTAGCAGTCAAATATAATAATCCTCCAATCACTGACCTGTACATACTTGCATCAAATTTAGGTGAATCATCTTCTTTTTTCAACTTACATCTAGTAACAATAGGTGTACAAACCAATTTGGAATTATCCAATCCAAACTTCTTCAATAATTCTTTGGTATACTTGGACTGAGAAATGAAAATTCCTTTGCTATTTTGATTTACTTGTAGTCCAAGGAAGAAATTTAACTCACCTATCATAGACATTTCGAATTCCTTCTGCATTTCATCTACAAATTTTCTACACATATCATCATTTCCTCCAAAAATTATGTCATCAACATAAACCACAACAATCAAAATTTGATCTGAGTAAATTATGTAGTATAAATTACTGTCCTGTTGATGATGTTTTCTGCACAACAACAACTCATACAGAATATGAAATCCTATCTCTCTTGAAAGGTAAATCTCTATCAGCAAGCCTTAAGAGATAACCCCAAGGTCTTGTTATGCCCTGCATAACCACCCCATTTTGATCTAGAACAAAATGGGTCCCCCTTTCTTTTCCTTTCTTTTCCTTTGGTTTTTGCTTTTGCTCTTGGGGTTCTTCGAGTTTTCTTCTGAGTTTGGGATTTTCCACCTGGTTCGAATTTTCCCGAATCTCGCTCGAACTCTGGTTGGGCGTTGTTGTTCAGGGATTTTTGGATTTTCACAGATTTCCGCATGGTCTGGATTTTCCTGGATTTCCTCCTGGTCTGGATTTTCGCGGATTTCCTTCCCATCCAGATTTTTCGCGATTTTTTGTCTCCTCTAGATTTTCCCAAAATTCGTTGTTCTCTATTTTTTCCGGGTTTTCCGGAATGTCACCTTCTTCACGGAAACCCATCCTGTACGGATTTCCCTGGAATCTGAAGAAATGTGAAGAAATATGGAGTAGTAAGGCCAGTTAATAAATGATGATGCATTTTATGAATAATTGATGCTATTTTGAGATCTTACATGTTGTTCCTTGTTTGATAATAATCAGATTAAGCTTCTAGTGAGTGTTTTCATGTTTATTCTGCTAGAATCCGCCTGACTCAAAATTCTCTGAAATTCCTCCCTGGCTTGGATTTCGCAGGTTGACCTGAAACCCAAACTTGTTGGTATGATCATTTTGTTTGAGAATTTAACTGCACCTTACTAACATGGGATTCATTTCAATGACGATTTTGATTATTTAACTTCTATCTGTATAATCTTTACTATGGTTTTCTTTGTTGAGTGCAGGATTAAATCGTGCCAGGATGATATTTGCCAAGGGAGCTCAGTTGAAGGGCATTCTTCTATCTAGTTGGTCATGAAAATCAGCGAAGGTTAAAGTCGGCAAGACTTTTCTAGACTCTTACCGACTGGTGGCTTGGCTTTGACTATTCAAAATCCAAAGAATAAAAATACTCCCCATTGTGCATCTTATCGGCGTAGGGTTATCACGGTCTCCCCGACCTATGGCTTGTTTGGTTCAAATATGTGTTTATGTTGCCTATCGGTAAGACCCCAGAGATGTCACAACAATCAGAAATCATATGCAGGATCCATCGGCAAGACAAGGGTCATCGTCCTGACGACGTGAGTTTCCTATCGGCATGAGGGGTTTCCTTTGGAGAGATGTTTCAGCGAGATCTTGGGGTCTCACCGATCGGCGGCAAAAGGCATTCACTGTCGGCGGATGTTCTTTCTTCACCGAGATGTCTCAGCAAATCCCTAAAGTTTCACCGACTACCCCACCACCGGAAAACACTTCGGTGGGAGTCATCTTCATCGGCGTATGGTCTTGGCGAAGTCTCCATGTCTTGCCGACCGCTATCAAGAGGTGATCCATCAGCATAAGGTGTCATCTCCGCCAAGATGTTTCAGCGAGTTTACGAAATCTCACCGACTAAGTAAAAGGGTCTAACACTTCGACGTGAGTTTTTCCCTTCGGTATGTGCTCTCACCGAATTCTGGGAGTCTTGCCGACGGGGAAGGGTCCACATATCGGCAAGCAACATAGCGTCACCCAGAGGTCTTGCTAAATGGTGGATGTCTCACCGAAACAAGGTGTCAGTAAGACTCTGAAGGAAGCAAAGGAGATCGCTATATACTCTCGCCGAACGAGAAAGGTCTGAGCGACATGAAGGAACTTCGGCGAGAGAACCGGTGTGTCCCAGTGACAAAGGGGTGAACTAGTAAGGTTTTCGCCGAGATATTGGGTATCTATGGGATGTCTTCCTGACAAAGGGATGTTACAGCGAAGCAGCATCGGCAAAGGGTCATGCTTTCACCACAAGGTCTTGGCGAAGAGTGAAGGTCACATCAAAATAGAAAGGTTGGGGCTCGGTAAGAGAATAGGAGTTTGGGATAAGGTCTCCCCGACCCAGTGGAGTCTCACTGACACAAGGAAGCTCGCCCAAGGATTTGGCCTTTGGCGAAACATCTCACCAACTTACCAGTGTCACACTGAGAATGAAGTCAGCCTGCTAATAAGAGAATAGGATGTAGGGGAGACTCCAAAATAAAAATAAAGCTACACCATGTGGTCTTAGCAAAGGAAGGAGGTCACACCAATGGGATGTCCCTTCTAGGAGAGGAGAGGTATGCGCCAGGGGTTCTGGTCGACATTCAGGAGTCTCGCCGATAACAAGAATGGGCTTGGTAAGAGAAGAGAAATTCAGGGTAATGTCTCCCCAACTCTAATAATTCTAGAACAGAAAGGAAGCCGAGGAGAGGAAGAAGTTGTGACTCATAGGGACAGCTGTGGTGACCACCGACGGAGGTTGATTAGAGTTAATGGTAAAGTGCCTTGGAGCATTCAAGGTGACCCTGGCGGAGTTCAAGGTGGACATGAAGATGCTAGAGTTAATGCTGCAATTGTCAAAAGATCTAAAAAGACTTCTCCTACAAGTAGGAATCCTTCATCAACATGGACAACAAGGATTCACATTGAATGCAATTTTGACTTTCTTCAGAAGGATCTGAGAGCTGACTCTCCTGGATGCAGATATTTTGTAAACCCTAGCACATGGGACAGTGCATTCTTGGGTACACACTCTATATAAATGGCATTCTTGCCTCTTTGTAAAGGTTAGACAATGAGGGATTAGAACTTCTAGATTTAGATAACTTTTAGACTGAGAACCATTTAGAGTTAGAATTGTTAGGAATTGGTCAGTTAGCATAAGGAGATGAATTGCATCTTGATTCTCAGTAATGAGAGCTTCTTTGTCTCCTTGGTTAGTAGTAAGATTTCAGTATAGACTGTAATGTATTTTCTGAGTTCTCTTAGTGTAGTTGGAAACAATCAGGAGCCTCAGATTCTTTGTACACTAGTGATTGTGCCAGCTTTGTAAATATTGTTTATCTGTTTTAATAATAGTCGAAGCAATCAGAGTTTAATCTACTTCATGTTGTGTTCCTAAATGATATTTTTCTTAAATTGATCATTTGATTTGTGAAGTCTTCAAGGAATGAAATATTATTTTGTGTTTTATTTAAATGGTAATTAAAAATATGTTATGCGAATTAGCACTGTGAATGAAGGAGGTTGTGTGTCAATCACAAGTTTACTTTGTTCTGCAGTTTTGGTTTACAAATTCCTTAAAGTTAACAAGTCTAGTTAAGGTTGGATGAACTATTGTTCTTTTCTATTTCAAAACCCTAATCTATCTTTTGTTGTTTCTTTAAAACCCCAGTTAAAGTAGGTTTCATTACATGCTTGATCTTAGAACAATCCAGAAGCTCAACACCAATAGGCCCCTTGAATATTACTATTGCATTGACCACTGAGTAACATCGGCACAGTTGAGACCCAACTACAAAGACCTTGGGAGCTAAGGCATCCATGTGTTGCCTTTCTCTTCCAGGAGAAGCAAAATAGCAATATTTTGTTTGTATTGTTGTGGTGCCAGAATCACCATCAACAGGAACTGGCGCTAGAAGGGGGGCCTAGAAAGGAAAACTAGATAAAGCTTTGTCTTTCTCATCAGAGGAGCCCCACAAAGTTCTTCAATCAACTCAAAATCCAACACCTTTTATAGAACTCAAGACCCCAACAAGACACAAGAATCATAAGATTGGGGCAACCATCATACAACCTTTATCAGCTCCGCTCACTCCACCAGTATTTTCACCAATACCCTAGTGGGTACCTATCAATCCACCATCACGTCCATCTCAATTGTCATCACAGCTGGTTCAACCCATACAACAGCTGACTCAACCACCACCGCCACCAATGGCATTCTTTCAGAATAATCCCTCTCCATTGGGGACTATTCCTGTAGGTTTTCATGACCTACCTAAGAACCCTGAGAAATTTTATCCTAAGTACATTCATGGTGAGTCAAGGAGTGCTGAAGAGCACATACAAGCTTTTAAGGATGCTTGTACTAGAGCTCAGATAGCCCACCAGGATGTAGTCTGTAGGTTGTTTCCTTATTCCTTAGGGGATATGGCCTATAATTGGTACATTAATCTCCCTCAAGGTTCTATTCTGACCTAGACACACCTAAAAAATGCTTTTATTAATCAGTTCAGAATCAATGTGGATCCAGCACTTCTATATCATCAATTTGCTACTATTAGAAAGGAACCAGGTGAACCCTTGCCTTTATTCAATACCAAATTTTAGCGAATGTATAGGAGATTGCAAGATCCATATCTAGTCACTGAGCACAGTGCCATTCAAGCATACTTTAGGGTTATAGACCCTTTGTTAGGTTTGTTCCTGCAAAGGACTTACCAACCAGCTAAAATTGATTCTCTATCCAAAGTCTACCACCTAGCTATCAAGCTACAGCAACAAACCAGTTTTCAACAAGGAGGCCTAGGAGGGGGTTTCCCTTCAATAGGCTATCAAATTTCTATACCAACTCCTCTATTTAACACTATCCCAGGAATGTCTCCTTCACATTATGGGCCTATGTCTGAATTGCAGACCCAACCACCTGTTCCATTCTTTGCTACTGGAACTCCTAATCTCTTTCAACAACCATAGGTTCCTCAAAGTTCCCATGGTCATCCTAACCAAATTGGAACATCAAATCATGGTGGTCAGCCACCTGTTGCTAAGAGTGTGGAAAGTGAGAAGACAGCTTAGCTTACGAATGAGGTAGAAACCTTGAAGAAAACACTGTCTCAAGTTACAAATGACATGGCTCAGCTTCGGTTGAACCCTTCCCAAAACCAAGGGAACTACCCTAATCAGAATAGCAACAACTAGGGTACTTATTAGAACAAAAACAATTACAACCAAAGAGGTTATCAAAACCAAAACAGAGGGTACAACCAGAGAATAAATAATAACAAACAATGGAACACAGGGCCTAACAATGGGGGAGTTTCTCATAACTATCAAACACATGAGGAAAGAACACATACTGCAAGTGTGGCTGACTTCAACTTCATGACCAATTGGTGCAGGCTGCATAATACAGCAACCCATTCTAAGGTAAACTACCCTCAAATGGAGATAGTTGTTAAGATGGCACACAAAGATGCCCATACATTCTAGGGGAATTGAAACAAAGGAGGTGGTTTGCTGGATACTGCAATGGCTTATGATATCTTTGAAGAAGAGCCCTCATTCCCAATGTAAAGTGAGAATGAACCAAAGGGAGATTCATATGATGCCCAAGCCTTTCAGTCAAAAGGAGGCCACTTCCTGAGAAATCAAGATAAGGGGCCATTTACTACATCGGCACCCCCTAATCACATGGTGCCTCCAAATCAAGGTGCTGATAATAATCCGCCTCCACCAGAAGGCCCACCCGACCTCCATAACAAGCGTAATTCCTCCTCTATTTTCAAAACTAATTCAAGTTATAATACAAAATTTGACATTGTTTCTGAGATGCAAAAACAAAAAACTTCTTTGTCATATTTTGACATTTTAAAGTGGTGCCCTGCTCAAAGGGAGATAGTACTGAAAGCTCTAGAACAAGCTGATAAGTCAAAAGGAAAGAGCAAGGTGGCACCTACTAGGGACGTGAATGCAGCCTTATATAGAAACAAGGTAGGTACTCCACCGTTCCTTTTAAGTTTAAGAATTTTGGGTAAGAACCTACATAACTGTTTATTGGACTCGGGGGCTTCAGGAAATGTCATACCATTTTCCATATGCAATAAGTTAGGATTAAACCCCATTCAAACCAATAAGAAGCTCATTCAACTTGAAAAAATAGAGGTTAATGTGGTAGGGGAATTAAAAAATATACACGTTCAAGTAGGATCAGATCCCAGGATCCTAACCAACATAGATATTCAAGTGGTAGATATTCCCGAGACCTATGGTATGCTACTAAACCGAGATTTGATGAAAAATTTAGGAGGATATCTTGCCCTTGACTTTTCACATATGTGGCTATCATGGAAAGGGATTCCTAATCAGATTAGGATTGAAAGTGAGCCTCACCTCAAGCATATCATCACTGAGTATGATTGTCTTAATGAGGTGGCTTACTTTGAGACTAAGATGGGGGTTTATAAACAAGAGGAAATCCTAACCTTCTCGGTCCTCAATGCTGAAGACATGTCAAAAAAAAAAAACCCTGACCCCACCATTGATGAAAATCAACAGGCCTTGGTTAGAAAGCTACAACAAGACCAACTAGTCTTAGGGGTAGATATAGATCTGCAAAGTCTCCTGCTCCCTAACTAGTGTAGGGTACATTATCAAAGTCGTTCTGAATTGACTTGTCAACCTTGCAAGGGCATTTTAAATCATGTTTCCCAAGCTGAGGAAGTTGGTACTAGTTGCTCTGAGACCATTGCAGACTACTTCTCATTTGAGGCCAAGGAAGCAACCATGTTAACCAGGGATACAACACTTTCAAAATAAATCCCTTCTCAGATCAAACCTACTCTAGACACATGTCCAAATGAGCAGCCCCAAGGTTTGTTTAACACCCCTTCACCTACAAATGTACCAAAGCCTAAAAGGTTAACCAAAGACACTAGTGACTATCAGAAGGATAGCCGCGGGTCAGATGACATAACTAAGCAGGAATTGAGGAGTGTGTGTAAGCAGCTTACAAATCCTCCTTTTCCTATACTTGATGCAAAAGATCAAGTAACCCCACCTTTGGCTCATTCTATCCAACTGCCCACAATGACCCCAAAAGGACCAACCCCAACACATGATCAGCTATGGACCCTTACATTTGATGGATCCAAATCTAAGACAGGCAGTGGTGTTGGAATTGTACTAACCAACCCTCAAGGGAAAACCTTCTTTGCTTCTTACAGGTTGCAATTTGGATGCACAAACAATGTGGCTGAATATGAAGCCCTAACTCGAGGACTGATGTTTGCACACAAGAAGAAGGTCACTTCCTTGATGGTCAAGAGAGATTCATAAATTGTTATCAAGCAAGTGCACAGCCAATACACATGTCACAACAGAAGGCTAGCAGCTTACAAAAATTGGGTATGGAACCTGATTGAGGACTTTGATGCTTTTGGGATTAACTTAATCCCTAGAGAAGAAAATTAGGTAGTTGATTCATTGGTTGTTACTACAAGCACCTTGGAACCTATGCAATGCTCCCAAATTCAAAAGATTCTTAGTGGAATTGATGTCTACCCTAGCTATTCCTAACAATATGATGATGATCGGCATATTCTGGCCTTCTGAGCAAGCTCAAATATTTTTGAGGGGAAAATTATTGATGATTCCAACAGGGATCAAGGAGATTGGAACCCTGGAGATTGTGATACATAAGGGGTCCTCAATCTGAAAACTAATAACATTCCCAAGGGAATGGTTGCTCTAGAAATAATTTTTGACTCAGATCCAAGGGCTCGAGAGAAAATATCAGTTGAAGAGAAGGGAGGCAAATATGAAACAGTTAACTTGGTCGATGCTAGCCCTGAAAGGAATGTATACATAGGGAAGGCTTGCCCTGAAGCAATTAGAGAAGACATACTAAGGGTGCTTAAAAAGGATATTGTTGCAATTTCCTGGAGGTATGAAGACCTCCAAACATTTGATGCTTCTGTTATGACTCACACTATCCCCTTGAAACCCGAGGCTAAACCTTTCTAATAGAAGCAACGTCCTATCAACGCCCTGATTGAGCCATTGATCTATAAAGAAGTACAAAAATTGTTGTCTGCAAGGATAATCTTTGATGTGCACCATTCAATATGGGTAGCCAACTTAGTTCCAGTCCGTAAGAAGAATGGGGAGATTAGAATATGTGTGGACTTCAGAAATTTGAATAGAGCTTCAAAAAAGGATAACTACCCACTCCCTTCCCTGGATGAGGTACTACAGATTGTCAATGGAGCACAGATGATGTCATTCTTGAATGGTTACTCTGGCTACAATCAGGTAATGGTCAACTGTGAAGACATAATGAAGAAAACCTTCACTACAAAATGGGGAACTTTTGCATATAGAAGGATGTCATTCGGTCTGATAAATGTTGGAGCAACTTTCTAGCGCGCGATGGATATAGCTTTCAAGGACCTAATTAGTAAGTGCATCATTGTTTACATGGATGACCTGATGGTATTCTCCAAAGATCGATTGAATCATGCTACGGACTTAGCCAAAGTTCTCAAGAGATGCATCCAATATGGCATTTCCCTAAATCCCAGCAAATGCGTGTTCGGAGTTTTTGAAGGGAAGCTATTGGGGCACATAATTTTTGAAAGAGGGATTTCAATTTACCTAGATCAAGTCGAATCCATCCTGAAGATCTCCAGGCCAGGGAGCAAGAAAGAGTTAAGATCTTTCTTTGGAAAGATCAACTTTGTGAGAAAATTCATCACAAGCTTTGCTGAAATCGTGAAACCATTGAATGAGATGATGAATAGAGACGCCAAGATAGAGTGGACTAAGGAAGCAAAGGCCATGTTCTCACAAGTCAAGTGGTCCATTTCAGAGGCACCCGTGCTCACCACCTCTGACTATCTTAGGTCGTTTTACATCTACTCTTTTGCTTCAGAACACTTGTGCATAGCAGTGTTAACTCAATGGAAAGCAGAGGCAGAGAAGAGATCGATTGCGTTCATGAGATCTCTATTCAAGAATGCAGAAATCAAATACCCGCCTCTTGAGAAGCAAGCCTTTGCGCTAGTTCGGGTTGTCAAGAAGTTTCAGCATTACATTCTTCGAAGCTAAATCGTTGTTGTAGTTCCTAATGTGGCCGTGAAATCCCTACTCATGCAGAGCGAGCTGGGAGAAAGGAGAGGCAAATGGATGGCCATTCTGCAAGAATTCGATCTAGAGATACACCCTATGAAGCTAGTCAGGGGTACAAGTTTGTCTCAGTCCATGGCGAACGCTGGCGACAACATCATCTGTCAGCAATACACGACCCAGTCTTTCTCTAATGACCCTTGGTATGTTGATACCATCTGCTTTATGCTCCATAATCGATGTCCAGAAGAAATGAATGCAACTCAAAGGAGAGCCTTAAGACTGAAGAGTTCTCATTACATGCTCAAAGGAGGGTTGCTATATAGGATGAATTTTGAAGGAGTATACCTGAGATGCCTTGATCATCAAGAGGCCAAGCAGGTGATTTCTGAGTTTCATGGGAAGCATGGCATAGGTCATGGGTCTGCATATTCTTTGGCACGCCATATCCTTCAATCTGGTTATTACTGGCCCTGTGTATTCAAAGATGCCTATCAGCATGTGAGGACATGTCATATCTGTTAGATTTTTGCACCAAGGGAATGCCATGCAGCCATGCCATTGCAACCCGTTTATGAGGTGAGGCCATTTTCCCAGTGGGCACTAGATTTTATTGGAGTGATTAACCCAAACTCTTCTGTAGGACATAAATTCATCTTGACTGCCACTGACTACTGCACAAGGTGGACAGAGGCTATAGCCTACAGGAATAGCACCACAAAGGTAGTGATCAAGTTCCTCACCGAATGCATCACTACAAGGTTTGGGGTACTTTTCGCTCTGGTATGTGACAATGGCTCTGCTTTCTCTTCTGCTGAATTTATTTCCTGGGCATATAATCATAAAATTGTTTTGAAGTATTCTTCAAATTATTACCCACAAGGCAATGGAGTCGCAGAGTCAACCAATAAGAATCTCTTAGGGGTCATGAATAGATTGTTAGAGCATAACCCTAGAGACTGGCATACCCATCTTAGATTCGCATTATGGGCAAATAGGACTAGGATTAAGGCTGCATTAAACACCTCACTATTCAAGCTGGTATATGGCCAAGAGCCTGTCTTTCCTATCCATCTGCAAATACCTATCCTTGAGTTCATGCAGAAATTATACTCCAATGATAGTAGGATAGAGGTCAGGTTAGCTGCTTTGTTGAAATTAGAAGAGCAGAGAGATGTGGCCTTACAATAATTCTTTAGGCATCAAGTTGTTGTCAAATGGTGGTTTGACAAAAGAGCCAAGATAAAGGCTTTTAGGATATCATACCTAGTACTATTATGGGATAAGGCTAGTGAAAAGAAAGGAAATCACCAAAAGTTTGACAAACTCTGGTTAGGACCTTACCAAATTGCTGAGATCCTAGGGGAAAATGCTTTCAGACTAAATACTCTAACTGGAGAACTTTTTCCTTTGCCTGTTAACGGGGAGTTCCTCAAGCACTATCTTGAATCTTGAGGCTTGTTAATTTCTATTCTGTATATAAGTAATTTGTTGTTCTTTATGTAAATATTTTATTTTGTCTCATGTTTGTAAATAATTTGTATTTTTGTAAATACTTTATGTGTTTCTGCTTGTCTATAATCTGCTGCTCCTTGTGTAGATAATTTGCTCTTTGTCTGTAAATAGTTTCTGTTTGTTTGTCTTTCCTTTTTTGTCTTTCGATTTCCCTTTGTTCTGGGGTTTTGGTTTTGTTTTTGTTCTTTGGGGTTGATCTGTTTCTCTCCATCTTGGAATGGTGGTTGTTATCTAAAGTATACTTTGGTCACTAGGAGAGAAGTGGTTTAGATATTTTCACCTTTTTTGATCGGGTGATTTTATCCTCAATTCTTTGTTTCATGCTTGTTGTCAATAAAAGTTGTGGAAAGTTTTGAAAACAAGGTGTCAAGTAAGAAATCCTTCATCAGCTCGCCTGAATCTATCACAAATCATTAAAATCATCTCCTCTTCTAGTAGTGTATTTGTCCTAGGATGACAGTGTTGTAAGATTTGAGTGAAAAATCCAACTTCCAAGTGTTGTTATGAGGTCCATTGTAGTTTTCAACCCAGAACAAATGTTAAAAATTTGACATATTGAAAAGGAATTAAATTAAATATCTAGAACTCTAAAAAAAAAAAAGAGAAAAGAATTATCAATAGAGAAAAGAGGTTTCAATATGAATGGGTGATTCCAGTATCTACCAGGGCTATGGATGCATGTCTGACAGTAGAGAAATGTTGTGAGAGAACTAGAGGTATCTTCGTCGGGGCTATGGACGCTTGACTAGCAGTGGAGCAATGCCCAGGATATCATTGCATGACAGCTAAAGGAAATCAACTCATGTAGTTCAAATCTTACACATTGTTGTCCAAAAGATGAAGAAAACTTCATGAGAGAGTGATGCACAATCAAGCACACACATAGATTTAGGGGTAGCTATTGTTGACTTACATTTGAGATCCTAGCTCAGCCTTGCTTCTAAAAACTGACCCAATTGGAGTTATGATGTTCATGAACCAGGAGTTCTGGGTAGCTGAATCCTTCAGATTCTTGAAAATGGTTAAACCATTTTCCCAGCCGAATCACCATTTGTTATGCCCTGCATAACCACCCCATTTTGATCTAGAACAAAATGGGTCCCCCTTTCTTTCCTTTTCTTTTCCTTTGGTTTTTGCTTTTTCTCTTGGGGTTCTTTAGGTTTTCTCTTAAGTTCAAGATTTTCCACCTCGTCCAGATTTTCCCGGATCTCGCTCGAACTTTGGCTGGGCGTTGTTGTTTGGGGATTTTTGGATTTTTGCAGATTTTCGCATGGTATGGATTTTCACAGATTTCCTCCTAGTCTGGATTTTCATGGATTTCCTCCCATCCGGATTTTTCGTGGTTTTTTGTCTCCTCTGGATTTTCCTGAAATCCTTCATTCTCTATTTTTTTTGGGTTTGTCAGAATGTCACCTTCTTTGTGGAAACTCGTCCTGCGCGGATTTCCTCAGAATCTGAAGTAATGTGAAGAAATATGGAGTAGTAAGGCTAGTTAATAAATGATGATGCATTTTATGAATAATTGATGCTATTTTGAGATCTCGCATATTGTTGCTTGTTTGATAATGATCGGATTAAGCTTCTAGTGAGTGTTTTCATGTTTATTCCACTAGAATCTACCAGACTCGAAATTCTCCAAAATTCCTCCCGGGCTTGGATTCTGTGGGTCGACCTGAATCCCGAACTTGTTGGTATGATCATTTTGTTTGAGAATTTAACTACACCTTACTAACATGGGATTCATTTCAATGACGATTTTGATTATTTAACTTCTATCTGTATGATATTTATTGTTGTTTTCTTTGTTGAGTGTAGGATTAAATCGTGCCAGGATGATATTTGCCAAGGGAGCTCAGTTGAAGGGCATTCTTCTATCTAGTTGGTCATGAAAATTAGCTAAGGTAAAAGTCAACAAGACTTTTTTGGACTCTTACCAACAGGTGGCTTGGCTTTGACTGTTAGAAATCCAACGAATCAGAATACTCACCATTGTGCATCTTATCGGCGTAGGGTTATCACAGTCTCCCTGACCTATGGCTTGTTTGGTTCAAATTTGTGTTTATGTTGCCTATCGGCAAGACCTCAGAGATGTCACAGTGATCAAAAATAATATGCAGGATCCATTGGCAAGACAAGGGTCATCGTCCCAGCAATGTGAGTTTCTTATCGGCATCAGGGGTTTCCTTTGGAGAGATGTTTCGGCGAGATCTTGGGGTCTCACCGATCGGCAGAAAAAGGCATTCACTGTCGACGGATGTTCTTTCTTTGCCGAGATGTCTCAGTGAATCCCTAAAGTTTCACCGACTACCCCACCATTGGCAAACACTTTGGTGGGAGTCATCTTCATTGGTGTATGGTCTTGGCGAAGTCTCCATGTCTCGCCAACCGCTATCAAGAGGTGATCCTATCAGCATAAGGTGTCATTTCTGCCAAGATGTTTCGGTGAGTTTACGAAGTCTCACCAACTAAGCAAAAGGGTCTAACACTTTGGCGTGAGTTGTTCCCTTCGGTATGTGCTCTCACCAAACGCCGGGAGTCTTGCCAATAGGGAAGGGTCTGCATATTGGCAAAACAGCATAGCGTCGCCCAGAGGTCTTGCCAAACGGTGGATGTCTCACCGAAACAAGGTGTCACTAAGACTCTGAAGGAAGCGAAGGAGATAGCTATATACTCTCGCCAAACGAGAAAGGTCTAAGCAACACGAAGGAACTTTGGTGAGAGAACCGATTTGTCTCGATGACAAAGGGGTGAACTAGTAAGGTTTTCATCGAGATATCGGGTATCTATGGGATGTCTTCTAGACAAAGGGATGGTACAGCAAATCGGCATCGACAAAGGGTCATGCTTTCGCCACAAGGTCTTGGCGAAGAGCGAAGGTCACATTGAAACAGAGAGGTTGGGGCTCGGTAAGAGAATAAGAGTTCGGGATAAGGTCTCCCTAACCCAGCGGAGTCTCACTAACACAAGGAAGCTCGCCCAAGGATTTGGCCTTTGGCGAAACGTCTCGCCAACTTACCAGTGTCACACCGAGAATGAAGTCAGCCTGCCAGTAAGAGAATAGGATGTAGGGGAGACTCCAAAATAAAATAAAAGCTTCACCATGTGGTCTCAGCGAAGGAAGGAGGTCACGCTGATGGGATGTCCCTTCGGGGAGAGGAAAGGTATGCGCTAGGGGCTCTGGCTGACATTCATGAGTCTCGCCGATAACAAGAATGGGCTCGGTAAGAGAAGAGAAATTTGGGGTAATGTCTCCCTGACTCTAATAAGTCTAGAGCAGAAAGGAAGCTGAGGAGAGGAAGAAGCTATGACTCATAGGGACAGCTGTGGTGACCACCGGTGGAGGTTGATCAGAGTTAATGGTAAAGTTCCCTAGAGCATTCAAGGCGACCCTGGTGGAGTTGAAGGTGGACACGAAGATGCTAGAGTTAATGGTGCAGTTGTCAAAAGATCTAAAAAGACTTTTCCTGTGAGTAGGAATCCTTCATCAGCATGGACAACAAGGATCACATTGAATGCAATTTTGACTTTCTTCAGAAAGATCTGAGAGCCGACTCTCCTAGATGCAGATATTTTGTAAACCCTAGCGCAAAGGACAATGCATTCTTAGGTACACACTCTGTATAAATGGCATTCTTGCCTCTTTGTAAAGGTTAGACAATAAGGGATTAGAACTTCTAGATTTAGATAACTTTTAGACTAAGAACCATTTAGAGTTAGAAATGTTAGGAGTTGGTCAATTAGCAAAAGGAGATAGAATTGCATCTTGATTCTCAGTAATGACAGCTTCTTTGTCTCCTTGGTTAGCAGTAAGATTTCAGTATAGACTATAATGTATTTTTTGAGTTCTCTTAGTGTAGTTGGAAACAATCAAGAGCCTCAGATTCTCTATACACTGGTGATTGTGCCAGCTTTGTAAATATTGTTTATCTATTTTAATAATAGTAGAAGCAATCAGAGTTTAATCTACTTCATGTTGTGTTCCTGAATGATATTTTTCTTAAATTGATCATTTGATTTGTGAAGTCTTCAAGGAATGAAATATTATTTTGTGTTTTATTTAAATGGTAATTAAAAATATGTTATGTGAATTAGCACTGTGAATGAAGGAGGTTGTGTGTCAATCACAAGTTTACTTTGTTCTACAGTTTTGGTTTACAAATTCCTTGAAGTTAACAAGTCTGGTTAAGGTTGGATGAACTATTGTTCTTTTCTGTTTCAAAACCCTGATCTATCTTTTGTTGTTTCTTTAAAACCCCAGTTAAAGTAGGTTTCATTTCATACTTGATCTTAGAACAATCCAGAAGCTCAACACCAGTAGGCCCCTTGAATATTACTGTTGCATTGACCACTGAGTAACATCAGCACAGTTGAGACCCTACTACAAAGACCTTGGGAGCTAAGGCATCCATGTGTTGCCTTTCTCTTTCAGGAGAAGCAAAATAGCAATATTTTGTTTGCATTGTTATGGTGCCAAAATCGCCATCAGTAGGTCTCTAATGTCAGGTCTTGACATTGCATAAACAACTCAATGATAAATGTAAAAATATTGGTAATCACAATGGGACCCTACTACAAGAAAATACTGAATCTTGAACTTATCAGATCTAGCAATGTAATGATACTTCAATCCTAAATCTAACTCAAAAGATAAAGAAATAAAAAAAGATTAGGGTTTTAGAGAGATTCCTAAATTTAATTACTCCTAAGATTAACAATGAAAATGATGAAATACTTGAAATGGACCAATCTGTCATAAACTAATTCTTGCTTAACCCAAATGAACCTGCAATCTCATAAAAATAGTGCAATCTTCTAAGGCATTAAGATTTTCAGATCATGAACATTCATCCAAGACAACCCAATTGCAATTGAAATGGATAAACTTCACAATTGAACTAAGCATAATGAATATAAAGGTCCAGGCTAACTTTGCAAAGCAACTAACAATCAGCTAGCTGCAAAAAGTATGGACCAGTGACTGCTACAAACACTTCAAGCATCAAATCATAAACACCATTGAATCGGATCTAACATACATCTAATAACCTTGAGCAATTTGAAAGATAGAATCATAAGAACCATGCAAGATAAGTCAACACAAAAGAGATCACCAGAAAATCACAATGTCTTCAATTGTATTGAATCACCGAATTTCAACAACAATTCCAATATTCTGTTACAACACTTGCTCAAAATGACCTAATTTCTTCCTCTGCTCTACTACTTAATCCGTTCTAAGAACTATCTATCTTTTTATTCTATATGTTACAAATGAGGTGAAATGCCAAATTTATAGGAACCTCCAAAGCGTGTTAGCCCAACTAATGTTTACAATAATAAATGCCCATAAAATAGGTTAGCCCAAGGAGAATTCAAAATAAAATGAATTAGTATTAAATGCTTGAACTCAATCCAAGTTGGCATGGGATCTTCAATGCAATTCGGACCAAGGCATGGAAAACATAAAGGAAGCACAAAAATTTTCAATGCAGCCTTGCATTAACTGCCTCCATCCTTATCTTGAGCGTGCCTCCATTCTAGAGTCAACCTGCACTCAACAAAAACCAACATCAATATCCATTCTAACATGAAGATCAAAATTAGCCCATCATCAATAACATATTCATCATTCAAAAAAATCTGAGCAAGGATCGAAATTAATCCCAGAAACATCGTTAAATCATCTTCTACATAGTTCAGGATTTCAAGCCCTCTACGGAATCCAAGCCAAAGGGGAATTTCGAAAAAAATTGGGCCAAGCGGATTTTCCTGAAGAAGGCACAAAAGATCATCAAAATGCATAAAATATGTAGATAACCTTGTGTAATTTATCAATTAAAAGAATGGAATAATAATAATTTATCATTAAAATCATCCATTTCATCCAATTTCAAAATTCCACAGTACTTCCCAAAAAATCCAGAAAAATCTGATCGGACCGAAATTCCGCCAGAAGGGCAAAGTTCCGGAGTTTTGACATATTTCAGGAAAATTGAGAGGGGAAGGAAAATGGAGAAATCTGCCAGCGCAGGAAAATCCCGAGGTTGATAGAAAACCTGAATATCGACATCCTCTCACGATTTCACTCAAATTGATCGAATGATCACAAATTTGAGGACCCTGGGCATGGAACCAGCCTAACTTGAACCTCCTACAGATCTTCTTTTGAATTCTAGGTTCATTCGAAAGAAAATTAAGATGCAATGGGGACGCCCTAGGCATGAAACCCTAAATTTTGACCATGAACGCATAGAGCAAACCACAAAATTCCCAAACATACAAGAATTCAAACTCCAAGCAAAACTATAACATCAAAGCACTACTCACATTCATCAATCAAAAGCAAGGAAACATGTACATACCATTTGATGAAGTGGAAATTGATCATGGCAACAACAAACAACAATCTGAACACCTAAGCAAGCAAATCAATGAATCAAAATGCCCAAATCACCAAATCCCAAATGCAAAAGCAATACACAATGAAAGATGGGAGCAAATGGTGCAAAATTCACTTAAACCTAACCACACTCACCACAAAGATCGAACCAAGTTGTGATAATGAAGCCAACAAAACAAGCTAGAGAAGTTTAGAAACCCAACGAGACAACGAACTCCCAGAAAAATCTGGCCCACGTGGAATTCTGCAAAGACCAGAAATTCCCAAACCATCATGTTTAGCTGGACTCTGAATGAAATCCAAGAAAATTTGAACGGGGCAGAAAATCTCAAAACAATGCAAAAACCTGAACTTGGTCCAAAACTTAAGATTTTCAATATGCAACTTATGGGGGTCACATAGGCAAGAAAGATGAACACTTAAGCTCATTCCATGGAAATGCAAATCTTCAAAATCAAAGGGACAACACAACAAGAGCGAAAGAAAAAGAGGGTCCCTGCTTTCAGTGGGGTGTGTGTGAAAAAACTACACAACAAATGGTGACTCTGCTGGGGAAATGCTCCAGAGTATTTGATGATGGACAAGAATTATGAACCCAAAATCTCTGGTTTCGATCTTACTATCAGAAAAACAAATAAAAATGCAATATTAAAGAATCAAAACCAAAGGTGGACTGAACCTTCCATAGACTGAAAATCCAAGTGTGTGCACATGAGTTCATTTCCCTCCTTGAGCTACTGCCAAAAACTAGGTTCAATCAGGCCAGGCTACGTAAAGATTCTAACTCCAAAGGCAACCTGGATAGAGCCCCGCTGCTAGTCAAGCATCTATAGCCCCAACAAGGTTATCGTTGTGACTCAACCGAACATAGCTCTATTGCTAGCCAGGCATCTATAGCCCCGATAGAGATATTCGGATACCCCTGATAAGTTGAATTCATTTGATTTTCAATATTTTCTCTTTTTTTCTTTTGATATTCTTTTCTTTTCATTTTTATTTCAACCAGTGAACAATGAAGTTCACACTTAGGGCTGAGAACAACAGTGGCACTGAAGTAGAAATAAGATTTTTCACCTGACAAGACCTCACAAGGATCCTACCACAACTTCAGGATTCTTAAGATGTATGAGAGATATAAGATTTTAGAATAATTCAAATTCAAATCAAACCAATGACCCATCTTCTTCAAATCAAACATTTAGATAGCCTGACGATAACAAAGACTTCAACCATCCTTTCAAGACATAGGAATAAAGCCCATCAAGGAAATACTCAAAACAATCCCAGATAATAATATAATTGCCATGTAGGTGCAACACATCCAGAAGAAAACAACAAAACCTCCAAAGCAAAGCAGAGCAAAAACACACCAAACTGAAAGCAAACATACACCAATGCAACCTAATCTAAAGAAAGCAAGAGTAGAAAAGAAAACTTAAATAGGGCAGAGGAATCTGCATTTATTCAAATCAAACTATATACAAAGAAACACCAAAATGACTCATCACCAAACATGATAAACTGAGACCTACACCTACTTGACTTTTCAGTGCATGAACAAGCAATTAGGTGAAAGTAACAGTCCTTAAGAATGAAAACTTATCCTTATACTCAGCAAAGTAAATCACCAAATTGCAGCATTCAAACTTAACCTTATTGATAGGAATAATCAGCAATTGAGGCAACTCATTGAAACCATGATCAATCCATATGCAAATTGTCTTTCCTAAACTTCCATAATTGAATTGATAAGCTTGAAAAAATTTAGTAAAGAAAGAAACAACCTGATTTTGTATTGCAGTAGACCAAATGTGGTATTCATCATTCTTCAATTGTAAAGAGTTGATATCTATATCAGCAGGAGGTCTCCACTGATGGTACAACAATCCCTTGTGTTGGAAACATGCAATACAAAACTAGAGGCATCACTATACAATACAAAGTGAAATTTAGATTGAACAAGTCCAAAATTATCAACATGGAACCTTTCGCCTATTGGATTTTTTTCATGAGGAATCAATCATGAGAATGTAGAAACATTGTCTTGTACAATAAATTTCTCAATAGGACGCTCATGAAGAAGCGTTGGTTCAGATTCTTGATCATAGTCATCAGGAATGTTGACCACTCCATTAAGTGCTTCCTCATGTTTTTCAAGACATTCATCAGCAACTTGTTAAAATTATCTCATTGGAGCTTTTTGTGTATCCCTCGCATGTTGTGGCAGTTGTATTTGTTCTTCCACCTCTTTTATGGCTTCCTCACACTGGAAGCATGTGAATTCGGAATGCTCTCCCTCATGTATCATGCACCAAGCTGGTAACAACAAGTCCTCTAGGTCGATTCTCTAACTCAAGCTTGACCAATCTTTTATAATCCTAGCCACAAACTCTTCATATCTAGTCTGTATTGGATCCTTATTCTAAATGGGAGGAACTTGCATGGGAACTCCTTCTTGTAGCTCATCCTCTACTGTATTTTCAAGAATCTGACTAACCCCAATAAGAACATCCTCCTTGATCTCCATAGGTAACTCATCACTTAAATGTTCCTCTGTTAACTCTAATGACTCAGATTTTCATTCCTTACACTCAGTCCCTTCAAAAGCTACCTCAACATCAGCTGCAACATCATCTCCAGATTCAAAATTTGTTGACCTCTCTGTAGTGCATTCTTTGTCTAACTTTTCTTTCCACTCCAAATATCTTCCATCTTTAATGATGGTATCCACACATGAGAAACAAGTGAATTTTGAATGGGATGCATTATGAACTCTACACTTTTTTGGCAAAAGAAAATCTCTGAAATTCACTTCCCTACCCAACTGAATTTGATCCTCAATGCACTTTTGAATGAATTCCTAGAAATTATCCAGTAAACTGAGCTGACTGTCTTCAAGATCATCTTCATTTTCAACTGGTTCCACCAAGGCTTCAATACTACTAGACTCTGCTATGAGATCAACAAGCGCTATGTGGAACATAAGGTCTTCCTCTACATCCAATTCCTCAAAAGGGGCTGCAAGCACATAGTTACCCATACTTACTTCAAATATCAAAATTTCATTGGAGGTGTTTTGATATTCTGTAATCATGTACCTCATCCTAGGTTCTCTTTCAATTCTAATCTGGTTTGGTACTCCCTTCTAGGGAAGCCATATATGAGAGTTATCAGTTGATAAATATCCATTCAAGGCCTTGGTAAAGTATCTTCCTAGAATCAGGCCATAAGCATCAGGTATATCAGCCACCTGTATATTAATAACCTACTGAATTCTAGGGTCAGAAGCAACCTGCATATGAATCATGTTTGATTCCCCTATGACATTAACTTCAGTTCTATCCAATTGTGTAACTTTCTTTTGGGAATCAGCAGGAGTAATACCCAAAGCTCGACAAACACCAAAGGGCATTACATTGGTGGAAGCACCTAAATCCAACAAATGGTTGTGTAAGTGTTTACCAAATATACATACCGAGATCAAGAATGGAGGAGTCTCTGCTTTCCCTTGAAACAAAGTTAAGGGAGTATCTACTTGAGCAACCTGAGTCCTATCTTTCTCTTTTCCCTTATCTCCAGGAGGCACATGAACTTGATTATGAGTCTGATTTTTCCTTCCTACTGTTTGAGAACTAGATACTCTATTGACACTCTCACTAACTGATCTATCTTGTGATATGGAATTTGCATTATAAGCTCCTAGAACTGCATTCCTAATGGTTGGAACTCTCAATAATTCAAATGTAGATAGACTTACCTTTAGCTTCTTGAGTTCTTCTGCAACATATATAGCCATTTGTTCTTCACTTAGATCAGTAGGAGTCTCTTTTGGATATTCCACCATCTTGTCTTTGCTTGCTTCAATACTCCTTCCTTTTGACATGTCCATTTGTGCTTGTCCTTCCTTTGACAAATATTGTTTAGACACATAAGGATACAATGGATTATTGTTGGCATTAGGATCTGGAGGAGTGGTGAAGTTGTTCGATGGAATGGAGGTGGTGAAGGGGCCTCCAGTTTGTGGATGTCTATGTGGCATGTCTCTCAAATCATACTTCTTAACAGGCCTTTGGAAAGTTTGTACCTCTTCAACATAAGCTTCTTTGATGAGGGAGCAAACTCGAGACACAAAAAATAATGCCAACAACCAGAGAACTTTGATTATTATTTAGAATGGAACTTCTTACATGCAAAGGATCACAAATCCTCAAGCTCTACAATACATGCAAATTACAGAATTACAGAAATTACAAAAGACCCCATTTCGTAGCATACAAACTCTTTTCCCCATAAAGCTATCAAAAATCAGAAATCTCGCCCATAAATAGAGCTCCTTGCCAATTTGGAGCCAAAACAACATTCAAATTTGAGTTTTGGCAGTTTGGCACCCAAATTACAATTTGAAATTCACATTCGAAAATTAGCACATTTCTAAAAATGCACCAACTTCTAGATGCCATAACTTTTAATTCGACCATCGAATTTTCAATGATAATACCTTTTCGAAAATCTCTCGAAAAGATGATGTGGCACAAAGTAGGGCCTATGGCTAACTACTTTGGATTTTTCGCAAATTTTTGGGTCCATCCAGAGCCTCTAAGGGCCTCAAATTTGGCTTCGAATATTTTAATAGCTAAAGGGGTATCCAGAAATGCAAAAACATCTAAGAAACAACCAACAGAAAATTAAAATCTTTCTTTTTTTTGGTGATGTAGGATTTCCATCGCACCACCGGATGCTCCTACATCAGACACCCAGGGTAATTTGAGAAGTGACCCCATCATGTCTCAAATGGTTGAGGAGAACCCAAATGGTCAACCTTTGTCTTAGATAGCCAGGATGAATCTTCCACAGTCCTTCCTCTCTACTTCACCAGATATTATTCATACTGCCTGTTTCTAGTACTCCTTCCCACACGGCTATCCAAGATTGCTTCAATCTCCTCCTTCTTTGAAGTAGTGCGGGAATGTTACACTGTTCTATTGCTGGACCATTCTCTGTGCCACCTTCATGATACTCTATCAAATCTGCAATGTTGAACACAAGGGAAATGTTGACTCCATCCAAAAACTTTACCTCATATGCATTCCTTGAATCATGCCTCTTCAAAATTTTATAGGGACCGAACTTCTTCATCTTCAATTTGTTATAGGTTCCCATTGGAAACCTTGCTTTCCTCAAGTGGACTATCACTTCATCACCAATTTGGAACTCCTTATACCTCCTCTTCTGGTCTACCTTAGCCTTATACTACATATTCATCTTGTTAATATGTTCTCTTACCTTCTCATGTATATTCCTGATGTGCTCTACAAAGTCTCCAACTTTAGTACTTGTCTTCTTCTCATGGTCCATCTTTCTCAATTCTGGAGCAGTCCTAGGACTGCCTCCATACACAATCTAGAATGGTGATCTACCAATGCTTCTATTGACAGAATTTTTGTAAGAAAATTCTACCTGAAGAAAGATTAAGTCACATCCCTTGGGTTTATCTCCTACCAAGCATCTCAGTAGGTTACCCAGACTTATATTCACAACCTCAATCTGCCCATCAGTTTGTGGATGGTGTGCAAAATTGAACTTCAACTCTATTTTCAACTTCTTCCACAAGGTCCTCCAAAAGTACCCAACAAATTTTGTGTCACGATCTGAGACTATACTCTTTGGAAAACCATGTAGCCTCACCACCTCTCTGAAGAACAAGTCAGCAATGTGGACTGCATCATGGGTCTTCTGGCATGGGATGAAATGTTCCATCTTTGAAAACCTGTCAACTACCACAAATACTGAATCATTCCCTTTTGTGTCCTTGGCAAACCAAGAACAAATTCCATACTTATATCCTCCCACGGCCTCTCTGGTACAGGTAAGGGCTGATATAACCCAGATTCTGGCTCACTCCTTTAGCCATCTGACATACCCTGCAACTTTGCATAAACTTCTTCACATCTTGTGATAACTAAGGCCAATAATAATGCTCACTGATAATGGCAATGGTCTTATCCCAATCAAAATGTCCTGGTATTCCTCCACTATGCTTCTCCTTTATCAGGTTCTCCCTCATGGAACTCCTCAGAATACACAATTGGCTTCCCTTAAACAACATGCCATCCTAGATTATGAAATCCAGCCCACTTCGTCCTGTCAATTGTAACAGGCTCCTTGCAAGCTTTCCAAGCCTCTGTGAAATCAGAATCTTCAGAGTACAATGTCTTGAGTTCATTGAACCCAACCACTTCAATCTGCATCTCTGTCAAAAATGTTTTCCTCCTACTTAAGGCATCTACAACCCTATTCGACTTGCCACTCCTATGCTTTAAAACAAAGGTATAACTCTGCAAAAATTCTACCCATTTCATATGCCTTTAATTTAATTTTCCATGACTACTCAGGTACTATAATGCTTGATGATCAGTATACAAAACAAATTCCTTCGGCAACAGATAATGTCTCCATTTCTTTAATGCTTGAACTATTGCATAAAATTCCTGATCATATACACAGTACTTTCTCTTTGCATCATTTAACTTTTCACTGAAATAGGCAATGGGATTACCTTCTTGACTCATCACTGCTCCAATGGCACAACCACTAGCATCACAATCCACTTGAAACACCTTATTGAAATCTGAGAGGGCTAAAACTGGTTGCTCTGTCACCTTCTGCTTCAACAGATCAAAACTCTTTACTACTCCAGTGCTCCACTTGAACTCTTTTCTATCTCCTCATTGTTTCAATCAAGGATGTACAAATACTACTGAAGTTTCTAATGAGCTTTCTGTAAAAACTAGCCAAACCATGGAAATATCTCACCTCAGTAGCAGTTCTTGGGGTAGGCCATTCTAGAATAGCCTTCACCTTCTCTAGGTCCATCTTGAGACCTTCCATCGAGACAACAAACCCCAACTACACTGAATCCGTCTTCACAAAACTACACTTCTTTAGATTAATCAACAATTTCTCTTCTCTCAACTTTTCAAAGACTCTATGAATATGCATCAAATGCTCATGCAGGGACTTACTGAATATCAAGATATCATCTAAGTACACAATAACAAAACTCCCTAAAAACTCTTTCAGTACCTCGTTCATGAGCCGCATGAATGTGCTTGGTGCATTGGTTAGCCCAAAGGGCATGAATAACCACTCGTACAGGCCCTCTTTGGTCTTGAAGGAAGTCTTCCATTCATCTCCCTCATGAATCTAGATCTGGTGATATCCTCTCTTCAAATCAATCTTTGTGAAGTACTGCGCTCCACTCAAACAATCCATCAGGTCATCCATCCTTGGTATGGGAAATCTGTACTTAATTGTTATCTTATTTATGGCTCGGGAGTTTGTACACATCCTCCACTCCCCATCCTTCTTTAGTGCTAGTACTGCAAGTACTGCACATGGGCTCAAACTCTCTCGAATCAAACCCTTTCTCAACTCCTAAACTTTTCTGTTCAACTCCTCATTTTCTGCAGGAGTCATTCTATGAGCTGCCTTGTTTGGAAAATTGGCTCCAGGGATCAAGTCAATCTGATGACTAATCTTCCTCATTGGTGGTAAACCCTCAGGTACGTTATCAGAAATAATCTCCTAAAACTCATCCAATAGTCCAGAAACTTCTACTGGCACCTTCTCACTATCTTCCTTTTCCATTCTAGGAATCAATGCATAACACATACACTCATGCTTCATGCCTTCTAAAAATTTCCTTCCATCGACAAAACAAATTCTAACACTACTACATACTTTTTCTTTGTCCTTCTTCAGGGGTTTCAACTTATGGCAAACTCCATCCTTCATCAAGGAATAAGTGCTTGCATGGCCATCATGTACAACACGCCTATCGAACTACCACAACCTCCCCAATAACATGTGACATGCATCCATGGGGATGATATCACATAGTACCTCATCACAATAGCTTCCGATCTTGAACTTCACCAGGCACTGCTCATTGACCAGAACTTTGTGGTCTTTCTGCAACCAGGCAATCCGATATGGATGTGGATGCCTTTCCCTTTTCAACTTTAGCTTCGTAACCATCTCTTCTGACACTAGATTATCGGTGCTCCCACTATCAATAATGACATCACAACATTTTTCTTCACACTTGCACCTTGTGCAAAATAGATTCTTCCTCTGTTCTGGTTTCTTCTCTTCAGTCACCAGGGCTCTTCTAACCACTAGGGCTTCTCCCCTTTCTGCATCATCTGAATGCTCGGATTGAGCCTCCTCATCTGCATGTGCAACCCTTCCATGACCTTCTGGCCTTCTGTCTATCCTTTCTTGGTGTTGTGGACATTCATAGGCTCAATACCTTTCTTCACCACAATGGAAACAAGTTCCTCTGAAACCACCTCTTCCGGGTCCTGGCCCAGATCTTCCTCATCCTCTACCTCTTTGATCACCACTGTTTTGATCACGAGGTCGATAGAAGTTGTCATTCTTCTGGCTTCGACTGGTACCCACATCTTCATTTTTCCTTTCATCCTCATTTTGGATTCCAGAAGATCTTCCACTACCCCTTCTGCTTTGACCTCCTCGTCCTTTTTGCTTGTTGTCAAATATTTTGTTTGAATTCTTCTCAAATTTTAGAGAAAACTTGTACGCATCCTCAATGGTGGTCATTCTGACCAGGCTTAGCTCCTATTGAATGCTCGGTCATAACCCATTAAGATAACGAGCTACCTTCTCCTTGTTGGCCTCAGCATGGCGCATTCTGATGGTCATCTTATGAAAATCTTCTGTGTATTCTTTCATAGATCTACTTCCTTGCTTCAACCCTTGCAATTTCTTCAGTATATCTAGCTCATAGTTCACTGGTATGAATTGTTTCTTCAGTTTCTCCACCATGCAATCCCAACTACTGATCTTTCCTTTTCCTCTTCGATTTCTCTCCAACTAGACCTCTTTCCACCAAATATTGGCATGGCCCTTCAGCTTCGTTTTTGCAAACTTAACCTGATCTGGGTCCTCTACTTCTTCATACTCAAAATAATCTTCTAGCCCGTTGATCCAGTCGATCAACTCTTCTGGGTTCAAACTTCCAGAATAACTGGGGATTTCTATTTTGGGTCTTTTTTTCGATCTTCGAAATGGCCCTAATTAGCCGCATTTGATCTTGATCAATTGCTTCTTCTTCCTCTTCTATGTCTAAATCTTCCACCTCTTCTTCATCCTCACTTTCTCCTCTCCTTCCTGGGTTTAACCCTCTTCTCATTTGTTCCTGCAATGCATCAATTTGTCTTTGGAGGGCTCTAAAACCCTCAACCGCCAATGGATCTCTTCCACTAGCATTTATACCACCTTTGGCACTGCCACGCCTACCAGGAATCACTCTTGGAGGCATCTTTAATATCTTGAACCCAAAACCATGGTCCTGGTACAAACTGCCTCACAATCGGTGATCTGTCCACATGCTCAAGAAAACCCGCTCTGATACCACCTGACAAGGGAGAAAACCCGAGACATAGAAAATGATGCCAACAACCAGAGAACTTTGATTATTATTTAGAATGGAACTGCTTACATGCAGAGGATCACAAATCCTCAAGCTCTGCAATACATGCAAATTACAGAAATTACAAAAGACCCCCTTTCGCAGCATATGAACTCTTTTCCCCAAAAAACTACCAAAAATCAGAAATCTCATCCATAAATAGAGCTCCTTTCCAATTTGGAGCCAAAACAACATTCAAATTTGAGTTTTGGCAGTTTGGCGCCCAAATTACAATTTGAAATTCACATTCAAAAATCAGCACATTTCTAAAAATGCACCAACTTCCGAAAGCCATAACTTTTAATCCGACTGTTCCAATTTTCAATGATAATAAATTTTCGGAAAGCTCTCGAAAAGACGATGTGGCACAAAGTATGGTCTATGGCCAACTACTTTGGGTTTTCACAAATTTTTAGGCCCATTTGGAGCCTCTAAGGGCCTCAAATTTGGCTTCAAATATTTTAATAGCTAAAGGGGTATCCAGAAATGCAAAAACATCTAAGAAACAACCAACAGAAAATTAAAATATTTCTTTTTTTGGGTCATGCAGGATTGCCCTCACACCACTGGATGCTCCTACATCATTCTTCTTGATCCAAGGGGCCATTGTCATTTACTGAATTTTCATCAAACAACTGTGAAATCTCATCTCCATTGCACACTTGATGTACCTCTTCCTTGAGCTAGTCTGATTCTTCTTCAGGCACGTTGTCTTTGCTTTGTGGAAAAGGAGCATGATTTAGGACCAATATTGATGAATCATGGGAAGTAGATGACACCATCTCCTGACTACTTGAATTGTTCTCCACTTCATACTGGAAGATTGAGGCTACTGTCTAGAACTCTTGACAATCCAATTTAGAATGCTAACTTGTTTTATGGAGACTACACCATCCTGATAATGCAACCTCAGCTAAATATACACCATTAGGAGGTTTCTCTTGGCTAACTGGCTGATTGACTGGCTGATCCAATGGGGTGAGGAATCCTCCATTGTTAGGCCTTGTATTCCAAGTCTTGTTCTGTCTAGGTGGCTATCTCCTATCAAAACCTTGTCCACCAGCCTGACCTCTATCAAAGTTCTAGCCTGAGGATTGTCCTCTATCATAATTTTGTCCTCTATCATTACTATACCCTTTGTCATTATTGTATCTTCTATCGGGATGTTGCCCCCTATCAAAATGTTGTCCTTATTGATTTTATCTGCTATAATTAGACTGCATATTTCTCTGAGTAGCTTGCAACTGACTATTCTGGTTCCTCAGGTAAGTCACCTCCATATTCAACTTCTTCACTTGTTTAGACAATTCATCTAGTCTCTCTTGGTCAGTATTTCTATATGGAGGTTGGCTCACATTATTTTGGGGATATCCTACTGCAGTGCTAGTATTTAATGACTAGTTCAAAACTTTAGAATTCTACAAATATGGGGGATAGTTAGCATGAGATTGTGGATGTAGAGGCTGATTCGCACTTTGTTGGGGATAACTGACTGTAGGTGGCATTTGCCTCACTGGAGGCCCTGGGTGAGGAACCATAAGAAACTGAGGAATCAGATTCATGATTGGAGTATGATTAGTGAGAGCCTAATTGAGAGTTGGGATCTGTCCAGGGTGAGCAACAGGTCCTAATGATGGTAAAGGTCTAGATAAATTTTGTCTTAAGGAAGTGCTAACCTTTACAGCCTCTGCATATGCATCAAGTAGGGTATTAGGAGGATTGTTTCTCCATTTCATGAAGGTAGTTGTCAGACTGTCAAACCCCTCATAATAGACTTCTAAAGTAGTGGCTTCATCAACAGCATAGGGAGCCTGCAATTGAGCATAGGCATGATGAAACCTATTGTTAAAGGACCCTATAGGCTCATGGACTTCTCTTTTAACATTAGTGAACTGAAGATAGAGCTCATTGGGACTAATGGGAATCCTAAACTTTTGCAGGAATGCAGTCTCTAGTTCAGTCCAATGCTGGATAGACCCGACAGGTAAGTGATTATACCAATAGAATGCATCTTCTCCTAAGGAATAAGGAAAGAGCCTACATGCTACATCCTCATGATTGATTCCCCTATCCTTAAGGCTAGTCTGAAAGATCCTGATGTGTTCCTAAGCAGTTCTATTGGGATCATTAACATGGAACTTTGAACAAAAGTGCTCAAGGTTCTTGGGCATGACATTGTAATTGGTGAAGGTCATTGGAGATGGGTTATTAGCTAGGAAATCAATTAGTGGAGGTTGGGGTGGTAATGGCTGATTTATGGCTGGCTGAGGTTGTGGAATGGGAATGTCCTCAGACTCAGACTCAGATGAACTTGATGAAGATGGGAATGATGGAGATGATGGAGGTAGTTGGGTGGATGATGATTCTCCCCTTCTGGTGGTCCTTCTTGACCTAGTAGGGGCTGGTAATTCTTGAAATTCCTCCTCTCCTAGAGTAGATCTGGTTCTTCTAAATCTTTCGGGAGAGATGGCAGGCATAAATCGATCCAGCTTGCTTATTCAAGCCCTCCTTCTAGCGCCAATCTATTGATGATGTTTTCTGCACATCAACAACTCAGACATAATATGAAATCCTATCTCTCTTGAAAGGTAAATCTCTATCAGAAAGCCTCAAGAGATAACCCCAAGGTCTCTAATTCCAGGTCTTGACAATACATAAACAACTCAGTGATAAATGTGAAAATGCTAGTAATCACAATGGGACCCTACTACAAGCAAATATTGAATCTTGAACTTATCAGATCTAGCAATGTAATGATACTTCAATCCTAAATCTAACTCAAATGATAAAGAAATAACAAAATATTAGGGTTTCAGAGAGATTCCTAAATTTAATTACTCCTAAGATTAACAATGAAAATGATGAAATACTTGAAATGGACCAATCTCTCATAAACTAATTCCTGCTTAACCCAGATGAACCTGCAATCTCACAGAAACAGTGCAATCTTTTAAGGTATTAAGATTTTTAGATCATGAACATTCATCCAAGACAACCCAATTGCAATTGAAATGGATAAACTTCACAATTTAACTAAGCACAATAAATATAAAGGTCCAGGCTAACTTTGTGAAGCAACTAACAATCAGCTAGCTATAAAAAGTATGGACCAAGGACTATTGCAAACACTTCAAGCATCAAATCATAAACACCATTGAATTAAATCTAACATACATCTACTAACCTTGAGCAATTTGAAAGATAGAATCATAAGAACCATGCAAGATAAGTCAACACAAAAGAGATCACCAGAAAATAACAATGTCTTCAATTGTATTGAATCACCGAATTTCAACAACAATTCCAATGTTATGTTACAACACTTGCTCATAATGACCTAATTTCTACCTCTGCTCTACTGCTTAATTCACTCTAAGAACTATCTCTCTTTTTATTCTATATTCTATATGTTACAAATGAGGCGAAATGCAAAATTTATAGGAACCTCCAAAGCATGTCGGCCCAACTAATGTTTACAATAATAAATGGCCATAAAATAGGTCGGCCCAAGGAGAGTTCAAAATAAAATGAATTAGTATTAAATGCTTGAACTCAATACAGGTTGGCCTGGGATTTTTAATGCAATTCAGACCAAGGCATGGAAAATAATAGGGAAGCAAAAAATTTGATGTAGCCTTGCATTAACTACCTCCATCCTTATCTTGAGCACGCCTCCATGCTAGACTCAGCCTGCACTCAACAAAAACCAGCATCAATATCCATTATAGCATGAAGATCAAGATTATCCCATCATCAATAACATATTCATCATTCAAACAAATCCAAGCAAGGATCAAAATCAATCCCAGATACATCGTTAAATTTTCTTCTACATAGTTCAGGATTTCAAGCCCTCTGCAGAATCCAAGCCAGAGGGGAATTTTGGAAAAATCCAAGCCAGGCAGATTTTCTCGAAGGCACAAAATCAACCATAGATCATTAAAATGCATAAAAGATGCAGATAACCTTATGTAATTTATCAATTAAAAGCATGGAATAATAAGAATTTATCATTAAAATAATCCATTTCATCCAATTTTGAAATTCCACAGTGCTTCCCAGAAAATCCAAAAAAATTCAGCCGGACCAAAATTTCGCGAGAAGGGAAAAGTTCCAGAGTTTTGACATATTTCGGGAAAATTGAGAGGGGAAGGAAACTAGAGAAATCTACCAGCGTAGGAAAATCCTGAGGTTCACACAAAACCCGAATATCAGCATCCTCTCACAATTTCACTCAAATTGATCGAATGATCACAAATTTGAGGACCCTGGGCACGAAACCAGCCTAACCTAAACCTCCTACAGATCTTCTTTTGAATTCTAGGTTCATTCAAAAGCAAATTAAGATGCAATGGGGATGCCTTAAGCATGAAACCTTAAATTTTGACCATGAACGCACAGAGCAAACCACAAAATGCCCAAACATACAAGAATTCAAACTCCAAGAAAAACTATAACGTCAAAGCACTACTCAAATTCTTCAATCAAAAGCAAGGCAACATGTACATACCATTTGATGAAGTGGAAATTGATCATGGCAACAATAGACATCAATCTGAACGCCCGAGCAAGCAAATCAATGAATCCAAATGCCCAAATCACCAAATCCCAAATGCAAAAGCAATACACAATGAAAGATGGGAGAAAATGGTGCAAAATTTGCTTAAACCTAACCACACTCGCCACAGAGATTGAACCAATGTGCGATAATGAAGCCAAAAAAACAAGCTGGAGAAGTTCAGAAACCCGACGAGACAACGGACTCCCAGAAAAATCTAGCCCATGCAGAATTTCGTGAAGACCAGAAATTCCTAAACCATTGCATTTATCCAGAGTCTGAATGAAATCCGGGAAAATCCGAATGCGGCAGAAAATCCCTATATTGTGCAAAACTCGAACTTGGCCCAAAACTTAATATTTTCAATATGCAACTTAGGAGGGTCACATAGGCAAGCAAGATGAACACTTAAGCTCATTCCAAGGCAATACCAGTCTTCAAAATCAAAGGGCCAACACAACAAGAGCGAAACCAAAAGAGGGTCCCTGCTTTCAGCGGGGCGTGTGTGCAAAAACTACACATGTTAGCAGATCCCTTTTGAAACCCTTGTCCAATCAAGTACTTGTCTAATCTTCCATACCAGGCTCTAGGTGCCTACTTCAATCCATATAAAGTTTTCTTCAACCTGCAAATAGCATCCGAGTCACTTCTAGACTTAAATCCCTTCGATTTCTCAATGTATACTTCTTCCTTCAGTTCTCCATTCAAGAATGTTGATTTTACATCCATTTGATAGACTTTGAAATCCTTAAAATTTGTAAAAGCTAAGAATATTTGGATCGCTTCCATTCCAGCAATAGGGGCATATGTCTCTTCAAAATCAATACCTTTTATCTAAGTGTAAAATTTGCAAACCAATCTTTCCTTGTTTCTCACTACCTTCTTGTTTTCATCTAGCTTGTTCCAAAATACCCACTTTGTTCCGATTACATTTTTGTCTGTTGGTCTAGGCACAAGTTCCCAAGTCTAATTTTTCTCTATCTAATCACGCTCTTCTTTCATTGCCTTCACCTAGTTTTGATCATTGCATGCTTCTCCCACAGTTTTTGGCTTAGTTTCTTAGAGTAGACACAATAATACTTGCTCTTGAGCTACTTTTCTTCTTGTGATGATTCCCTTATTCTTATCTCTAATAATCTTATTTTCTAAGTGATTTCTTTGTACATACTTTGGGGTTTTAGTTGTAGTGTCTGAGTCTCCTTTGTCTCTTCCTCTTCTTTCTTATCCTTTTCTTCTTTGTCATCTAAGTCATCTGATTCATGTTCAATATGCCTGTCAAGATTTCTTTGAACATCTTCATCTACTTTCACATTCATACTTTCAAATATCTTATTCAGTCTATTGTTGTAACACTGGTACACTTTGCTTCTTGTAGAGTAACTCATAAATATGCCTTCATCAACTCTACTATCGAACTTTCCAAGATTGTCCTCATCTCTCTGGATGTAGCATTTGCTTCCAAAAATTTTGAACTACTTTAATGTGGGAGCTCTTCCATGCCATAGCTCATATAATGTCTTTCCATATTTCCTCTGGAACAATATTCTGTTAAGAGTGTATACTATTGTGTGTATCACTTCTCTCTAGTAGACTTGTGGTAAACCTGCTTCATTGATCATTGTTCTAGCTGCTTCTTGAATTGTCCAGTTCATTCTTTCCACTACACCATTCTAATGTGGTGTTCTAGGGGCAGATAACTATCTTTTAATGCGATGTTTTTCATAGAATTTGTTGAATTCATCAGAAGTAAACTATCCTCCTCTATCAGATCTTAAACACTTGATTCTCCTGTCAACTTCATTCTCAACTCTTTCCTTGAAAATCTTGAATTTTTCTAAAGCCTCTGATTTTTCTCTTAAAAATGCAACCCAGGTTAATTTGGAATAATCATCTATTAAAAACATGAAATATCTCTCACCTTGTAAGCTTCTTGTTTTGGTAGGACCACATAGGTCAATGTGTACAAGGTCCAAAAAATTGGTAGATGATTCTTATTTTCTTCATAATGTTTCTTTGGTCTACTTTCCTTCTTGACATCCTTTGAAGAAAGTGTTGTTTGGTTTGGTCAGTCTTGGAAAATCTCTAACTGCTCTTGTTGAACTTACCCTTACCAAATTGTCGAAGTTGATGTGACACACCTCCGGTGCTAGAGCCAAATATCATTGGACTGAGATAATAATCATCTCTTTGTAGCTCCTTCCAATTGATACATATTCCCACTTGTTCTTTTTCTAGCTACAATAATAGTTTTGGATTTCTTCTAGATCTCACAACCATCATCCTGAAACACCACATTATAGCCATTTTCACACATCTGTCCAACACTCAGAAGATTATGATATAAACCCTTCACATAGTAAACATTGTCAATGTTATGTTTTCCATCAAAGGTAATAGAACCAATTGCAACAATCTGTGTTGTTTTATCATCTCCAAATCTAATAGAACCTCCATCATATTTCTCAAGCCTCATAAACTTACTTTTATCACTAGTCATATGATTCAAAAATCCACTGTCAATCATCCATTCATCTTTGTTTCTTTTAACAAATAATACAACTTCAATGTTATCATTAGATTTTGGACAAATATTAGAGATATCAAAACTAGGTTCATCCTTTTCCACAAAAAACAAACAATCATCATGATTTGATTCATCATCTAAAATATTGGCATTCTTATTAACATAATAGGCCTTCTTATTGATCTTTTTAAATGTTTTCCTTGTTCCCTTTTTAGGACACTTAGTTTCTAAATTACCAATCTTTCCACATCTAAAACATTTAAGAGGTAACATACCTTTGTACTTGCTAGTACCTTTACTTAGTTTCCTTGTGAAGTTTGCTTCCAACTCATCTGAACTTTCACTATCCAGATCTTCTTTTGTCTTTGTGGCTTTGAAGGCTGTTTTATATTTTTCCTTTTCTTTTCCAAATTTCCTCATCCCAAACATGGTCAAGGTGCCAAATAGTTTCTCTCTAGTGAATTTCTTCGGATCATAAACTTCCTCAATAGCTGAGATCTTGTCACTATAGCTCTCTGGTAGGGTCATCAAAATCTTCTCCATTACATCTTAATCTGTCAAAGTGCCTCCTTGATTTTTGACTTCAATTACTGCATTGTCAACTCTCTAAAAGTAGCTTGTGATATATTCATCTTCTTCCATCCTCAAGTTTTCATATTTGTGCTTAGCTTTCAACTTCTTTGATAATTTGACTCTATCGTTTCCTTCATAGATTTATTTCAACTTTTCCCAAACTTCATAAGTGGTGCTCAATGAAATAACTTTTGTTAACCCAGTCTTAGATAAAGCACTAAAGATTGCATACCTTGACTTTTCATTCTCTTCATAGGCTGAAATCTCATCTGTAGAAGTAGGACCACGTGCCGGTTCAAAATATTTTGTCTCAATAGCTTTCCAAGTCTTGTAGCCTAGAGAGATTAGGTAACCTCTCATCTACACTTTCCAAAAATTGTAGTCAGATCCATCAAACACAGGAATTGTCAACTTGTGCACCATCAGATCTACCCCAAGCAGTTAAGCTCTTCTTTGAAGAACCAAAGCTCTGATACCAATTGTTGAACAATTCGGATAACTGAGAGGGGGGGTGAATCAGTTATTATAAAACAATTTTCTTGACTTTAATTAATCCATAGCAAACTTAAATAAATTAGATAATAATCTAACAGATATGAACATGAAAGCACACAACAACACCATGCACAATGAACACCAAAATTTACATGGAAAGCCAAGAAGGCAAAAAACATGAAGAATGTTGATTCTCAATTGTAAAACACTAGTTAAGGTGACACTGGTTAAGGTGATTTTTACAAGGGCTCTCTACCAAATTTCTCACTACAGGTAAGGCTCACTTTCGGTGGGCTCATTGCTTGGCTATTACTACCAAAAGAGAAAGGCTCACTGCTAATGTAGAAAATGACTCACTACTAGAAGAATGATGAAAGGGAATCCACTACTAAAATAACTGTCACCAAAATGACATCGAATAGAATCTCACTTTCTACTACCTCCAGTCATGTAATTTCACATACTTCACAATGTCTAAATTTTTAGATTCGCATTCGTCACAATTGCTTTCATGGAACAAAATAAAATTTTACTTATACATTCCATGCCTTCATAATCTCTTAAGTCAGCCAAACACAATGTCTTCATAATCCACTACGTTGGCCAAACACAATTTTAATTAGGTCACCATAAAACATTTCCGCATTGGAAAGGAATGAAGCATGGACCAATCAGAACCTCCTCACTCAAATCAACATGCTACATATTAACCATGATATCTAGGACCAAAGAATAAGATATACACATTACAATTCAAACAATGTTCTAGGGACAATTTCTAGATCAGTCTAGACCCATAAGAGTGTATCTCAATATGTTTGTAAATTGAATGGGACCAGGGCAACCACGACCAAAGATAGATCATCACAACACAAGATTTGGAGCATGCCAATCCAGATCACCAAAGCATCATAATCAATCAACCAAGATATGTTGACATCAATGAAAACCATTAATGACAATAATCAACAACAACACATTCCAACACTTCTAACCATATTTACGCTTACACCAGCTTATGTAGTGATTTCATCCTTGAGGATTAGCTCTTGGCTAAGCTTTTCCCTAGGTCCTTGAAAGATATTGCTTTAGAATGGTTTTCCTCATTACTAAATAACTTAATTCATTCCTTTAATGAACTTGTTGAGGCCTTTATCAACCATTTCCATGTGCACATGACTAATAAGATGACATTAGCTGATTTGATGAGATGTAAGCAAAAGGATGAGGAAAAGGTTATTGATTTTATTTCATGCTGCCAAATGCTTTATTCCCAAATTGATGTAAAGATTTGTGATCCTCACCTTCAATGAATGTCCATTAAAAACTTGCAAAATAATATACAAGATAAGATTGGCATGATGAAGTTTCCTTCCTTCATACACTTGTGTACCATCCTTCGTGATTATCAAAACTCGGTTAGTAGTTGTGAAACAAAACCCACCTCTAGCTGTCTTGAGAAGTCTGAAGCCACAAATCAAAACAATTACCAACCTTTTAGGAAATAGAATAAAGGCTTACTTTAGCTAAATCCTCCTCAACCAACTCAACATGTCAATACCCAAGTGGCTACTATAAAGAAGACAAGTCCTTTTACGTTTGGGGATCTAGCTAGACAATTTACTCCCTTACCTGATACCCTCCATAACACAATGTTACAACTTCTAGAATAGAAAATGATCTCCTTAACTCTCATTAAAACACCTGATCCTAATAAGCCTTTACCTTAAAACTTTATATCAAAATTCCTATTGCCATTATCACTGACAAAATGGACATTATATAGAACATTGTAAGCATCTTAAACATCTTGTGTAAGACCTCATTGATTCTAGTCGACTTCAAATTGGAGGTGTTAATGATCAAGGAAATAAGTTTGTTGCCCCTCCCAACCAAAATTTGCAAATCTTTACCAACCTCATGCCAAATCATAATATTTCATTTTTCAAAGCTAGTGAAACTAAGAAGAATGATGTGATGAATGTTGACACAGATGATGAAAACATGGATACTATTGAACAAGGTCCTATGGATACTATTGAACAAAGTCTTATGGATGATATTGTTGGATTGATCAAAATTATACCTCATAAGGGTTGAACTAAAAATCCTCTTGGCATTGCTTTCTCATCTAAAGATATCATTAGAAACACACCTAATGGTCCTCTTTACATAGTCGGTCAAATCAATGATAAGCCCACTAATGGGATATTAATTGATCCTGTCTATGGAGAGAATGTGATCACAGAAGAATTCTTACTTGTGCATGAACTTTACCAAGATAATATGATAGACTGAAAGCATGGATAAAAACACAAAATGGTTTTGCTCACTCTATGATGGGTTTGATCATCCTTCCTTTAAAAATTGGACCGAAGCAATTAGATGTCTCATTCTCCATCATCCCGACGTCAGATCAATTTTGTGTGAAGCTTGGTTATCCATGGCAATGCTCCATGGAATTCATCCCATTGGCCATACATAAATGTTTAAAGTTTCCCTTTAACAATGAGATCTTTACTGTGCACCATAGTGGCTTTAATCATGTGTCTTCTTGTGGGAATTTTTTATTGGATTTCTTTCGGCCCGAGCCTATGGAACCTATTAAACCTCATGACTTCTTTTTCAAATCCTATCAAAATTTTAAGGCAAAACACAGTAGATTTATCCCTTTGAAACATGCCTCAACCCATGATTGAGCCTCCTATCCTAGACAAAACCATGATTGAGCCAACACCCGCAAACCAAGATAGATCCTTTGCCTATACCCTACAAATTACCAAGAGACAACCAAAACAATTTCATCATGCCCTTAAGATAAATTTTTTTTACAAAGCTAAAGAAAAAGTGGTTAAACAACCTCCTATGATTCCTTTCATTCCTCCCCTTAGGGAAGAAAAGAAACCTATGGTTAATAAACCCACTCCTACAAATACACAACTTGGAAATTGAACTTGGTGACATTATTCTATTTGATGTATCTCTCTCTTTGTGACATTCCTCTATTTGTATCTACATTCTTCTATATGTCATAAAGCTTTCCCTTTATCTTTTCTTTGTCTTGTGTTTTCCTTTTGGGGATGACACAAAGTGTCAAGACATTTAGGTCTCTTCCATGTTGACCCAATATTTTTTCTTTGTTTTCACTCTCTTTGTGACATTCTTCCTGTTCCATAAGTATTTGGGGAATAATGACAGTTTCGAGCTCTCTAAAAACGTTGTGGGTGTGTGCAAGTAGAGTCCACTTTTTGGCCAAAAAGTGGAAGTGTTTTCCCCGATTTTTAGAATTTGTCACATTTGACCTTAAAATTTGAAGCACTTAGAGATGAAATCTTAAAAAAATCACTAATCATAAAATGTAGTACTTGGAGTCTAGTTTGCAAATATGTAATTTATTTTACCCAGATGATAAAAATTGGTTTTCAATAGGCATTTCTAAAAACCACTGTTTAAAAGTCACTTTTTTTTACCATACCATGCACGTGTATATCATCCATATTTTGACCTAAACAATCATATTTTTCTAAATCCTTTTGGGAAAAGATTTGTAACTCACTGAAGCACGTTTTCAATATTTTTTGTAATTTTTTATTGAATTTCTTTTTTTGTTAATTTTTTAGTGGCCATATTTGTTGGTTTGAAAAATCATCGTGTACGTCATGCATAAGATGACCTAAAATTATCTTCTTTTTTCAAATTGAAAAGAATTGTCTAAAGTACATTTTGGTGCAATTCGTTGTACAAAAAAATATTTTAATAAAAAGTTTTTAAAGTACTAAAAAACCTTGATAATTCAAGTTTATGGACCAGTTTCATTAGAAATTAATTGAAAAATAGAAAAAATGATCAAATTGTAAAAAAATTTACATATTTAGAATCTACACTATCTCATCTATAATGGGTTTTAATTTCGTAAAAAAATTTGCAAAATAGGTCTTCAGACATATGTTCAAAGTCACTATTTTCCTGTGACATTAACATGACCTTCAAGTTGCAAGTCAAACCAGGTCCAAAGCTTAGGTTTGGGTCCCCAAGCCATTTCCCTCGAACCAAAAAACAAGCCAAAAACCTGACCAAAAATTCATATTTTAAAAAATGGGATCCCATTCATAAATTTTTTTTTTTTTATGGTCCTATGAAATGAGAATCCCGTTTTGAAAACTTTTAGAAAATGGGAAATTTTCAAAATTGAAAGTTTCCACAAATAGAAGGTTTTCAAAGGGATTTCGTTTTGAAAACTTGCCATTTTTGGAAAATTTTCAAAATAAGAAAAACAAAAAAATTTGAGAATGGGATCTCTTTTTTTAATTTAGGTTCGAGATCCTGTTTATTAAAAAGTAGGATCCTATTTTTTGCAAGCTGATTTTGTTTTTTTTCCTAAGGAAAAAACTTCCACATTTCATGAACTCATCTTCTTGCATTTACCTTTGTAGCAAAGACATATTGACCCCGAATCCATGGATCCCTTATGTGATTTTGGGATTTGATTTTGGGGGCAACCCCTTTTCATGATGTAGCTAAATTTGGAGACATATGACTTGGAATAGGGCTTTCTGAATAAGCTCTCATGTCCTCTTAATTGTTAGCATTTATCATTTGCTACTTTAAAGTAATTGCTCACAACATCTAGTGTTTAGCAATTTCTTTAAAGTGGGGGCATACATTGGAATTATTCTTTTGTAAATCATGTTTCATTCTGTAGTCTTCTTACTTCATGTGATGTGTCCTCTTTGTGGTGACATTGGGTGTGATGTCCTTCAAGAGTGTGATCTCTCATAGCATATTATATTCCTCTTAGTGGCATGATATGACACATTGCATCCCCTAAGTTCTGAATCTTCTATTCTTTGATTGGGCCTCTCTTGGAGACATTTGGCACAATGTTCCCTAAGTTAAGACCTTACATGAATTAAGCAAAACTCCTTTGGACGTACCTTACATTTGCAATGACTATTAGATGGACACCTTGCATAACACACTTTGCTTGCCTATGGAGCCATCTTATTTGTTCATGAGTGTCAAGCATACAAAGTTTTGATCAACCTCATGAATCTTGTTGTTCATGTTGTGTGGCACCTTATCAAAGTTATCAAGAGGTATAGCTTTCGTATGGTTAGTGTATGGGATCCAAACTTAGGCATGACTTTCCCAGAGCCACTTTCTTGTCTATGTGAGCACATACCAGTCGTGTGTGTATGTGTCTTTGGGGGCTCACCTAGTGGACAACCTAAGGTTTCACTAGCCCTTGTGAGTGTGCATTTGGTTTGCATAGTGGACATCATATTCCACTTGTAAACATTTTTTTGGAAAAACAACTTAGATTTGATCCACATCATGTTGGATAAATGGTCGAGGCTTGATCCACCCCTTTTTCTTTCTTCTTTTTGTCCTTGGCAATGCATGCTTGTACCTTGTTGTTGCTCCTTACACTATTCACATGCATGCTCTTCTGTTCCTATGTTGGTTTGTTAGAGGATCTTGATCCTAGGGGCTTGTGTAACCCTCTTGATCATTGTCATCCTAGCTCACTAGCATTGGTACACTTGGACCCCTCTTGATGTGAGTTTGTCTACTTTAGTGTGAGTTTGAAGCAAGTCCCTCATCTCACTAAAGTGAGGGCTAAATGTAGTGTATGAAAATGTATCCCTTTACATTTTTACACTTTTTTGGGCCCTCCCTACTAAAATTGGGCTTCTTTACGCCTTATTTGGTCCTATTTTGCATCCACAGAGCTTATTTAATGCATCTTTCTGAGGATAATCCTGGCACTTATCTAATGACCAATCATAATTCATGTTTTTGGGTTATGTGTCCTATATTTAGTGATCTGGAACTCATATGCCACCTTAGGCGTATGTGTCCCACCTAAGTGTCAAGGCTTGATCCTAAATCTGGCATAGAACTTAACATTTCTTAAAATTTGTGTCCCAAGCCTAGGTTACTAGGACTCATACACCCCAACTGGCATATGAGTCTCGCTTTAGCTTGGACCTATTTTGAATTCAATTCTTGGTGGCATTTTATTCTCCTAGATCTAATGTTAGCTTGTAGTGTTGTAATTTTAGGAAATTTGGCATAAACAATTATAAATACAAGGTTATTTCACATAGTTTCTCCTAGCAATTCAAGTATTCAAGTAATCCTAGAAGTTTTATGCAAGCATTCCTATAGAAATTTTATGAGATCAAGAGCATTCAAGAGCATTCAAGAGTTGATTATCAAGCATTTTGGAGCTACATTCAAGATTCTTGAGCATCATGTGCAAAGTCATCATGCATCATGTGTGTTTTTGAGCTAACATTTGTGATGTATATTTTCATGATTCAAGCAAGAATTCAAGTCAAGATCCATAACATACAATCAAGTTTCAAGATTTACATTCATGCTAGCCATTTCACATAAGATTGAAACCTTCATATCAAGGGTTTGGTGAGTTGCAACATTACATATTGTTCATGTTTATCATTCCTTCATGCTTTCCTGTTTCATTTCAAGGTTTGATTACCGGGTTTGACCAAGGCAAGCCCCTATCCACTAACAAATCAACATTTTTTCCCTCTACATGTGTGATTGCAAATCTAGGTGTTTTGATCTTGAAGATCCTTTGAAGACAAAGTTTCAAGATTGAATAAAGTTGTCAAAATTGTCAAGAAGTTGTCATCTTCACAGAAAGTCTCCTACAAGCCAGAACTCAAACTTTCAAACTGAGAGATCATAAAGGAGAGAAGCTATAGAAGATTACTTAAGAATACCAGAGTTTTGGAAAAACCCTAATATTGGGACTAAATCACCACCTTGGGCATATGAGTCCTAGTATAGCACTTTTTAGCATTTTTTTGTAGATCCTAATTTACCAGTTGTAGATTCCAAATTCAAGTAGAAACCCTAAACTAGGACTAAATCACCCAGCTTGGTGTATGAGTCCCAATTCACATCAAAAGTCATAATTTCAGGATTGTAGACCTTGTTTCAGGCATCTTTAGTCTTCTAGGTAATTTCCTATTCATTCTTAGTTTATTATTTTGATTTTAAGTTTCATTTTCTTGGTTGCATAGCTAGATTTACATATGGCATTCATTTCCTTCTTTCTAATCCTTTTCTTAGTGGTGAAACACCCTTGTTAATCACATCCAAGGAGACCTTGTAGCCATCTCTTTTCCTATTTGAATCATTAGTTTGAGATCTCTAGGGTTTTCTTGAATGAACTAAGATCAAAATAGGAAGAGGATACCCACCCACTCTCTGTGTGTTCCATCTCCTAAAAGGTGGAGCACCCTATTTCCTTTGGTTCAGTTAGAATAAGATGATGTTAATCAAAAATCCCATGAAGACTAATGTAGAAAAAGACCCAAAGGCAATGATGATGTTATTTTCATGAGAGAGGAGATGAATTTTATTAATAGAATCCTCTAAATATGTAACATTAGACTCTAGAACCAAGGATGATATGTCTAATAAATATTAATCCCAAGTAGTTGTGTCAAGAAGAGGATGAATGTCCTATTGCACTAAATCAATAGGGGCAATGGATGTGGCTATACTAATATGATCAAGAACAACATAAGATGGAGATTAGGTCTCAATATGAAGAGTGGAAACAAGAAGACAAGTATTTGAACCATCAAAACATGCAAGACCTATGATATACTCAAGATCCTAGATAAATAATCATCATTAAAGGGTATGCAGGATATATCATCAAGGGGAATGAGACAATTTCTAGTAGGATTCTCTAAAAATGGAGAGATATGAGGGTCTTCATGGATTTCTCAAATTCTAGTCTAAAGTGTGTGGGGATAATCCATGTCTAATATAATACACATAATTTCGTGATCAACACTAGAATAAATCAAGCCTACGACATGAACAATGATGTTACTCCATATTGATCTACTCCTTAGTGTGTATGATTTAGGTATGATTCCATAGCTAAGGAAAAATATTAAGCCACCTAAGATATGTCAGGATGTCATTTTTCCAAGACTCATAATTATCCTTTTCCAAGTATACCATAGAAGGATAACAAAAAAACCATGATACCTCCTCAAATGAAAAAAATTGCATACCACTAATGTGAATGCATATAAAAAAAATTAAATGAATTCATCTCATCTAAACAAAACATTTTTCGATGCCAAGATGTCTAAGTAATTAGCCAAATATGAAACTACAATAAACTAAATAAAAAATACTTGAGGTATATTCTAGAAAAAGTTCATGGATAGATCTCAAAATCTATAAAATACCTTTCTAATACCATAAGAATCATGAAAATTGGACATACACAAAAAATTTATCATCTCAAAAGTAGAAAATGATGATCTAAATTTAATAGGTGATAAGTTGTACTAACAATTAAATATGATGATGAGACCTATACCAATGGAAATTATGTAGAACCATATTTTGGTGATATATTGCTCATAAAATTCCAACATCGTATGCCCAAGTTATACCAAAAAGAAAAATAACTCATTTAGGGCACAATTGGTAGGGAAAGGGGCCAAGTAGAGAATATATTCACCGAAGTCTCCTAGAAAATGATGACATCAACATATGTTGATGGTTGGGATATATGAGATTCCCTCAAAATATTCCCCTATGCTAGAAAAATATTAGATTCCTAGAAATGCCAAAATATTTAATGGATAATCAATGAAATATGCATTTATTTTATTTAAATATCTATATTTTTTTTTCAATAATTGTTGAGGGGTTAGATAGGTAGCAAACTTTTCTAGCAATAATATGCACTCCACTAGTGATAGAGAAATGTTGAGAACTTGTCAAAAAGTAGTGGACACTGGTAGGTATAAATTCTATCAACTACCTACAAAAAAGGCCCTAATTTGATGTTTGAAGTATGGCTCTAGCAAGATTTGTGGTACCAGGTTATGCTCTTGTTTTAATATTTTTTTAATATATATTGTTTTGTAAACCCAAGTCAATGCAACTAATAATATTTAATGGTGACTCAAGGTGCATGAATTTGTATAGGTGTATAGATCTATATTCTTGTATGGATTTCTATGCATGATTTCCTAGCCACTAAAAAAAATTCTCTCAACTTCTCCAATTTCAACACTTGAATAGGTGATCTTGATCTTTTGGCCATATTGGATGCAATGGTGATGCTCATTTTGATCTAGGATGAGACATTTTTTCCTTCAAGGATATATCTCTCAAAAAATAGATAGGAATCCATATATCTAGTGCTTTGATACCATGTTGAAGTTAATGGTTGAACCCCATAGTTTCTAGAAATCACCTACAACTAAGATACCTATCACAATAGTGAGAAAATCTAGATGATTTGCTCAAAAACTTGAAAATAATATTGATGCAATGATTGCAACAGATAAATGTTTATAAAAGAAAAAATTAAACCATAGATCAAACCCTAGGTGAGAATTATATTAGATCATGACAAGTGTTCTCATCCTATATTATGAGACAACATGACTTAAAATTTTAAAAAACTTCTATGTTTATCTTAAGTGAAATAAAGTAAATGAGGACCTCATACTTAATTAATTATTAAATCATTTCCTTTTTACTCTAACATATCACAACTTAAATACAAGACCCCACAACATGCACCAACACTATAGATAACATGTGGGAACCTCATCCACTTCAACCATCTAATAACCCCAACCTTCCAAAAGCATCAAGAGGCTGTTCAAAATCCACATTAAACCTTCAACCATCTTCTAACCCCATTACCATTTCACAATATTTATATCACAACTTAAATACAATACCCCACAACATGCACCAACACTATAGATAGCATGTGGGAACCTCATCCATTTCAACCATCTAATAACCCCAACCTTCTACAAACATCAAGAGGTTTTTTAAATTTCACATTAAAATTTCAACCATCTTCTAACCACATTACCATTTCACAATAAATCATACCCAATCCCTCTTCATAATTATGGGTCAACGTACCAACAAGTGTAGTCCATCCTAGCACACTTACTACCACATCATAAATACCTCAATTTCTATCATAATACTTGATTCATAGAAAATCAACCACCCCAAATTTATATAACCCATCTTAACAAGAAATGTAAACCCATTCCCCAAAACACTGCATACCTCAAACCCTTCATCATACCAATATACTCAACCAAGATCATCATATCAAAAGTATAAAACAATCATATTCCACATACTTCTCTACATCACACCAACTACAAACACTAGACCTCTTAAATAACAATACATTAACCCTTATTTAACACCTCATATACATTTCCACCACCTCATCACAAGACATACATACCACCAAATTCCTAGTCCCATTAATTCTTCTACACAAGAATTACAAGAAATGAGATACATGATGAAGGGCTTAAAAGTTAGAACAATAAACCAAAAAAATTCTTGAAAGTTTGAAGACATGTTATTACCTATTTGATAGGTCCATTAGCATGATCCCTTTCCAAAAAAAAAATTAAAATTCCTAAGTTTGATAAATACAAGGAAAAGGGAGACCGTAGAGAACATATCAAGGAATTTTGCATGGCTTGTAAAAGAAGTTGCTCATAGTGACTTATATCTTATTTGATTATTTGCATGCAGTTTAGGAGGCCAACCCTTAGAGTAGTGTATCCATCTCTCACAAGACTCCATCACATCATTTAAATACTTAGATGAAAATTTTGCTACACATTTATTATATGATATTAAATAAAAAATCACTATTACAGACTTATGCAACATTAGACAACCTAATGATGAGATTTTTGCTACCTTCTTACAACATTAGAAATAACTCACAAGTATATTTCCTTGGTCTATTCCTAAGGAGAAACTTGTTACAAAAAATTGTCCAAAATCTAAATTAGGAAATTAGATTTCATCTATAATTCCAATGTGCCAATTCCTTTAACAAAATTATAGACAAAGGGGTCACCATAGAAAATTCCCTTATTTCTAAAGGACTTGTAAAAATCTTCAAAGAAACTAAAGACAATAAAAATAATAAATTCAATGACAAACTCCCTTTTGGGAAAATAATAAAAACATAGTTAAACATGGTGTTACAAATATAAAAAAATCCAAAATTTTTAAACACCAATACCATCATCCTCGAGAAAACCCAAAGTATATAAGAATTCCAAAATAACATCACTATTCCACAAGGATATCCTAACCAAAATAACAATCCTAAACACAATTACACTCCATTAGGGGAACCTATGGATGTGATTTTTTGAAAATCAATCCAAGAAAACATGATCAAATTTCCTATGAAAAGACCATTCAATAAAAACTAGCCAAAACCCACATGGTACAAAGATAATGAATATTTTGAGTACATCAAGTCAAAGGCCATGATATGCCCAAATGTATGAAACTTAAAAACCAAATCCAAGATCTCATTGATTGTGGTGAGATAGAAGTTGAAATACATCCATTGAATTACCCAAATGAACAATTGGGTATGTATAAAAATCCCTTACCCAAACATGTTGAAAATAATACCTCCACATCCAACAAGGATAACAACCACAATCAAACCAATAATATTCATGCTTTCACATCATATGATTTTTTAGTTGTTATAATTGAGAAAATATATTCCCCTATAGATACCATAACTATAAAGAGTCCAAATGGTCATGTTATTGTCTATGTGGCTTTCATTTCATCTTCCTAACTTTCCACCCAATACAACCTCCTAAATAATCTTATAAAACCCCCTACATAAATATCCATCTTAAAGCTTCTCAAAACTTCCCCAATCCATAAGGATTTTTTAGAGAAAACCTTGCAATAATATAGCCTTGAATGATATTAACCCTAAACAATTTAAATCCATGATAGGGGACCTATCTTCCTTACATCGCCTAACATTCACTAAGAAATATTTACCAAATTTTGACCCATCACACAATAAATCTCTTCATATTGAATACATTATCCATAAACATAAAATAAAGTGATTCCTCACATATGATTAATAAAGATCAAATCTATGTACCCTAATGTTAATCAAGCAACTAGGATATTCTAAGAAAGTTATGGATCCCAAACTTGAATCACTATCAAGGCTTATGATGATGTAGATCAATAAGTAGCAGGAACCTTAAAGTTTCCTATTCAAGTTGGTCTAGTTAATAGGGAAACTATCTTCCAAGTATTAACCATTGATCTCCCCTATAACCTCCTTCTTGATCACCCATGGATGCAAGTCATGCAGGTTGTCCCTTCCATGTATGGAACAATGCATAAAATTTACGCATACTGGAACTACAATAACTATTCTTGTTGATCCTCAACCCTTCTAATACAAAAAATTAATGTAAGGAAAATATAATTACTCTCATCATTTTCCAACCAATAATATTGCACCTTTAATATCATCATCATACATCGATCCATCCTCACTCACCTCCACTTCATCCTCCCTTAATTTCATTCCTAGGATAAAGCATGAGGTTATTAGAAAAGGATGTCATGGATCATATGAACTTCAAGATTCCTTTTATGTGGGAAATCTCTAGCATTCTCCAAATGTTGAAGTGATCAACCCAAGATCTTCAATCTGCAACACCAAAGAACCTCCACAAGAGATAGAGAGAAGCAACAATGGAAGATGATATTCCACCAAACAAGGATTGCAATATGATACAATATGATCAATGCAATACAATACAATACAATGCTATGTTCTACAATGCTAAACAAGCTAGAGATGCCTTGCTTATAAAGGCAAGGATGAGAGATAGGATACGACAAGATGATGACAAGTGTCTTAATCCTATCACATGAGACAACTAACTCATAACTACCTAGGAAAGTGTAACTTCTAGATGAGACAACTAATGCTTATCTAGATAAGACAACTAATATCCTAAGTAAACTTAACATGTGAATTAAGTCCATTAAATCCCTAGTAAAGGAATAAACTAGGTACAAGACTTATTCACACCAACACCCCCCCTTAAGTGCAACTTAGGGAGGAACAAACCAATGCATAATGCAAAGGATGGGCACCGACAACAAGGCCTAATGAGGTACCCATGTACAAAACAAAAAACTCTCATAAGTGGAGAAAAGGAGAAAAACCCTATGGGAGAAAACTCCTCTCCAAAAGAGAGAAACACAAGAACATGAAGAATATCACTAAAGGAGAAGAAGATGCAAACAACTGTCGAAAGATGACTGCTATGGTGTCGAAGAACCTCCTCTGAAGATAGGATGATCAAGATCAAGAAGAAAACAATTTGCATGAGTTCCCCCAATGACACTACTTGAACAATGATCAAATGGAAACGAAGGAAAAACATCTGTTGGTCGAAAATACAGATAGCACATGAATCTGTATGAGTGACCCCAACGACACTACTCAACCAATGAAGTTGAAAATACAGGTGCCAATAGTCTAAAAAACACTAATCAATAGAGGATGGAAGGTTTCCTCCACAAACATGAATGCAAGAGTGTCTATATGGTAAATGCTCCATCTCACCAAAATGCATGGGTAACCAGCCGGTGCATCTGCCTAGTACATAGGAACAAATACTGGATACATAGTTCACTCCAAAGCGAAACTAAGGAAGCATTAGCACGAATAGTATAATACCTCCCCATAATGCTAACTTGGGAGAGGTCTGAAAGATCCACTGAAACTCTGTGTTTCACCATGTAGTGCATGAAGGAGAAGAAACATTTGAAAGTGCACAATAAAGTACCTGCAACTGAAAAAGCAGTGTGCAAAACAAAGCACACATGCATGAGGCTAGAATCACATGGATTCTCTGTTGTCTTGGAGGGACACTCACTTGACAAGGGTGTGATGGAAAATAACAACGCACTACACAACCCCCCCCCCCCATGGCACTTTATAATACAATGCGAGTACAAAATATGGCACAAACTATGTGCAAAATCCCCAAAATACATGTACAATAGTGTGGCACTTTATCTCAATGTGTTTACATAAGAAATTGCTTACAAATGATGCACCAAATGCCCACAAAGGACAAAATACATGAAATACATATAAAGCAGCCCAAATGAAGCCATCCCATGCGAACAAAAAGTTTCCAAGTGCCAACTCATCCAAGTAATTAACCAAAGTGTTAAAACACAATAATTTGAATTAGTTATTCCTGGGGCCAAATCTAGAAAAAGTGTATGATTAACTCTGAAAAGCTCAAAAAGACCTTTCCAACATCGCAAGAATCATGAAAAACAGAGGAACAATGCAAAAGTTATGAGCTCGGGAGTGAAAACTGAACATCTGGCTTCAACGAGCAATAAATGCAACCAAACAACAAAAATTCTAAAAACCACCTGTACCACTGAAAAGTTGAGCTCACCAGCTTTCCGGCGATATCTCGTTTCAAAAATTTTGCCACTTGGAGTGAAAGTTATGCAAAACGAAAAAAAACCCCTAGAAAATGCACTTTAGCAGACTATCTAGGGTCAAAAATTATTCCCCTTGGGTTTAAGCCCTTGGGCGCCCATATGACCACCGGCTACATGAAAAGTTTAAAAAAATATAGGCACCACCGTTGAGGGCGGTGGTGGAGGGATTAGCACCAAAAACGCCGGCTTCCACAAACTTTATATAGTCGACTTTAATAAAGTTTATTTAACACAAAACTTCTATATAAACCCCTGCCGAAACGTACCCTTCCACAGCCGATTTGACCTGAGAAAAGGACACAGACCTGGTCGAAGGGACTGAGAAGATAAAATGCCGACGAGAGATGAGGAAAGCAGCCGATGGATGAAGGGTACAAATCAACGAATGCAGACAAAAAAAAGCCGATATAAATGCTTTCAATAAACGTCGCGGATTTGAAGGGCTGACAAAATGCCGTAGAAGAGAATGCAGTCGTAGAAGGTAGTCACTGGCGGGAGTGAGAATAGTCGGCCGATGGGAGGTCACGGTGGTGGCCGATGAAGAGTACCCTGCGCGAAAGGTGTGACCAACCAATGTGATTAAGGCTGGCGATGAATACAAAGCCTCCGATCTGAATGCAAATGGACTGGTGGGAAGCCACAAAACGCCGACATGATGCTTGAATAACCAGCAAGAGCAATAAATAAATGCCAATGGAGGTCCGCTCGTACCACCCGATCAGAAGACTGCAACTGAGAGATGTGTTGGATACCGACGCGTAAAAAGACAAGGTCGGTAGTCTTCAAAACGGTCGGTGAAGGCTACAGTAAAAGGACGTCGATATAAATGAAGCCGATGGAGAGCACAGCTGACGATTGTATTGCGACCCTGTGGTTATAAAGAATGCGTACCCTCCATGTACCAGGTCGACGGATCTGAAGAAGTCACGAACAGAGGACAATGTCTATACAGAGACAATTCCCGAACAGAGAGGATAAATGCAAGATACCCTGTTGTACAATGCCGACGAAAAAGAAGCGCCAAAAATCTTCAAGGATCCGACCATATGTGGATGAATAAATGCCAATCAAAATCCAATATGCCGATCCACTGAATGGTACCCGCTGATAAAGCCTAAAACGCAGAGATTTGATCGCCGAACGATGGAATTGATCGGGCAAAGGTATAGACTGTAGAGAACAAGCTGGCGGGAGTGGGGAATTTGACCGATAGTGGAAGGGCCGGCGAGGCTGCAGTACGTACGCCAAGGAATGCGTAGGACAATGAGACAAAGGGTCGGCAAGACTTGCAGATCCTGCAAAAAGATGTACGGGATCTGCGAAATTAAAAGTGTCTGCCTACAACCTATATGTCCACTGCAAACCCCCGAAGTAATATTTTTGCCCGATTGAAATATTTTGCCCCAAAATATTTAGCAAACCCGCAGAAAATATTTCACAATTTTTTTTTTGCGAAAATAGAGTAATGATGATTGTTCAAGCAAAAAAAATTTTGCCTCATAAACCAATTTTACCGAAAATCGACGAATTCACAGTGAAATTTCGTCTGCGCAGCCTCCTGAACACGATGGATGGCAGGGTCTATTTTGACCAAAATTGCTCTGAAATGCAGGCTACCTCCTGGATCTAAGCTTCAAACTCAAATCACAATAGAACTTGATGGTGGAAACTCTCTAAAGGAAGGGGCTTGCCAGATTCAAAGCTCTGATACCATGTTGAAGTGATCAACCCAAGATCTTCAATCTGCAATACCAAAAAACCTCCACAAGAGATAGAGAGAAGCAACAATGGAAGATGTTATTCCACCAAACAAGGATTGCAATTTGATACAATATGATCAATGCAATACAATACAATACAATGCTATGCTCTGCAATGCTAAACAAGCTAGAGATTCCTTGCTTATAAAGGCAAGGATGAGAGATAGGATAAGACAAGATGATAAGTGTATTAATCCTATCACATGAGACAACTAACTCATAACTACCTAGAAAAGTGTAACTTCTAGATGAGACAACTAATGCTTATCTAGATAAGACAACTAATATCCTAAGTAAACTTAACATGTGAATTAAGTCCCCTAAGTCCCTAGTAAAGGAATAAACTAGGTACAAGACTTATTCACACCAACGCCAAAATCATACAACCAACCTTGATGTTCTATTTTAAAACTTGCTAATATTATCAAATTTGAGAAAACTACATTCTGGCTTTGGGAATTTTCAGACAATAAAATTATTTAAGGTAACATAACATCATGGTTATGTAAGGATGAGGAATACTGGTCAAAAACCTTCATTTCCTACAAAGATGTATGTTAAGGCCCTACACATATATAAAAATATGGGATACAAGGTAAAGTGCCTTGAATTACATAAGCAAGGCATTCTAGAACCTATTCTTTCATAGAATAATCCTAGTCACCAAGGGCTAGGATATGGACTATAACCTAAAAATATGGACTCAAATATTTATTTATTTCTTACAAAAGTGGTCAACTCCTTTCCTACCATTGATAGACCAATTGGTAACCTATGAAGAATCCTTCAAACACATCGCCAAACTATTCCAAATTTTATACTATCTCACCTAAGCCATCCATCCCCCTCAAATTTCCCCTCATATATCTTGAGCTTATTGATTGATACATTTTTAAATGATGAAGAAATCATAGACCTCATGGGAATTTGTGAGAAAATACCAATGGGAGATGACAGATCATGGTTTTACATTGAACTAAACAACAGTACCTACTTTGGGGAGTAGAAAAATTTCCTTAGTCACCAAAATAAAATTAAAATTAAAAAAAAAATCCCCCTAGGTAAAATCCTTCATGAGGCACTATCAATAAAATAATTTAAATTAAAAAAATATATGTACATCCTCTAGTGAAAACCTCTATGAGGTGCTAGAGGACAAGGAATTATATGACCTCCCCCTAATAGTGCTATGATATCAAGAAAAGTCTATATTTTTAGTGAAAGATACACAAGAAAACAACTTGGGGATAAACAATGAATAAAGATCATATACATGTTAGCTTCCCTCATATTTGAATAAAGACAAAATGTGGCATCTCTTCTCAAGAAGGTATCTAAAAAGTTTGCATATCCATATGCAGAGACGTTAAACCTAGACCTATCACTTGTAATGCATCATTTGGTAGTATATCATGATACCAAACTATTAAAAAAAAATCTAAGAAAGATGAATCCATAGGCTTCCTTTCTCATCAAAGAAAAACTTCATAAGTTTCCAGTGATAAAATTTATATACCCCATTAATTGTCTTTAATGAATGTCCAATATTACATTCCAATTGTTAAGGCCATATTAGTATAGACTTCAGAGATCTCAACAAAGAATTCCCTAAAGATGACTTCCCACTTCCCAACATTGACATAATAGTAGATCTTATAATGGTACATGAAATTTTACCACTCATGAATGGATTCTTAGGGTACAATCATATCCAAATATCTATATAAGATCAATAGAAGACCATTTGTATCACTCCTTGGGGGTAGTTTATTTTATCAAGTCATTACTTTTGGCCTTAAAAATGTAGGATACACCTAGTAAAGAGTTGTGAGAGTTATATTCCATGATCTAATCCATGACATCATGGAGGACTATGTTGATGACCTCCTAGGCAAGTCAAAAATGAGAGAACTCCCCAAGTGCTTACACACGTCTTTGATTGAATAGTTAAATATTAGGTACACCTCAACCCAAAGAAATGTGTCTTCAATTATGTTAGCTCAAGACTTTTGGCTTCATTGTTTCACACAAATGAATTGAGATTAATTTATAAAAATTCAAGACTATAATATAAATGCATCCTCCCAACAGTCTAAAATAAAGTTATGTATTCTTCAAGGCAAGTTTAAGGAAATTTGATAGTTTATTGCTTAACTTGTGGATAAGTTTCAATCATTTCCCATCTATTCCACAAAAACATAGAATTTCAATGGGATAACTCTTGTCAATAGGCCTTTGACCAAACCAAGGAATATCTCATAGATCACCTTCTATAATCATGCCACCTATTCTATGAAATCCCATCTTATTATATATAGATATGATATTAGAAGTATTGGGGGCATTTTTAACAAAAATGATACCAAAAAGAAGAGAGTTATTTATTATATTAGTCATATCTTAGTGGGATGTGAGCTAAATTGTACTCCCATGTAATGAACATGTTTAGCTATTATGTTTGTTCTAAAAAATTAGACATTACATGCTTAATCATCAAACTAAGATCATTTCAAAAGTTGACCCACTTAAGTATATGACATCTAAAGCTACTCTTACAAGATGTATGGGTAAATGGGTGATGATCCTAAGTTAATTCAACATTGAGTATGTGGAAAAAAAGTAGTAAAAGGATAATTAGTGGTTGATTAATTAACTGAAACACATTTTTCAAATGATCACCTACTCATCACATAATTTTTAGATGAATCCATGATATTCTCCATAATTGAGAATACATGTTGGAAACTATAATTTGATGGATCTAAAACTCAATATGGTTTCTAAGTTAGGTATCATATTTTTCACACCACATTGAGATTGCATTCATAAGGGTTACAAGTTAGCTTTCCTATGCACAAACAAAATAGTCAAATATGAAGCCCTGATCATATGACTCAAGATGGTCATCGAATAGAAAATTAAAGATTTTCATGTTTATGGTGAATTCCAACTTTTTTATAGTCAAAAAATATACAAGTTCATGAAATACATAGATGAGTTTGATAGCTAGTTGATTGACTATCAACCAATGGTAGAAGTTGACTATGGAAAAGAAATATTTTCTAGGAATGAAATAGAAAAATTAAAGACCAATTATATTCCAAAAGGGCTTGTAGAATTTTAGAAAAAATATTTAATAATAGAGATCACTACAAGAAGAGGACCAAGTTAGTTGAAGAAGACAATGTTGAAGGTTTAAACTTGGGCACAAAGGCGGTCCCTAAAATTATTTATACATTTAAGAGATTAAAACTAGTAGAAAAAAGAATTATAATAGCATTGTTATATAAATTTTAAAAGTATTTTTCATGGTGATATGGTTAATTCATGACTTATAGCCTGAAGGACCTATTTCAACATACCATTGTCCTCTAGCTAGATGTAAAACCTTTTAGGAAAAGTTAAATGTTGATCTTAACCCAACCCATACTTTGGGAATACAAAATGTGTTAGTAAATCTTGTTAGATTAAAAAGGTATTACCTAATTAATTATTAGGCCCTCTTTTACACTAGTATACTTAACCTTACCTAGAGGTCTTGTATTTTTTTCTCAAGACATATAATTAGGACACATGTCATGGTCCAATTTAATCTCCACTTAGGGTTTAATCTAGGGTTTCTTAATCCTTTATCAAAGGTATCTCAACATATTATTATTGTCATTCATGTTTTTTGCATTAGTAGAGCTCTTAGGCTATTACAACAAATATACTTTTTTCTCTCTTTCAGTGACAAGTGTTTGATTGCAAGTGACTTATAGGAGATATAGAGTTAGGAATAAAATCCATCATGATATCAATGCTCTGGATCTATAATTATCTATCTATTTTTTAAGAGATTGAAATTTAAGAATTCAAATTGTGTATTTTGGAGTAAAACAAACATCATCATTGTATCCAAAATTTCCAAAAACCTTAAAATGACCCTATCCAAATGCCAAAATATAAGTAGGGAAAATTAAAGGAGAAAAATGTGGGGCCTTGAAAAATAGTGCACATAAATCCATGTGATAATATGATGTCATATATACACTGCATCACTATTAAACCTAAAGAAAAAGGGCATGCCTGTACATCACTAGTATAGGTCTTTTAATGATATTTTTTAATAGATTATATTTTAACAAAATTACAAGAAAAAGGAATAGTTTAGGGTACAACAAGGTATTTTTTACACAAACCATGTGTTAGTCTTGTACAAGTCATGGGGTCATTTCAATTACCAATTGTAGATTCCATCACCCCACAAGCAGGATTACATTATTGGTAACACCCAAACTACCCACCAGTGGCATATTACACCTATTAGTTGGAAAAAAAACCAATGAGCCTCTTTATACAATTTATCCTAGTGAAAACAACTACTAGGAATGAATAGTGATTTTCAACTAGGAAGCAACAATTTTTCCCTCTCCTTGACAATTATCTCAAGTAGTTAGTTTTCTAGAAATAAGGGAATGTTCTAGAGTATGTGGATTCATATTATAGTGACCATGTTTTGTTGATGTCACAATGATATTAGCAATACCACTTAGTATTCCTTATCCCTAATTTACCTAAAATAACTATTTTTTTCTTTTTAGCATAACTTGAGTGTATAGTATCAAAAATTAGCAAAAACAATAATGTTAGAAATTTGGTTACAAGCATTTTCTAATGTTGAAGGTGTTTTTATTAGATTTTTTCTTGATATATTTATCACCTATCAAAGTTAGATCTTCATTTTTTACTTCTAAGCTCATAAATGTTTGCTCAAAACTTTGATTTTTTATGATTTTTATGGCATTGGAGATGTATTTTAGCTCTCTTCACAACTATCCATGCACTTTTATATAGTCTTCCCTAGGTATATTTTATTCAATTTTCTATTATTTCAAATTATGGTTGATTACATAGACATTTTTACACCTGAAAAAAGTTATGTTTGTATGGGATGAATTCATTTTAGCTGATCTATACATGTATTTTTAGTACTTGGTCTCTTTTGGTCACTGTAATTGACTATTGAATGCACATTTTCATTTATAAATGTATCAAGATAAAGTGCCACATATTGTACCTATAGTTTGGCATCTTGGACATCATATTGTACCCTTTTTTGTACTCACATCTAAATTTACAAAGTATCATGAGGTGTCTTTCTATGTGCTTCAATATTTGCAATCAAAACCATGTCTACCTTCATGCAAGTGTTCCTATTTATATAATGATGAAATGATGAAAAATGGGGGTCTATGGGTTAATGAACCAATTGGGACCTATTCTTCCTCAATTCATTAGGAAATTAGATCCACGCAATGAAAGGACTATCAACCTTTAGGTGAGTCACGTCAAAGTGTGAATCTACTGATTTCCTTTTTTTTGCAAGGACATGGGTCTTGATTAAACAACACTTTGGGGAGAAAGATTAAAAATGGAAAACTAACTTCAAAATGCAATCTACAACTTGGATCAAATAGATTAAGCTCAATACTGATGGAACTAGAAATTGAAATGCAGATCAAAGAGAGATAAGATGATGTGTACCAGTCACCAAAAGTGCTCTGCTAGATTTGATCTGGGACTCATTCGCCCAAGGGTGAATGGGTCCTAAGTTAAGGTTTGTCTACAACTTTTGGGAGCCTCTACTACATATATGAATCTCTCAATTTTCCTAGGTTTCAAGTTTGAAAAGCCAAAAATAAATTTTGTAATTGAGTTTTTGTGGGATGACAACTTTTACAACTTTGACAAGTTCTCCAATTTTTCTCTTCAAGAGATCTTCAAGATTTTTTCCACCTAAATCTGAAAACGCAAATCAAGAGGGAAAAATATTTTGTTTTTGATGAATGGTGGTTTGCCTTGGTCAAACCTCATTTTGGTAATTAAACCTTGAAATGAAATGAAATAGCATGAAAGAAATGATGAATGAATAACTCTATGTCACAACTCACCAAACCCTTGGATGAACCTTGGAATGTAGATCTTCAACTTGCATGAAATGGCTTCAATGGATGTGGATCTTGAACCTTGAAACTTGTTTTGATATAATTATTTGAGTGCTTGAATGGATCATGAAACCTACATCATCATATTAGCTCCAAAAACATGCATGATGCAAGAAGACTTTGACATGACAATTGGATCTTGATTGTTGCAATAATTATTCAATAGATTTTCTCTTGAATACCTTGAATTTCTCTTGAAATGCTCTTGTGAAAGTGCTTTAAGATAACTTGAAATTGCTAGTTTTCTTAGATGAAACTTAGTGAAAGGACCTTATATTTATAGGTATGTAACATTAATTTCCCGAAATTCAAATAACACAAGTCGACATGTGAATATGAATTTGAGTATGTTAAAATACTACCAAAAACATAATTTAAATTTAGGTCCTAGGTCTAAGTGAGGACCCATTCACCCATGGGCGAATGGATCCTAGGCCACTCACCTAGGAAACACATTGCTCAATGAGAAGTTTTATGTTAAGGCATTAATGAATGTTGGCTTTCCTCCTCAGAAAATGTAATTGATTAGGCTTGGATTTGAATTAAAGGGGCCAATTAAGGAAAATTAAGCTCAATTAATTCAAGGAGCCCTAAATAAGTGTGAAAGTGTAAAGGGGTACACTCTACAACACTAAAAATAAGGCAAAATTAAGCCCATTTTAATTAATAGGGCCCTAAACTTAATGTGAATATGTCAAATATTTATTACAACACTAAATTAAGGCATCATTAAGTTCATTTTAATATTAATTCCAAATTAGGTGTGAAAATGTAAAGGGGTAGATTTTTCTACACTACAAATGATAAATCCTTATAATAAGGAAAAAAACAAACCTAGATGAAACCTTAGGTGAGGATTAAATTAGATCATGACATGTGCCCTCATCCTAGATGACTTGAGAGAAAAAGTCACATGACCTAAGTTTACATTAAGGATGCTATTGTAAAATGGGACCTAATAATTAATTAATTAGGTGTGTATCTTTTTACTCTAATTTTATACCACCACACCATGATGGCCAAAATAGTTTAGATTTTGGGTGGGGGCCTAGCTCAATTGGCTAAAGATCCTATTGAAAGTAAGAGGTCACAAGATCTAGTCTCCCCCATCCCCATGGTATCAAAGGGCATGTCGTGCAAGCATCACTGATCATGTGAAAAAAATTACCAAGCACACTATAGTTTATGGGGGGGCTACTCGATTCCTACAGTCTAAAAATAATAATTTATATTTTATGTCAATACTCATCGTTTGGGAATATTAAATCAAATGGTGAGTTCTAGCTTATCCCAATGGGTCATTTCTAAACATTCCTCAATAAAATCCTCATGGTGAACACCTAAGAAAATATATTTTATGAATCCTTTCCAAACCATGTATCTACAAAAAATAGCCACAAATCTACAACCCTCAAAACCCCAAATCTATATTCTCATAATGTTCATGCACAACATATATTATATTTTAAAATGTCTAAAATTTCTCTAACATTATCATGGCTTCAACTTAGTATTAGATCTACTCAAACAAATGTTAAACAAAAATAGGGATCTCTCACCTCACTCAACCATAATCATAGATCTAACTATTTCCAAGTAGATATTGAACTATTTCCTACATAACCCCATTAGAGAAAAGCATGCATACAAGCTTACAAACTAACCATAATTCAAATATAAAAGGCATACTCACGAGATTACACAAGACATACCCTGGGAATACCCTCAAGAGGGAAAATTTCAACCTCCAAAAGTAACCATGCTCAATGTATTATTCAAAAATTAAATGTTGTAATACACTTTAAAAAAATATGTGAATACTTCTAAACCATGAAGCTCCTCCAATTCATCCTACATTTTTTTAAGAATTTAACCACACATCCCATGGAATGCTTAATATATAAGTTTATAAACTCTTTTTGTATCATATTTAACAAAATCCAACTAGGTCTACCAATTTTTCATCATTTCAAACATTTATTCTACTCTTCTAGCTATTTTAAAAACACCTTAGTCTCTACAAGCTCTCTCCATGGAGGCATTTTTCCTTATATTTTCAAACCACCTCTATTTCAATGACCTATCTATAAACTCCCTTGTAAACTACCTCAAGGTTAAATATCTATTTATAAGTTGTCTTTCTAGACTACCTGAAATTTTATGATCTTATAAAGAGAACTTCAAGATACCTTCTACCCAATATATAATATTAAAGAAGATACCACTCTTAATACATAATATATTTCCTCAAGATTCAAAATTAAGACATAATATCATCTGATATATAATCATGGTTAGAGTTTCCCATTAAGGATTATCTAAAGCTATACAACCAAATACATTAATAGATAATAAATTTTGCAAGACAAAATTAAAATATATGTTGTTTATTGATACATAGTCATGAAATACATCATACTCTATAACAAGGGTTTACAATATGAGGCCCCAATCTTTGATGTTATATGAGCGTGATCATTGTATAAATTACAACCTTCATAGTTTATATGCAATGTAATGCTCTTAGTCTATGAGTGCAACTTGAATTATGTTCTCTAAATTTCTTATATCATGAATTATAACTTCTTGGAATTAGGAATGATGTCTATGTAATGAGCCTTAGCATCTAAGATGATCTACATCATCCCCAAGGTGTTTCAAATCTCAATGTACAATTAAACGTGTAACCATGAAGCATGTAGAAGGGAACCTTCTAGAATGAATGAAATGAGTGATATGTGAAAATTGATGTTGTTCACATCAAAAACCTCCCTAGGAGAAATAATAATCTATTATCAATGTGATGATTTTTTTTTCACATACTCAAATAGGTCTTTCTTAAGTATTTAAATAAGTCATAACATTAAATCAATGAATAGTATTGAGAACCTACCTCACATTAATATAGAATAATATACCTTGAATTTATTATATGGATTAGACCTCCCAAGTGAACTACAATGATCCACAACAATAATGATTTATTAAAATTAATCTCTAATATATTAGGAAATGTGTTTGGGTGATCCCACAATACTGGTTTACAATTTTTGGCCAAATTGGACATTGAACTAATTTTTTTTAACTAAATCTTCACTTTCGGGCACCTATATCTGCTAAACCATGAGGAATTTGAAGATGATGCAAACTATTGATTTGTGACATTTTTTCTATAGATTCTTGTAAGGAAAGCTAGATGCGGAAGCAACTCTCCTAACGTCAAAACCTTAGGGAAGAATGCAAAGACACTTTTAAATTTTTACAATTATAGTCCAGTTAAGATGCACATGAAAGAGATAACAGAAAAAGAGAATTAGACATACACATATGAACACCAGATTTATGTGGGAAAACCCTTACGGGAGAAAAACCAACCACACCAAGAGAAGTCACTTTGTATTACAGTAATAAATATTACATATAGAGATCCGACTTATCTTTATGATGTTAGTTTACAACATCATTCACTATGATCAACCTCATATAGAAATTTCACATTACAATGTTCTTAGAATCGAATTCATCCACTGATCATACAACCACACCATCAATTTGTCTAACCATCCATCATCTACAACTTCAGAGTATATCCATGTCACCCTTGTCTGTTGAACTTCCTCTCAGTAACGGCCGCAACAGTCCAACTACTAGCGGTTCCCATTTGGCTTCTCTGATTAGTCGAATACAAGCCACGTAGGATAGTCTTCACTCGGCAAAAGACGTTCACCCTGTGTTGGCATGTTGATGAGACACTAACCATGTCTCCCCGATGCCACGAAGTCAGCATTCGATATCGCCAAGAGTCCATACTATCGGCAAGATGTTACACTGAGTCTAGAGAGCTATCGCTAAGACTTATCGCTTTCGTTGAGAGATCATACCGAGCCTTTATGTTATACCGAAACATTCAACAGTCGCCAAGACTTATCACTATCACTAAGACATTACTCTGAAGTCTTAAGTCATACCGAGCACCAAACAATAGTCAGCAAGACTTCTCTCCATCGTTAAGAGTTCTTAGCAAACCCTTACTATAACCCTGATGCCTCCAAATGATTACCTATCGGCGAGACATCTCCATATCGACAAGACTTCATACTGAAGCATATGAGTTACTCTGAAGACCACATGTGTAACACCTTATCGGCGAGACATACAATCTTGATAAGACTTCATACCGAGATAAGCCTTTCGGCCAAGGGTCTCCCCGATATATGATAGAAATGGCCTATTGGCCAAAGATCTCCACTCGGCATAGGGTTACAACGATTGCCACAAGTCACAGCGATAGGTCCACTCAGCAAGACGGAAACAAGGTCTCAGCGACCAGAACTGTTCAACAAGGTTTTAACTGCTAGTCGACCAGACACAAAGCATGTCACACCGACTTGTCTCTCTTAGAGGTTTCAGCCTATGGGATTGAGGCATATATTTCTAACAATTCTAAATATTTTTTTATTTTTTTTTTGAATCATATTGCATTTCTTTTTCCATCTCCTTTGAAAACTAGTTTTAGCAGTAAACACCATTTTTAAAGAGTGATGCTCACCGTAAACAACATAATTTTTTTCTATGAAGGATAAAATTCTATATTTTTTTTAATTTAGCTTTGTAACTACAATATATAGCACATTCATTTGGTTTCATAGTGTTTTAGTGATTTTTTTTTTAATCAAGTTTTGAAGTCAAACTAATTACAATTTAGACATAGGCGAACTACAAAAAACATAACTTTTTTTGTATGTATCAAAATTCAATTTTTCTTCTTTTACTGGATCAAGGACATCAATACCTAGCCAAAACATTTTTTTCAATTTTTTTAATAATCTACTATTTTTCCACATGTACAAAACATAGAGCTTGATTTTTGGTGAAAACCCTACATTCACAAGAAATAAAAAATAAATATAATAATCAAATTAAATATATTTAAAATTATACTTTTTTGGAAGCTTATAATAAGGACTATATGTGTACAAATAATAAATTTTAAATGAATTCATTTGATCACCCAAAATGTAAATCAAAAGTGGTTTTTTATGAACATTTTGATAGGTGTAAAGGAGACTTTGTTATAGGTATGGTTTAAAACTAGCGGGGTTCTATCCAAGGGGGTTTGATCTAAGGTGGTTTGATCAAACCCTCTTTAATTAGAATCTTTTAAATGGAACCTTTCAAGGCTTAAATCATTATATTTTCTAAAAATATGTCATTTCAGCAAAAACTAGGATGTCCCAAAAAGTGTAAACCACTATTGTGGGATCACCCTTTTAATCTTTCTCCTAAGATCGTGTAGGTAAAGAATGCAATTTTCAAACTTTGAAATATAAAGGTTAATTTCTAGGCTATAGATTTTTTTTATAAAAAAATTGGGTGGCCCTACATCACTTCTAGCTATACTTATTTTGTATATTTTTTCAAGCTCTATAAGTTTATTAAAAAGAGGGGGTCCAATTTCCTCTTGAATCAAAATTTATGGCCTCTAAATTTTTTACCTCCTACATTAGAAATGTAAAAAAATTTCAAGACATAGAAAAGAGTTGTAAGAAGGAGTTACACTTGTTGACTGACTTGTTATGAGTGTTACAATACATCATAATACATCTTTTAATATAGATAATGAAGCCAAATAAAAATTCCTAATTTGGTGAATGATTTATGATATGTTTATGATAGGTGGAAGGAATATGTTATTTTTAGTTTGTGAACTTATCTTGAGATTTGTGTTGGATTTCTAACTAGGTATTTAGGTGTCACTTTTTGGGGTGGTTTTATCTAATATTTTTTTAATTTAAACCTTTTATGGTTTTGTGTACTATTTCTCCTATTTAGGGGAGAGGGACCTATAGCGAAGCACCTTAACTTCATGCTTCTCAAAATCTTACATGGAAACTTCAAATCACTCTCAAATTTGTACAACAATTTATTTGGCAACTCATGTGCTTATATATTTTGTTTTAGGGCCAAATAATCAAATATGATGTCACATCAACATGCTTTTTGTTGAGGTATCCAAAAAGACCCCCAAAAATGTGAGACCAATAGTTGTACACTAAGTCATGTTTTATTGGTGTGCCAATGTGGCATCACATGATTTGTCATTTTGTATATTTTATGCATAAAAAATTTTTTACAATTGAATATTAAGGTGCTCCACTATGGGGCCCAATGAGGATTACTTCTATCCCCACTATTGGACCCCGCTCCACTATGGGCCCCTCTCCCCTATATGATGTTTGAGATTGAGGTATTGATAGTGAGCTTGTAGGTACTATTTTACAATCAAAATTATTGTCGATCTCTAGTTTATGATACTCCTATAAAGTATTTTTTTATAAGTGTATTGTAAGTATTTTTTATTACTTAATAATATATTGAACTTATTTGGAGTGTGGACTTTTCTCCTTAGAGGGCTTTCCCATATACACATGTGTGTTGTGGTATGATTTTAATTTATGTTTTATATGTGTTTTTCCTTTCTACAATTGTAAAGATATAAAATTTACAAGTACTTTCCTCTAAGATTAGTATAGGAAGTATTTCCACATACATTTCTTTATTTAATAATATGCTTGATAGAGTTTAGAACCTGAATATATCTTTGGACTAAGAATAATGTATTATTGTGAACATATGTGACTAGAATGTTATGAATTTTTTTTTTAAAACAAATACAAAATGAAGGAAGGTTTTTTTATGGAATATTTATCTTACAACCTAGATGCTCTTGGATTAAATGCATTTCATTTTTGTAGAAACATTTACCAAATGAGTAACTTTAGACTCTTTATAGGAATCGTGTGTTTGTGCAAAGTTTCATATTTATAGATATTATGGGGTCTTGTTCTCTACTTTAGATCCCAAGAATTTTTGGCATAAATTACAACTTTAGAAGATGATGAGCTTTGCTTCACTTTATACACCAACTTCAGTAATCACTCATGATATTAACACAAAAGAGAATGTTACTATAGAGGAAGATAATTAACTTTAAACTGATTTAGAGATTATTTGGAATCTCACCTTAGACTTAGGGGTGATTTCCACTTGTGCAACGATTGAAATCAAATAGACATTATATTTTCTATAAAATATTATATATTATGCTTACCTATGATTATGGGGATTAGTTATAGTTTAAATTATAAGTTAACTTTGATATTAGTGTTTAAACTCTTCATAAATCGCATTCTTATATGAGGGGGAATAGTTGTAATTATAAACATATAAAGTGTTATGACTCTCATAGGTCTTGTACTCTATCTAAAATCCAAAGTCCTCTTGGATACAACTTAAATCCTTGAATATGATGATCTTTGCTCAATTTTATGCAACCACATGAGACAACACCCCTATTAATAATGGAGAGAGAATGTTGGTAAAGAGGAAGAGAATCATCCTTAAATTGATTTAAATATGATTAGAAACCCATCTAATGCTCAATAATGAAGGTGGTGATAGTGATGAATATCAAGGAAACATTAATTTTGTATATTTTTTATATCTTATGTTCTAACTATGATTATGAAGATTAGTCATGATTTAAACTATAACTTATATTTGATGTTAGTATTTATAATTACGAATTGACACTAATTATATTTCTCATGTTATGTCAACATTATGGTATCTTTGCTACTTATATAATTAGTTTCTTCAAAATTTTATTGATAAAATTTATTTCAATTTAAATAAACATTCAAATATATTTAAACTTTGAAAAGTATAATTGAGTTTTTTTTATCATCATCATAGTATATTGTGAATTTCAAAAATACAATTGATTTCTTTTATTATCATCATAGTGTATTATGAATCTTTCGCCCATTCTAAATTGAATTGAAGGACATATAAATGTTAAAGTTTTTACTTAAACATCATTCCATTTAATGATCAAACAATCAATTATAACTTCACATATCATTCACTTTAAAAAGTAATAAATATAAAAATTTATCTTGTCGAACATTTTCCTAATTCTTATTCAATCGTTTGTCTGATCAGTTCTTTCTTTTATGTTAGTGATGCCTTCGTCATTCGCTTTATATGTAGTATTTTATAGTTCAGAAGTTGATCGTCCATTGCGTAGCCGAGGTGATAAGTAAAACCAAATCCATCCTTGGTTTCTTTTCTTTTTTCTTTTTAATTCCACTGTCCGGTTGTCTAATGCGGAACAGAACATAGATGTTGGTTTGTTTACAACAGTTGATTCTTTGTCAGAACAATTCCAGTAAATATATTCAGACGAAATGCCACTACCGCCCATAAAATACAATGCGGCGGCCATAAGCTGGCAACAGATTCTTTGTATCCTATTCGATAGAACACAAGCAATTGCATCCAAAAAGAGCCATGCATACGTCACAGATTCCTTACAGAAGAAGAAGATAGCCATTAGAGCAATTATTCTGAAGGAACATTAGTTGTATCAGTTTGAGCATGACCTGCCTTGTTCTTATATTTCCCAATTATTTTGTTGGTGATATGAAATCCGAGACAGCTTAAAAAATGAATTGTAGGCTGGCGTTCTTGACGCTTTGTTTTGGCAGAAACAAGGCTGGACTAAGTAGCAGCCTAATGATTGTTCATTGCTTTGTTTGGGCATCAGTTTTAAATTGAATTCTCCATTACCCAAGAAAGAAATGATTCATTCAGATTCTCTGATATTTTAGTGGGTGTTGGGAGGATACGTCAATCGGAATATGAATCTATTATGCGGTAATTATTCGTTTAAGGTAGTCATCAAATTTATTTTTTAGATGACTACAGTGGGAACTGTTACATCATGTATTTGTTTTTTAAGCTGCGTATCTCCGGTTAGTGAGCATAAAATTTTGGTGATGGGAAGTTGATTCAGATGAGTTCCCTGGTGAGGAACAGTCATGACCGTGACGTGCGAATGCGGCCAGTCACTTTAGGTCTGGGAGATCGACATTGTTATACGACGTAAATTATTTTAAGTTTTTTATAAGATAGCGTAAAACTTTTGTCCCTATTATGACGGAGACACCAATAACTTTTTTAACATGGTCTGGATTAAACAAACATCTTTACGAATATCCACTATAGGATTCACTTTCTATTTGTATGGAAAATAAATACATTACAATCAAAGTATACATTTTATAACTGAACTATTGTGTAGACATATGAACTATTGTGTAGACATATACAAGGATGGCTTGCATATAAAAGAAAGATTGAAGCCAATCCAAATCATATCATCGTTTTTTCTTATAAGACATTAGGATCTTATGATCTTTCTCGAGTTTTTTAGGCTACAATTTTTTAGATAACACTTTGATCTAAGCAATATCTTCCTTGTCAAATTCTAAAGAGGTCAAAGAAGCAGAGAGAGACTAATTTATTTGATCTAAAAGTGATTTATCAAGACCCTATTATTCAGCATAAGTCGTCTTGCCAAGAATTCTTGTCCACATTGAATAGATGAGGAATCAAAATGTGAACCTCATTAGCTTTGGTTAAAACCCTTTAAGAATTAGATGAAGACATATTTAGTAGACCCTTTTTTTAGCAAAAGAAGAATTAGAGAGAGTAATGGATTCTACCATGATATTACCACCTTTAACAGATTCCAATAGAAGCATACGAAGTGAAATATATTGATATTTAGACAATATTAGGCCTCTCTTTAATATGATTGCATCCACCTTTTCTCCTATAGAAATATTCTGGAAATGAGCCTTAGCAAGGGAATTCACAAAAAATTTCTCCATCTAAGTTTGAACATTAGTGGCATTGTATATGATCTTTCTAGATAAAAATTCAAGAGAGGAGCAAACTAAATCATCAAAATATTATGGTTCTAACTATTACTAGATAAATGTCTTATACAAGCTCCTTTCCACCAAAGTGTAATCTTAAAGGAGAAAGTTTAATGGCATTATATGTCACATCTATGTGACCTAGCTAAAAGCAGTTATAGTAATATAAAATATTTTCTACCTACAATCACACCTCATCAAGAAAACCTATCTATATATCTATTTCTACTTGTGTTCAAGTCACCATAAAATGAATGAGTCCATCTTTCACTAGGTTAATAGACATAAATCTATCTAGGATATTTCGAGCACTTTGGAAACATTCAAATCAACCCAAAACCATAGAAAAAATAGGGTAGCCAAATGCAATTTGGCATAACTAAAAAAATATTTGTACTAAAGTTGAAGTCTAGATGTTATACTAAGGTTTTATAAGTAGCACATGACTATATAAAAACCAAGGCTATTAACAAAAAATTAAATCTCTATATTCCTTAGATATTAATAATAAAATGAAGAATCCTTGGGTGATTAGATAAAATTTGATAGTTTCTTTAAGATAAAAATTTCATGCATTTATGATATAAGTATGCAAGTTAATTAGGCTAGGCCAAAAGAAATTGAACTTCCAAATTGATCCATGTTTGGAGTATCGTTCTTCTTCAAACAAGACATATTTCCCTAAGGAGACGATTAGATGTTACCTAGAATAAGGTATCATATCCATCTTCAATTGCAAATTATTGACCACTACCTTTGTTGTATAATATGTATTAACATTTGCCTTGACTACATGATCAAGAGAATGCTAGTATTGTAAATTCCTTTTTAATACTTGATGCTCACTAGAGATTTTTATATATTTAAATGAAACATGTCTTTAACAGTGTTCCTTGAGACATACAAGTGATTTTCAACATATCTACCATATTTTAACATACAGTGATTGATTTGTAGGCACATCTATAATAAGAATCAAGAGGCCCAAAATCAAAAAACTCAAGGCATAATCTTTAAAATTTTAAGAATCACGGCCTTTTCTTGTATAATGCATTCTATTATTAAATTATCTTACATAGTTTTCTACCTTATTGTCTATAGATTATTGAATGGGAAGTCTCATTGAAAAAGCCTTTAGGCCCTTGTGGAATACCAATATATTTCCTACAATGCATTTAGGTGTAGCAAAATGATAAAACAATCAATAAAAACCAAACTTAAATTAATATGAGCTACTATAGTAAATAAAATAAAAATTAGAATGTTCTTAGCTCTCAATATTTCTCTAGGGAACTACCATTTTAAAATAATAATATTGTACTTTTTCCTATCAAATTGTGATGTTCAACTATTTCATAAAATCTAAGACTAATAAGGACTAGGTCATAGTTCATTAAATAGACACTATCTATGTGTGGTTATGTCCTCAATTGAAAATTATTTAATCATCTTTAATTTCACTTTCACTTCTACCTACTTTTAAGATAAATGAGATGTTGAGAAGCAACATTAGAATTTATTATATGTAGAAGGAATTAAAAAAAAATCCTAATAGTGATTCAAACCCATATGTGAGTATCATAATTATAAAAGATACTTTAGGGTGAAAGTTCAAAGCTAGCACCTTCCAAGATAGATGTAAGATTTGGATATGGATATATCCACCCAAACTCAAGATAAATAAAATCAAACACAAATAATTAGAAGACCAATCTGAAATAATAATGCTATTATATTCAAGATGCATGCACAAAAGAGATGCTCAATAATGAGTTATAGTGGGTATTTATAAGATATGCCATCAATATATGTGAATGTACACCCAATGTGGGATAAAGGAGATAGAATCACATGTGTCCAAAATATCTCCACTAAACTAGGATAGTGTAAATCACATGTGAAATCTACCCAAATAGATATCTACCTATGTAAGCTTATGCTATCCTAGGTGCAAATATGTAGTAAATTAACTAAATTTGTAAGGGGAAAAAATGCACTAAAAGCCCCCATAAGAATAGATTAGGTGGATAAGAAAGGAAATATATGAATAGGTCCTAAAAATTGTGTAGAAATGTTAGATGCTATACAAAATGGTCCCCTTAAAAAGAAGAGAAGGAGAAAATTGGCAGAACAAAACTCTCCCCCTAGAAAAGACAAAGAGAGAAGGTATAGGTGACCCCCCTCAAAACAAGTGAGAAGGATAAAATCCTATATGAGGTAAAAATACCTCATAAAATAAAGAGAATAAGAGAGACCATGCAATTTTCCCACAAGTAACCTCTTATGCCAATGGTAAATGCTCGACACTAAATGCTAAATATGGTCTAGGATTGTTAAAGATTGTTCTTTCCCTTAGGAAGAAATAAGGTCAAACATGTATGCAAGGCATCTTCCCATTCATAAAATGAATATGAGGGATGAAACATCATAATATATAATTTATTTAGAAGTTTCCCAGATGTCCCCATGTTGGTGTCAAGAGCAATTAGATTAGGAGTAGCAAGCCTAACTAAAAAAGTGACAATTCAAAATATATGTAGAACAAGATTAAAAAAATATGGGTAATCCTCAAAATGTTGGTCAAGGATCTCTATTCCAATGCAACACTATGAAAAAAAATTAAAATATGAATAAGGTATCATGCATTATTTAGGTATAGTAACCATGGATTTATGGTGTTCACAATAGTTGGTACAATTGGATAAATGAGAATTTGGTACTCTAATAGAAAGTGTCAACATAAAAAATGAATAAGTTAGATAAGTAGATTATTATATATCTATAAAATTTATCACTATATAAGTAGATTTAGGTGGAGAAAGAACAAGAAGGTTTGAGTGTGTAGTGCAGGAAAATGTAACCCTTTGCATTTTCTCACTTGTTTAGGCCCTCCTAATTTAAATTGGACTTAATATTGCCTTAATTTAGTGTTGTTAAATGTACTTTATATTTACACACTTATTTAGGCCCTCTTAATTAAATTGAGCTTAATTATGCCTTAATAATCCCTTTAATTCATTTACAGTCCTAATAAATTACATTTTCCAAAGGGGAAACCCGACAATAATTAATGCCTAAACATAACACTTTACCTTGAGCAATGTGTGTTCCAAGTATGGAGACCTAGGACCCATTCGCCCATGGGCGAATGGGTCCTCCCTAGAACTTTGGACCTAAATGTAAATTATGTTTTTGGCATTATTTTAATGTCTTCAATTCCATAATTCAATGTCAGCTTTTGATATTTGAATTTCTAGAAATTAAGGATACATACCTATAAATACAAGGTTATTTCACTAAGTTTCACCTAGAATTTTCAAGTGAGAAAAACTATAGAAAAGTTGATTATCAAGGGTATTTAAGAGCTGATATAACAGAGATTTATTGCAACAATCAAGATCTATTCATACATTTTTCAAAGTCTTTTTGCATCATGCATGTTTTTTGGAGCTAACATTGTGATGTAGGTTTCAAGATTCAAGTCAAGCATTTCAAAGCATTAAATTCAAGTGTCAAGATCCATATCCAATTCAGCCATTTCACACAAGTTGCAAACCTCCTAAGATCTCCATTATCAAGGTTTCATTCAGGGTTTGTTGAGTGGTAACATAGCTTTGTTCATTCTCCATTCCCTCTTTCATTTCATTATTTCATTTCAAGGATTGATTACCAAAATAGGGTTTGACCAAGGCAAACCCCTATTCGCCCAAAAACAAAGATTTTTCTCTCTTGTATGTGTGATTGCAAATTTAGCTTGAAGAAGACTTAAGACCTTTTGAAGAGCAAGATTTATAAAGTTCTCAAAGTTGTAAAAAGTTATCAAAGTTGTCGATAAATCATAGAATCTAACCTACAAATCAAATTTTCAACTTTCTAACACTGAAACCTGGACAAATCAAAAGTTATAGATCTGCACTAGAGGCTCCTAAGAGATTGTTGAAATCCATGTACTTGGACCCATTCGCCCATGGGTGAATGGGTCCCAAATCAACTTCCAAAAAGTATTTTTGGTGACTATTACACATGTTTCTACCCTTCTCAGATCTACATTTTGTTTTCTGGTTCTACAAATATTGAGCTTAATCTTCAAGTTTCGAGTGTTAGATTGCATTTTGGAGTTGATTTGCTATTTTGAGTTTTTCTCCCCAAAGTGTTGTTTGACCTTGACCCCCGTCCTTCAGTCATAAGGAAATCTAAAGATTCTCACTTTGCGTTGGTTCACCTAAGGGTTGATAATAAATTCATTGTGGGGATCTCATTTCCTAATAAAATAAAGGAAAATAGGTTCATCATATCATATTTAATCAGCATATTTAGTCCCCCCCAAAAAAACCCTATTTTTTGTTGTTTTGTTTTGGTGAACCCAACTTTTTAGAATCATATCTTGTTGATTTGGAGTCCATTTTCAACCCTTGATCTAGGTTTCTCATTCATTTTCATTGCATTGTGCATTGATTTGCATCTCATTTAGGGTTGTTTTCTTGCATTAGTTTGCATCTCATTTAGGTTTTAGGTTTGCATTTTTCCATTCTTTAAAATTTGGAAAATTCAAAAAGATCAGTCTTTTTGCAGTGTTTACATAACCTTGAATCATCAATCATTTACATTACAAAATTGAATCAAAATTGTGTCTCAAATTAGGTCTTTTTGCTTATCATTTAGCACTATTTTGCACTTGCATTTGTACCTCATTTTACAGAAATATAAAACTGTAACTTACTATCTAAAAATAACACCTAAAAACCATAGAAATCATCTCAGAAACTTGTAAATGAATTTTTAAAAACCTTGAAGTGAGACCCATTCTCCCATAGGAAAACGAGTCCCTGATCAGGGCTTTTCCTGAAATTCTGAGTATTAAAATCACTAATTCTACCTTCTATGTTTCTATATTCATTCTACTATTTCAATTTCCTAAATTTTTGTTATCTAAAATTGTTCATATTAAGCATAATTTGTCAAAATCAGTGCATTTTTTGAGTTTAAAATTGCATCTAAAAGACATCATTTTCAAGTTTTTGCATAGCATAATAAAAAATTTATCTTGTTTAAAATCTGAAAATTGCTTTTACATACTTGCATTGCACTTTACATTCTAGTATATTTCATTGCATTTTACCTCTTATCCATTTTGGGTGCACCTTGGGTTTTTGAAACTTGTATGAGCTTCACAACTAAGTTTCCTATTGACAATACTATCATGAGATGTAGTTCAAGACTCATGTCATCCCATGATATATCACTCATCGTGGGTCTTGGGTTCTCTAACTCTTTCACTCATAGTGTTGACACTAGTCAACCCACTATGGATCATACCCTTAATACTTCATTTCCCATGACTTCCCTACCCACACCTAATGTGACTAATGTTGATACAATGATTGCTAATGTCCCTCATGAAAACCTTAAAAGAATGGATGAATAAATTGATAAATTGAAAGAATTTGTGAGTTCTTAACACATTACTAGTTGTTCCATTCATATGATAGATAACATGAGAAAAATGTTTACCAATGAAAAAGGAATAGAAATTTTGTGCAGCCTTTCTCACATCATTAATCATCACATAAGAAATAAGGAGAAGCATACTATAAATCATTTGGTCAACTTCATTCAAGTTCAACCTCATAAGGGCCTAACTAAAATGTTGCTTGGCATTGCTTTCTCACAACATGACATAATTAAACATGCACTCGATGGTCTTGTTTACATAGCTGGAAGAATCAATGACAAACCTACTAATGGGATATTAATTGATCATGTTTGTGTAGAGAATGTGATCACTAAAGAATTCCTATTTGTGCATGAGCTTTATCAAGATACTTATGAAAAATCGAAAGCATGGATCAAAACACATAATGGTTTTTCTTGCCCTACAATAGGTTCAATAACTCTTCCTTTAAAATTTGGACCAAAATAGTTAAGTGTCTCATTTTCCATCATCCCATCATCGGACCAATTTCATGTGAAGTTAGGCTACCCATGGCTTCACTCCATGAATTTTGTCCTATCAGTTGTGCATAAATGCTTAAAGTTTCCATTTGGAAATGAGATCTTTACTGTGCATCATAGTGGCTTTAATCATGTGCCTTCTCATGGGAATTTCTCATTGGATTTATTTTTTCCCAAACCTATGAAACCTATTAGGCCTCATGAGAACTTCTTTTTCAAATCCTATCAAAAATTTAAGGCAAAATGTATAGCAAAATTATCCCTTAAAAATATGCTTCAACTCACAATTGAGCCTCCTATCCTTGATGAGACTATGATTGAACCATTTAAAGCCCTTCCAAGTAACCAAGACCAAAACATAGCAAATCCTCCACCTATTTCCTATAATATATGTGTGAGATAATCAAATAAGTCCCATTGTGCTCCTAAAATCAAACAAGTTTATAAAGCTAAAGAGAAAGTGGTTGAACAACCTCCCATGGTTCCTTTTGTTCCTCCCCTAAGGGAAAAAAATAAACCTATGGTTGATAAACCCACTCCTACATAATCACAACTTAAAAATTGAACAAAAAGGAACCAAAATGCTAGAGAGCATAGGCATAGACTTCATACTAAATTGCTCGTTTGTTACAAGCAAAAGAAGAAATGAACAACATAGTAAATCATGTAATCCAAACTTACCTCAAGAAATACATGATGATTCTCCACCTTTGCCAAAACAAGAAAATCCTAAACTTCAAACACAACAAGAACAAGAACCTTCCATGGATATTATCATTAGACCTTCTGTTGTGATTAACTTGGATGATGACAATGAAATTGCAAAAATTGATAAGGAAGTGCATAAAGAGTTAAATTTATTGTTTTCCTCTTCCATGAGCTTAAATGATAAAAACTGTGATGATCCTCATAAAAAGAGTGATTCACCACGTGTTGAACTTGGTGCTTATCCTAGTTTGGCACTTGGCGTTGTTTGTTTGGCTAGTTGTCTACCTTCCACATATGATGAACAAGATTGGGATGCAAACAACCTGCTATAGGTTAACTCGTATGTGCCTTACTAGTCTTGTCTTTTCTTTTTTCATGTTCTTTATGTGATTGCATGTGTATAATGTGAACCTCTATACTATTCTATTTGATGTGTCTTCATGTTCATTCCTCTATTTGTATCTATATTCTTCTATAGTCATAAACCTTTATCTTTCCTTTTATCTTGTGGTTTCCTTGTGGGGATGATGCAAGGTGTCGAGACATTTAGGTCTCTTCCATGTTGACCCAAAAGGATTTTCTTTTTTTTCGCTCTCTATGTGTCATTCTTCCTGTTCCATGGAATATTTAGGGAATGATGACATTTTTGAGCTCTATAACCTCATTGTAGCAAAGACATACGCTGACCCTAAATCCGTGGATCCCTTATGTGTGATTTTGGAATTTCATTTTTGGGGGAAACCCCTTTCTTTTTTCATGATACAGCTTCATTTAGAGATATATGACTTGGCATAAGGCTTTCCAAATAATCTCTCATGTCTCCTTTATTGTTAGCGTTTATAATTTTCTACCTTAAAGTAATTGCTCACAGGATGGTGTTAGCAATTTCTTTAAAGTAGGGGCATACATTAGCATTATCATTTTTGGAGATCTTAAACTATATCCTTATGTTTCATTGAGTGGTTTTATTACTTCTTGCAACGCGTCTTCTTCTTGGTGGATTCATTGGGTTTGATGTCCTCTAAGAGTGTGACCTTTCTTGGCATACAACTTTCCTCTTAGTGGTGATGCTATGCGTTGCATTCCCTAAGTTGTGAATCTTTTATCCTAGACTTGTCCTCACTTGGAGACATTAGGCAAGATGTTCCCTAAGAGGAGACCTTACATGAACTAAGAAAAACCCCTTTGAACATGTCTTAGCCTATTTGCATTTTTTGTTCATAAGTTCTTAGCATAATGTAGCTTGCTAACCTTATGAAGCTTGAAGTTACAACTCTTTGCATGGCCACCAAGCATAACACACTTTGCTTGCCTATGGTGCCTTGTTTTTTCATAAGTGTTTAACTTAATGCAGCTTGCTAAGCCTTATGAAGCTCGAAGTTCATATTGTGTGGTGCCTTATTAAATTTATCGGATGTATAAATTTGGTATGGTATGGAAGCCTAATAACATTCTCTCATTTTCCACCCTTGAGGGCTCACCTAGTGGAAAACATATTTCACTATCCCATGGGAGCATGCATTGTTGTTTGCATAGTGGACAACGAGTTCCACTTGTAAATATTTTTGGAAAAATAGTTGAGGTATGTTCCACATCACGTTGGATAGTCAAGGCTTGATCCATACCTTCTTCTTTTCATTTTTCTCTTTCTTTGAGTCGTTGACATTGTCTAATTGAGTATCTTGTCATTGCTACATATGTATATATATGTTTAACATAGGTATGTGTCTCCTTGTGCCTTTGTTGGTTTTTCACAACACTTAACTTTGAAATATGTGTGTCCTAGGTAAGTGACCTAGGACCCATTTTCCATAGGGCGAATGGGTCCTCACTTAGATCTATGACCCTATTTTTACATAATTTTTAACACTGACCAATATGTGTCCTAGGTAAGTGGCCTAGGACCCATTTTCCCTATGGAGAATGGTTCCTCACTTAGACCTAGGATCCCCCTTTGAAATATGTGTTTGGCAGTATTTTAATGATTTCAAATTCACAATTCAATGTCGGCTTGTGATATTTGAATTTCAAGAATTAATGATGAGATATGTATTTCACTATGTTTCATCCTAAGAATTTAAGGTTTTCAAGTGTTCAAGTCCTAATAGAAATTTTATGAGATCAAGAGCATTTTCAAGGCATTTCAAGGGAAAATTTGTAGAAAGATTATTGCAGCAATCAAGATTCCTTGGATCATGTCAAAGATGTATTGCATCATGCAGCATGTTGTTTGAGATAATATGGTGATATAGTGTTCAAGATATAATCAAGCATTCAAAGGAATTTTTTCTAATAAAGTTTCATGATCAAGATCTACATTCATTGAGGCCACTTCATGCTAGTCTGCAAATTTGTTATCCAAGGTTTCAAATAAGGTTTGGTGAGTTGTTACATAGATTTGTTCATTCATCATTCTTTCATGCTATTTCATTTCATTATAAGGTTTAATTACCGAAATGGGGTTTGAACAAGGAAAACCTCCATTCACCTAAAAAACAACATTTTTCTCCCTTTGATGTGTGATTGCAAATTTTAGGTTGAAGATCCTTTGAAGAGAAAAATTGAAGAAAGTTACAAAGTTGAAAAAAGTTGCAAGAAAAGTTGTCAAATCATAGAAACTCCTCTATAGATTTTATTTCTAGTTGTTCGAAAGTGAACACCTGGAATCTGGAAGTGCAGACCTAGCAGAAGAGAACCCAGAAAGCATTTTAAAAATCCCTACTCAAGTTCCATTCACCATAGGGTGAATGAGTCCCAGTACAACTTTTGAAAATAGTATTTTTTGAGAGGTACACAACATTTTCTATTCCCAGATCTACCAGAAGCTTAATTTTTTCTATAGTATTATGTTTTATCTACAAAACCCACTTTTTACATTTCTTAAATGAGATCATTTGGTATTTTTAATCCTTCTCCCAAGACCCTTGTTCAATCATTTTTGTCAAAAGTTATCTTAGGAAACTTTGCAATAGTTTTTGAGATCAGTTTTAAGTGTCCTCCACTCATACGATTTGTGTGAAATAAATTACATCTCTTAGCCTTATGGTTAATCTACTTAGAATTGGTCTTACATTTTAGTTTTGAGTTAATTTACTATTTTTAATGTGTCTCCCAAAAGTGTTGTTTGTCCTAGACCCCCGTCCTAACACAAAAAGGGAAATTGCAAGATTCCTTAAAGAATTCACTCACCTAAGGGTTGAAAGTGGATTTTTACTTGAGGGATCTCATTTGTTGAATGAAATAGAAGAATAGGTGAGTTCATTTTACTCATTTTGACCTTTCCATTTATATAGTAAGTTTGGTGAAATATCCCAAATTTAGTATAAAACCTTGTGTAGTGAACCTAACCTCATTTTTCTATGTTTCAAGGTTAAAGAAGACTTGAAGACCTTTTGAAGAGAAAGATTTACAAATTTGTCAAATTTTTCGACAAATCATGGAATCTAACCTACAGATTAGGTTTTTGACAAGTTCTGACACTGAAACTTGGACAAATCAAAAGCTACAAATCTGCACTAGAGGCTTTTGAGAGATTGTTGAAATCCCTGTACTTGGACCCATTCGCCCATGGGTGAATGATTCCAAGATCAGCTTCCAAAAATCACTCTTGGTGACTAGTACACATGTTTCTACCCTTCTTAGATCTGCATTTCATTTTCTGGTTCTACAAATATTGAACTTAATCTTCAAGTTCCAATTGTTAGATTGCATTTTGGAGTTGATTTTCTATTTTTAGTTTTTCTCCCCAAAGTGTTGTTTGATTTTCACTTGAGGATGATTTTTATTTTTACTATTTTCATTAGAGGATGATTTTATTTTTACTATTTTCTTGATTTTTTGATTTTTTTGATTTTTTAAAAATTTTACCCTCATGTTGAACCACCTGGTGGTACCGATGTAGAGGCCACTGTCATAATGTTCCAATGGTATCCTACTTGAAGAAGTTGCTTTGCTAAGATACACACACTTGAATTCAACTTTGAAGAACTCTAATCTACCTTATCGGTACTAGAATTAACCTTGTCTATGTGCACACATCGCAATAAAGTGCCTTAAAAACCCTTATGACAAAGAGTAGCTGCCAACACACGATCAATGTGATAATTGGATATCATGGATGGAGTGTATGGTGTCATGCATTATGGAATATGAGATGAATTGGTTGATAGTTTGGAACCTTTAGCTCTCCAAACTTGGGAAGATGAGCAATGATGGATAGACACGGAAGTGTGCGTGGAATTAGGACCAACTTTTTGATATATTTTGTATGTTGCTTGAGAATCCTACTTTTTTCTTTGAGGAAATCTTTGATGGATACTTTTCCCTTTTTATTTTTCCCCATAGCTTCTTTGACCAATGGAGTATGATTGGGATGATTTTCTTTTGTATTCTTTGGTATCCATTTATATTTGTTTTGTCCTTTGTGCTTTACTACTTCACTTTATTTGGTGATCTTCTCTTTGCTTTGATAGGAATATCTCCTCACATTGGTCCCATCATGTGTATGAGATGGTGGATAGATGACAATTCATGATACAACTAGTTGTAGTGTTGATAGTATTTTTATCATAAGGATCTTGAACGTGCCCCTTATGTTGACGTTTGTATTAGACAAGATTTCCCTCGACGTTGTGAAGGTATTAACAATACCTAGCTCTTTGCCTTGATAACATATTTTTTGATCCATAGCCACTGAGTGTGACTTGTCATGAACACCTGATACTACTATGGGTCCCACTATTCAAGAATATTAATTGTTTGATGTGATCCTATGATGTACCTTTGTTTATTGATTCTACTTCAAAAGATGTTAGTGAATTGATTCATAAGATATCGATGATGCACCATCACTGTAATAATCAAGGATCTCAATCGTTGCTTGCTCTTATGTGGGAATATCAAGAGTGGAAGACCATTGTTTTGTATGAAGAATGTCTATATGTCCATCCAAAGAAATCATCCCATTAGTGGGATTTGGTGTATCCTAGAATTTTTGGAAGGATTAGAGAATGCTCAATAAGTCATGATAATTCTTTGGGGATTTGATCTCTTTAGCATGACTTGTGGTTGATAACAGATTACTCTCATCACTATGTTGTGGGGGAATAGTATCTTGATATTGACTTAGTTCAGAGTAACTTTTGTTATCCTCTAAACTATCTTCTTGACATGACCCTTGGGTGGATGATGTATCATTGATAGGAGAATCTTCACAGGATGAAAAGTATATGGATGCAGCATGAAAAACTTTTTGTTGTATTGGGACTTCCTCAATGAGGCCAATTATGGAGTCATACGAAGTGGTAATGTGGCTATCTGAAAGATACATGATACCATTTTGATATGAAATATTTCTAGGCACTGGTGATTGATCTTGAATTTTTTTTAAGAATGTTTCTTGATGCTTTTTTGATTCCTCTTCATGTGATGGATGAACGACATAAATGTGTGCTACCATAGTATCGTGGATATGGTTTGTTATGAGAATTTGATGCCTCTCTTGTATCTTTTGCTTTCCCATGATCAGGCATAGGGGTTTTATAGATTTGCAAGTCTTGATTCCCATATTGTTGATCAACCTCAAGGTCTTTTTGTTCAATAAGATCTTGAATAAGGTGTTTGAGTCAAAAATAACCTTGAGTATTATGACCTTTGTTTTGGTGAATTTCACAAAAATGATCTTCTCTATAGCTAGGAGGTTTGATTTGTGGCTTTTGATAGCTACAGAAATTTGGGAGTGTGATAAGGTTAGCTTGTATACACATCTTCAAAACTACGTCTATGGGTTCCCCTAAGGGAGTGCATTTTTGTCTAGGTGCATTGTTATGTGTTCTTTTTAGTGTCCTCTAAGTATTGACAGCATTGATCATTGATTGATTATTTTTTGGTTGTATGTTTATTTGTTGTGTGTTTTTTCATGTGTTCCTCACTTGAATGTTTGTTTGTGGTGGGGAATTCATGACTATTTTCTCATTAACAACACCATCATTGGTTACATTTTTATTCTTGGCCCACGTGCGAGTTTTTTCATTATAGCTTGTTGATGGTCTATTGTCTTGGTATATGGGTGTGTGTCCTTGAGTTGTAAGGGATATTTCAATGTTGAGATCCTTGGGGATTAGTTGGTCATATGTCATAATGCATTGCATTTTTAGATGGAAGGATAATTCCCCTTCAAGGTTAGAGATGATGGTTTTGATTTGTTGTTCCTCTGGCATGGACCATTTTCTTTTGTTGGCTCTGAATCTCCATCATTATAAGAAAGCTACAAATGTCTCTCCCTTGGATTGTTTGAGCTCAGATAGTTCCTCTAGGCTTACCTCCATGTCTAGGTTAAATGAGTAGTTTTATATGAATGGGTCCACAACTTCTTGGAACTTTTTGATTCCAGGAGGTAAGCAGGAGAACCATTCCATTGTGGGACCAGCCAAGCTTTGAGGGAAGAGTTGCATCAGATAAGAATCATCATATGCTACTTCCATGCAATGTACGTGAAATTCTCTGATATGATCCTTAGGATTTCCTTTCCACGGTATTTTTCAAACTTTGGTATTTTGAATCCTAGTGGGAATGGAACCATAGTGATGTTCTTATTGAATTGATAGCTTGGGCACAAATCTTGTTGGGTGTATGTTTTTTTTTCTTTTCTAGATTGAATGTCCTATATTTGTTGTGAGACCAATTTGACCTGTGTGGAAAGATCGGTTTATGGATCAGGTGGTGAAATGTATGTGTTTTGAGGTGGTATGGTTTGTTGTGTGAATGATGGTGTGATGTGTGTGGCTTGTTTGTTAAGGTTCAAGGCATTTTTTTGTGGGTTTGTGAAGGGTTGTTAGAAGCCTTGTTGTGTGAGCAATGCTTGTTGGTACGCTTGTTGTTGGGCTTCTTCTTGTTGTTGTGCTAATAGCACCTGTTGTTGAGCATATTGGTGTGCTATCAACACTTGTTGTTGTGCATGTTATTGTAGGGCTTGTTGATAGGCTTTTAGTTGTGCTTGTTGTGCTTGGTATTGAGCTTGTGCTTGGGCTTGGGCCTGAGCTTGCACTTTAGCTTGAGCTTGAGCTTGGGCTGCTTGTTGTGCTTATTATGTTTGAAATTATTTAAATTCCTTTTGATATGCTTGTTGTGCTGCTTGCAACGTGATGCTATACTGATTTATTGTGTTAATATTTTGATGTGGGGGTGGAAGTTTTTGTTGTGATGATATTTTGAGAGGTTCTTGTGGTGGTTGTTGAGGTGGTTTTTGTGAAATGACAAGGGATTGGGTGATAGATGGTGGATTTGGAACCATTCTTAGCCCTTGTGAGACTAGACTTTGGGATGTTTGAGGTGTCGTTGATGATGTGTTTAGTGGTTGAGATGCTTGGGATGATGCCACTTGGTGTTGCGATATCAATGGCATGTTTGGAGGATTTGATGTGATGGATGTGTTGATTTGATTTGTGGTTGGGGGTTTGACTTGATTTGGTTGATTTTGGATTGATGTGTTTAATGAAGCAATTTTTCCTATACCTTGAATTGGTGTAGGTTATGGTGTCATTATAGGGAATTGTGGGTATGTTGTTTGTGATTTTTTCCCTTGTAGATGTGAATATGAAGCTTCAAAGGCACCTACTTTTCCAAATATATCCATTTGTCCTTGTGCGACATTAGGAACACAACCTTTCAAATCTAGGGTATAAGATGGTGTGACATGAAAAGTGGGTTATGCATTCGTGAGTGGTACATATGGATGTAGATCAATTTGGGGGTGTTGGTGTTTGAGATATTAAAGATTGTATTAGCCTCCAAGCTTTGATTGTTGAATAGTGGGTGTTCTTGAAGAGCTTGAAGTAGTGAGCTTCCCTTGGTGATCATGGGTTGACTTGGTGCATGAGATGATGACAGTTGAGAGATAGGTTGGATTATGCTTGGATGAGGGTGTGAATGATGTTTGTGATGTGTTCGCTAAAGTTTGTTCAACAATGGTGCTTACATCAAAATTAAAAGGGAGTTTAGCCCCTTTTTTACCAATGCCAACATGTATTGGTGGGATTTAGTCTCATGACTGTGTTGACAAGTTTGTGAGTTTTTGGATTTTGCACTAATTTGAGCAACTAATCTTAGGAAATCTCTTTGAAGTTTTTTGTGACATCCTCCACTTGACATCCTCCCTCTTGAGTATCTTGAGGTAGTTGAGGGGGATTAAGTGGAGGGTTGGTAGATATTCTTGGATTGAATTCGGTTTGACTCAAATCACTTGTGGTTGATGTTTCTTTTTTTTTCTCCATGATCTTCTTGTGATGTAACCTTGATTGGACCATAAAATTGGGATCAACTTTTAGGAATATGTGGGATGAACCTTTAACTCCTTTGGTTGATCTAAACTTTAGGTACAAAAAAGAAGTTCTAGGATGTGTTTTAGAATCAAATGATGATGATATGGAAAATGAGAGGGTGAATGATATGGATGTTTGAACTTTTGAGAACTTTGGATCAATACTAGACTCTAGGAATTTGATTTTGATTTGTTTTTATTTGGATGATGAACTTGCAAATCCAAAGATGTTAGATGTGATCTTAGGATGAAATTGTCCAAAAGAGGGTGCTATTTTAACTAAGTGTGTGAGAAAGGATTCATTCCCACACACCTAACTAAACAAGATGATTTTGATTTGGTCTAAGTGATTTACCAAAAGTCTAGTATAGATAATTTTTCCAAAGTTCTAAAAGTTGTCTGTGAGATGAATTTTGATAAATGTTTTGATAAATGGAGGTGTTGGTTTTGATCCTAGATGAAACCAGGACTTTGTTTATAAGACCAAGATGTTGAAGAACATGCTAGACCTCTAAAGTTTTCAAATTCTAAAGACCCAATGATTTAGAGAAGTTCAAGATCATGAAAAAAGCCAATGTTTTGACTTTTAAAAAAGGCATACAATTTTGGATTATTCCTTGAGGCATGTATATAAAAGCTCCTAGTCAATCTAGTCATGTTTTGATAGAGTGTCACAAGGTGTTTTCTAATAGCTTTTGACTGTGATTCCTAAGTTTGAAATGATGACATGTAGACCTTCCTTTTGGAATTTTAACTTTGCGAGAAATCATGAGGAAAAAGACGTGTGGGGTTCAATTGTCTTTTTTATCTTGATTAAATGAATTATTTTTACCACATCAACTTGTCTTGTTTTAAGTTTCAAAATAAATGTCTATCTTAGCTCCCTTTCATTCCACAAGGTCCATTATGTGAAAGTCAAAGAGTCAAGGCCATAGTTTCCCTAGGTTGACTTTGGAGAGAGAAAATTGAGATATAAGCCCAAGTATTTAGAAGCCTCTAAGGATAATATCCTTAGAGACAAGCAGTAATAATTGGAATCTTCAAAGGTATTCACTTTTTCCAAAGGGTTTGAAATTTTTATGATTGTTAAATGTTTGTCTCAACATTTTGGAATCAAGCAATTTGTTCAATTAACTTGGAAAATGCACAATCCTAGGCTGAAGAGATACTACTTGTTGAGTCCCCACTTGGATTTCTCCAAACACTAAGACAAAGAGAACAACTAGAGATTTGGTGGCACTGGCTCCCCCTTACATGACACACACTTCTTGGGTGCACCAAATCTCAAACCCCGAAGGATTTTTCTATTTCAACTATGAATAGTGGAATGTGGGGTGGCTTTTAAATGACCGTTCCTACACCAGCAAGCATTAAGGTTTTTGGTCACTAAAAAATTTGGTTCTTAGTAAGGGTTCCATTCAAGGTGGCCATACACGCGGCAAGATTAGCTCAAGATTATTTCAATCAAGAGGCCTCCCAGTCCCTTACTAAGAAAGGATTTTGATGTGTCATGCGGACACTAGGGGTGGCACTTTTTGGTATGACACATCCGCACCTATTGCTTATGACTTTCTTCACAAACACATTTTTATATAATGATTTGAAAGAGCTTGGCTTTAGCTTGTTACCGCTTGCGTTGTTCCCACCTTTCAAAGCGGGGTGATAGGCCCTCTAAAGGTAAATACGAAACCAAGGAAGTATGTTTTTTGTTCGATCTCCTAGGTCACATGACGCAAGGAGATAACATTCACAACACCTTTTCCTAACACTAGCATGGGATTTATTTAAAATCTAAATCAAAATATGTTGGTGGTTATACAAAATGTCAAAGGAATGCCTTTGATTCTCAAGATCGTCGAGTGGCATGAGAGAAGAGCATACGCATTCAATGAAGAAAATTTAAACCACAAGACATGGAAAACACTTGTTAATTTTAACCCTCAAAGAAGAGGTAAGTTCATTTTAAGCACCAAACTGAGGGGTGATCCCACAATATTGGTTTACAATTTCCAAGAGATCCTGATTTTTGTTGAAATCACATACTTTTAGAAAATATAATGATTTAAGCCTTGAAAATTTCCATTTAAATGATTCCAATTGAAGAGGGTTTGATTGAACCACCTTATATCAAACCCCCTTGTATAGAACCCTGCTATTTTTAAACCATACCTATAACGGAGTCTCCTTTACACCTATCAAAATGCTAATAAAAAACCACTTTTGATTTACCTTTTGGGGGATCAAATGAATTCATTTAAAAAAAAAAAATTGTAAGTATGTAATCCTTATTATAAGCTTCTCAAAAAGTATAATTTTAAATAAATTTAATTTAATTATTATATTTATTTTTTATTTCATATGAATGTAGGTTTTTCACTGAAAATCAAGCTCTCTGTTCTGCACATGTGGAAAAATAGTAGATTATCAAAAACAAAATTGAAAAATATCAGTGCACTATATATTGAAGTCCTTGATCTAACAAAAAAAAATGAATTTTGATAAATACAAAAAAAGTTATGTTGTATACAATCCGCCTATGTTTGAACTGTAATTGGTTTGACTTTGAAACTTTATTAAGGAAAAAATGTTTAATAAAACACTATGAAACCAAATGAAATCAATAGACATCATAGTTACAAATCTAAATTTGAAAAAATTAGAATTTTATCCTTCATGGAAAAAAAGTTATGTTGTATACAATGAGCATCACTCCTTAAAAATGGTGTTTACTGAAAAAACCTAGTTTTCAAAGGAAAGGAAAAAAGAATTGCAATATGATTCCAAAAAAATTGAAAAAAATATATTTAGAATCTATAGACAAAATGTCACAAATCACTATTTTGTATCATCTTCAAATTCTTCACAATTTAGCCGCTATAGGTGCTCGAAAGTGAAGATTTAGTTAGCAAAAATATGTTTAATGTCCAGTTTGGCCAAAAATTATAAACCAGTATTGTGGGATCACCCTGAGTGTGAGTTGTTTTGTTCAATTTTATCCCACAAATAAATTTCTAAGTACAATTTTAACCAATTTGAAAAAGATCAAATCAATGATTAATTTTAAACCCAAAATGAAGCTAGTTGTCCTAAACCAGAAAATTAAAGTAGCAAATGGATGCCTTAAGCTATTACAATAAGAATTTAAAAATGATTTTTCAATTCCAATGCCCAATTTTTCCAACTCCAATATACTTTTTAGTTTTCTAGCTTTCTACCTTGCTACACCATCATATTAGTGATTTTTGAAAACCAATGGCTAGCCCACCTATCACAAGACAACATTAATAATTTAGCAATAGTAATAAAGGAATAATAGCATACTTGGAAGCCATAAAATAAAAGTTCTATTAAATGCGACTACCCCAAATTATAACTAAAATTCCGTAGATTGAAGACTATTGTTATTTGTTGTGGCTTGAACTATATTCAAACTAGAACAAAGAAAGAAAAAATAAAAAGTCCACATCAAGAAAGATGTTGTTCCACTACAAATATTTCCACAGTAAGAATAAAAGTAGCTGAGCACCCAAAGCTTGAAGTTAATGTGAACAGAAACTGAGCACCCAAAGCACAATGGGCATGCTAGCCATCCAACAGCAGTGTATTCTCCTCAAACCCGGTAGTATTTAATGCATTAATTATGTTTTCAGTGATTCTGTATCTTCCAGCCGCTAATAAAGCTCAAGAAAGATGTCGCTCCAACAAAGATTTATAGAGTAAATGAATAAAAACCCTGCTTCAAGAAAGATGTCATTTCAGCAAAGATTTCCACTGTAAGAGAATAAAAATCCCACCTCAAGAAAGATGTCGTTGCAACAAAGATTTCCACAATAAAAGTAAAAGTAACTGAGTGCTCAAAGCTTTGAAGTTTATCTGAACAGAAACAAAGACATTGCATTCCTATCTAATGCATTAATCGATATTAAAGCATGCGTAGCCATCTAAATCTTCTAGTGCTTTTTCCTTGAACCGGGTGGTATTGGATGCATTAACTATGCATGTTCAATATTTGTGTACCCCGCGGCTCAAGAAAGATGTCACTTCAACAAAGATTTCCACAATAAGAATAAGAGTAATGCAGCTCCCAAAGCTTAACGTTTATGTGAACAGAAACAAAGACTTTAATACATTCCCATATAATGCATTAATCGATATTAAATTTCCATCAAATGATCAGTTTGGTTTCTGCTAGACTGTAGCTGTGATTAAAGCCAATTAAACCAAGAAAATAAAAATCCCACTTCAAGAAAGATATCGCTCTAGCAAATATTTTGGCAGTAAGAGTAAGAGTAATAGAGCAGCGAAAACCTGAAGTTTATATGAACAGAAACAAATACTTTACATTCCCATCTAATGCATTAATTGATATTAAAAAATCTCACCTCAAGAATGATGTCATGCTAGCAAAGATTTACATAGTAAGAGTAATAGTAACTAAGCGCCAAAAGCTTGAAGTTTATATGAACAAAAATAGAGACTTTACATTCCCATCTAATGCATGAATCGATATTATATATAAACGTAACCAAAGACTTTATAGTCAGGTATCCAATGCATGAATCGATATTAAATAAGAGCAAAGACTTTATATTCCTATCTAATGAATGAATCGACAGAAACAAAGACTTTATATTCTTACTCAATGCATTAATCGACAGAAACTAATCCTTTATATTCCTACCCCATGGTGGGCGCCAAAATGTGAATGGAAATCTACACTAACTAACAATAGATAAAGCACACAAGATTAGCCATTATTAGAAAGCTCAAATAAACCACTCCCTATGAAATTTTTGATCAAGTATAGAGAAGAAAACATGAAATAAAGCATGTAACATAAGCAAATAAACATGTAAATCTAATCTAAATCAACCAAACCTCCATCCCATAGGGGGATTGGTGCTACTTTGATGTGGAAAGTAGCCCTTTTCCCAACCCCTTTGATAAGCTTCCAAGATGTAGATGATTCCAAGTGTGAAATTGATACAAAGTGATAATGGAAACAAACTAAAATGTGAGGAACATGAGTGATGAATGTGCCTATAATAAGATTGCATATAGTTGTGGATCCATTTCAAGTAGAAGAGGATTCTACTTATAAGAGTGAAGGGTTGAAGAAAGAGTGAATTCAATGAATGTGGGATTAAAAGGAGAGCCAATAGGAATGTGACACTTGTCACAAGGCTAATGGATGAAGGTGGAGCACATTTTGGGGAGTGTGTAGAGTTATGAGGATGTAAGAGGATTAAATGGATATAGTTGAGAGTGTAAGAGAATGTGGGTGAGGATGTAAGAGATTAATGCCCTTGTAAGAGACAAGATGGCATGTAAGAGGGAGTAAATTCCTTTGTAAGAGGTATTTATGGGTGTGTAAGAGGTTTTTGGAGGGAAATTGAATGAGGGGGTAATTAGATAATTAGAAGAAATTATTTTCATGTGCAACTTGGTTAGTTAACCATGGGTTTAGTTTGACCAAGGTTGAGTCATAAGCTAGAGAAATGGGTAATGAGGATTAGGAGTTAATTAATTTAGAATTAATCAATTTGAAGGGATTAGGGGTTTTATGATATTTGGTTTAAATAATTTTATTTATTTAATCAAATGAGAGGATTTTAGGGTTTTAATTAAATAATTTGATTTATTTAATTAAATGTGGTGAACATTAGTGAGCAGGAAGTGAATTAATCTAATAAATTTAATTACTTGATTAATAGTAGAAATTGATGAATTAAATAAATAATAAATATTATTTAATTAATGGGTTAGTGCGGAAATGATTTAGGAAGAAATGATGTTAATTAATCAAAATCAGAAGCATAGTATCAATCAGGACCATTTGAGTGTCTACAAATGGTACAGTGAAAATCAAAGGAGATGATAGTGTTAAGGATAATCATATAGACTGTCATAGGTTCAAGTCACAAAGGCAAAGCACCAAATAAATGGCAGTCCCATACATGAGAAATCTAGAAGAATGAACACAATCTAAGTCTACAGGCCTAGATGAAAGCTCAAACCAAAATATATTTATAAGGATAGATATGGGGAAACCATCCAAAATGACAAGAAAAAGAGACATTAATATCATAGTCATGCAAAAATAGTGCCTTTGAAAGAGTTATCAAAATATAGTCTCCAAAATTTTTTACATAACATTCCTTGAACACCAAACACATGGCAGACTTGTTGGCAATAGAGACACCTATAATGAAAAAAATTCAATGAAAATCCATAGGTTATTGACCTAGTACAAGGATAGTTAAATGATGCTAGAAAAATGAAAATCCATAGATTACTGACCTAGTACAAGGTTATAGAGAAACCATGTAGCATCCTCTTAAAAATGATGCTTGTAATGCTGGTAAACGATCAAAACTAGATGTTGAAGATTCAATCCATGATCGAACAATATTTCTCCCCTTGGGAAGAAACAAAACCACAAATGTATGCAAGATGATTTCCCATTCTAGATAGGAATATGCAAGAAGATGGATGTCTTTGAATGATGCACATGATCCAAAGACTAAAATGATGCTAATAATTCCTTTGAATGATGCTCAAGTATCTTCAATCCAATACCGATGTGTGATGGATGTTGATAAGATGGATCAAGTACCATATGTGATTCAAGAAAAGGGACCATGAATGTATGGTAAAAACTAGACCAATGAGAATCTGATATTGTTGTAGATGATGATGACTAAGTCAGATAGATCAACTCATAAATATCTATACAATTTTTCATGATAAAATTTGATGTAGGAAAAGCAAGAGAAATATCTAGAGATAGAAATGGTGAAGTAACTTCATCAAAGCTAACATCAAATATAGGATGAATATCCTTAATACTATCATCCAAATCTACAAGGTGGGATTCTATAAACAAAGATGTGATGTTTGGTAGATATACATCCCAATGTGGTGGATCTTGAAAGATGATAGCAATCTCCTAATGTGAAGAATCTATAGATATCATGAATGAGTTAACACCAGATTTAGATGTAGCAACGGGTGTTTTGGGAGATGAAATCTCAATGCAAGTCATGTGTGACTACATTGTTCATCCCCAAATGATGGTGTATCACAAGATGTCTAAGTGATACTGGATGATGTTTTTGCATGTGTTGGAACTAGAGGATTAGGTAAGGTAATACCATGATTAAGAAGAATTTTCTTTATTTCCTCAATTATATAAAACTAACATTCTTCTGTTGTATTCTTTTTCTTTCCACAATGTCCACATTTAATTTCCATTTCTTAGGAGGATTACGAAGAATACTTAAATGGAAGGGATTTAGTTCAAGATGCATGATCATGTGAACAAAAAAACTCAAAAATAGAAACACCAATGTTTCCCACTTGATTTAGAGAGCCCCCTAATAATGATCAGTGTTGATTGCAGCCCCCCAGATTAATGTGTAAGAAAAAATTACAAGTTATGAAGATCAAATGCTAAATCTATTGGATGTTGTGGTTGTGTTGTTGATATGTGGTTGTCATTGTCAACACTATTAGCATTAGTGCATTTGAAGCTGTATATGTCAAGGACATTGAGAAAATTGTAATGAAATGAGTTGCAGGTTGTCAGTGGTGAAGTGATGTTCTATCTGTCAATGAGTTCCATACATTGTTGATCAGAGGTTGTGGACTAAAGTGTTTCTTGTTGAGTATATCTAGTTTATCCATGTTGAGTTTCAAAGATCCGCGTAAACATTTAATCGAGTTATGAAGATTTGTATTTTGACAATTTTTCTATTACTTTAGTTTGTGTTCCTAAATAAAGATCATGTGATTCCAGTTAGTTCAATTGTTGCGGATGCTTCTCTGATGATTCATGATGCTTTTGAATGTTTCTAGATCATGCTCTATTTCTTTTGCGCATCTATGTTGATCGTTGTGCTCACGATCCGAGATTTTCTCTTGAGTGTTCATGTTTTTCATGTGCTTAGTCGACAAGGTGTTGAAGCATGTTGTGGATCTTCGAGGAGAAATTAATTGAAGTGTTTTTGTGTTGGAGATGTTGATTTGGGTCTTCACTATGTTGTGGCCAACCTTTGTTGATTCGCATTGAAAATTATCTATTGTTTTGGGCTGACAATTTGTATTTATTTTATTATTTCTTTATGGCCGACTTGTAGCAATGTAATTTCATGTTGCGGATATATAAGAGTGATTGTTTATTTGAATAGAAGTGTGTGAAAGTGAGCCAGAAGGTGTGCCTATGTGTGTATGTGTGAATATCATTCGAAGGCAGAGCAGAGTGTGAAGAAGAGTAAAGAAGAATGAAGAATTGTTTATGTGCTTAATCGGAACTGTAATCAGGCATTAGCAGATGCTATTTTCTCAGTTCAAGATCTAGATGGTTGTAATCTGAATCTCTCTGTAAGATAGTGTGTCTTCCTTTGTAATTGAACAATGAGCTCTAAGCAGCATGCCTAAATGCATGTGCATTCCTCATTTATTCTTCTTATACTTTTAACAAGGTATAATCTTGTGGACTGACCTCCACCGTGGTTTTTCCCCTAACATGGTTTCTACATAAAAAATATTGGTATTATGTTTGTTTCTTATGTGTTGTTGATTCATGCTTTCATTGATATTGATCAAATCTGAGAATAAGGATTAATAAGTTTACTAAGTCTAAAATTTTGTGACAACTGATTCACCCCCCCTCTCAATTGTTTGCCCTTGTGTTGCCAACAATTGGTATCAAAGATAAGTTCCTTGGAAGAATTTTAACAGCTTGAGGTGATCCGAGATGGCAAGTTACAAAAAGGATAGTCTGAGATTTAATGGAACAAATTATTCTTTGTGGAAGACTCGAATGGAGTGCCATCTGAGATGCATTGGTGAACCCTACTAGAGCATTACAAGTAATATGTATGTTATACCACCGAATGGTCCTACTACTTCTGTTGAGATCAAGGATGTTGAGTATAATATCAGGGCTAAGGAAGCATTTTTTAGTGATTTGACTGATACTAAGATGACTAATGTTATGGATCTGAAGACTGCTTATGAGATCTGGAAAAAGTTGGAAACCTTGTATGAAGGTGATGCTAATGTGAAGATTTCTAAGTTGCAGAGTCTGAAAGGGAAATATGAAATGTTGAGAATGGGTGATGATGAAAATGTTACTACTTTCATGCAAAGAGTGAATGAACTTGTGTGGGGTATCAGATGTGATGGTGGAAAGTTGGAAGAATCATAGATTGTTGCTAAAGTGCTTGGATCCTTGCTTGTTACTTATAAAGTCAAAGCTAGTGCTATTGAAGAGCTCTGGACTGTAACAAATGTAACCAGAGATATGTTGGTTGGTAAGCTGACTGCTTTTGAATTGAGCGAATTTGGTGATGCCCTTCCTAAGGTTGAATTTTCATTTAAGGCTACTACTTCCAGAAGAGATAGACAGAGATATGATCCGGGTGAGAGTTCATCTAGAAAGATATTCAAGTATGAGGATGAAATCAGATAGATTGAAGAAGAAGAAGAAAGAGAGCTAGAAGAGCTGGAAGCACTTATTGTCAAAAGAGTACCGAGAGGAAAAGGTAAATATGAAGGAAAATTGCCTCTTAAATGTTTTTCTTGCAATAAGATAGGTCATTTTGCATCAAGGTGTCCAGAAAGAGCTCCTAAACCAAGACATAACAAGCCTAGATTTCAAAATAAGTGTTACTATGTTGATGAAGGTGTGACAAATGATGAATCTGATAAAGGTAAAGACGAATGGGTGTTTATTGCTATCAAGGAAAATAATCCTATGTCTACTGAATCTGCTAGTTGTACAAATTTGGAGAAATCCCTAGCTACTCGAGTTGAAGAAAAAGATGAATGGGTAATTGATAGTGGATGTTCACATCATATGAGTGGAGACAAAAGTAAGTTTGTAAGCTTGGAAAAGTATGATGGTGGTGTTGTGAGATTTGGTGATAAAATAGTTGGTGTGATCCATGGAAGAGGATGTATTTCTCTTGATGGTAAGAATAATATTGATGATGTCCTATATGTGGAAGGTCTAAAGCATAATATTTTAAGTGTCGGACAGATGGTTGATAAGGGTTACAATCTTTAGTTCAAGGATGGAAAGTATGGAATATTGGGATGTTCTAGAAATGTGATTACATCAAGTACAAAAACAAGAGGTAATATCTTTCATCTAAATGCTGCTAGTAAAAGTTGTTTGATTTCTCAAGTTGATGAAAGTTGGTTGTGCCATAGGAGAATGTGTCATGTTAACTTTGATAACATTGTCAAGATAAGTTCTACTAAGGTTGTGAGAGATCTACCTGAGTTGGTAAAACCTACCAATGTCATTTGCAAGGAATGTCAATTGGGAAAACAAACTAGAATTTAATTTCAGAGCAAACAGCATTGTTCAAATGAATTGTTGGAGCTTGTGCATATTGATTTGTGTGGTCCCTCTAGAATCAAAATTTTACAAGGTTATAGATATTTCATGTTGTTTATTGATGATTATTCAAAAATGATGTGGGCTACTTTCTTAAGGGAGAAATTTTAATCTCTGGAAAAGTTCAAGATCTTTAAAGCTATGGTTGAGACAGAGACTAGTCTAAAGATTAAGTGTCTAAGATCAGATAGAGGTGGTGAATTCACTTCTAGTGAATTTAATTCTTTTTGTGAAGAACATGGAATAAAGAGACAATTATCTACACTGCGGACACCTTAGAAAAATGGAGTTGTGGAAAGGAAGAACAGAACAGTTCAAGATGCTGCTAGAACTATGATGTTGGAAGGAAATGTCCCTCATATCTACTAGAGAGAAGTTGTGAGTACTGTTGTGTATATTCTCAACCGGGTACAAATCAAAGGTGATACTGATAAGACCCCTTTTGAGCTATGGACTGGTCATAAGCCTACTGTTAGATATTTCAAAAGCTTTGGGAGTAGATGCTATATCAAAAGAGATAAAGATTAAGGAAAGTTTTATGCTAGGAGTGATGAAGGAATCTTTTTGGGTTATTCTACTAAAAGCAAGGCCTACCAGTGTTACAATAAGAGATTGAAGAAAATGATTGAAAGTGCAAATGTTAAGGTTGATGAAGACATTGCTAGACCATCCAGAACTTGTGGATATGACTCCGATGATCAAAATGATAGTACAAACAAAGTTCAGACTTCAAATCAAGTTCAGATCATTCCAGTGAATCAAGAAGATCAAGGGGAAGAAGAAACTGGTGAAAGAATAGAAGAGAGATCAAAAGAGCCTGAAATTCAAGAACATTCTAAGACTCTGAGGTATGTAAGATTGAATCATTCAGAAGATCAAATTATTGGTGATAAGAATAAAGGTGTCCAGACTAGGAGAAGAATTGCAAAAGAATATTGCTTGATTTCAAAGACTGAACCTACTAGTGTGAATAAAATGCACAAAGATGAACACTGGGTTGAAGCAATGAAAGAGAAACTAAAACAAATTGAGAAAAATGATACATTGATTCTTGTTCCTAGACCTAAGGATAAAAATGTAATTGGAACTAAATGGGTCTTCAGAAACAAATTGAATGAGCAAGGTGAAGTGGTTAGAAATAAAGCAAGACTAGTTTGCAAAGGATATTCTCAAATGGAAGGAATTGACTTTGAAAAGACTTTTTCCCCTGTTGCTAGAATTGAAGCTGTGAGACTGTTTCTTGCTTATGTTGCTTACAAGTACTACAAGGTTTATCAAATGGATGTCAAGTATGCTTTTCTAAATGGAAAACTAGAAGAAGAAGTATATGTTGAGCAACCTAATGGATTTTAGTTGACTGATTAAGGAGATATGGTTTATCAGTTGAAGAAAGCATTGTATGGACTCAAGCAAGCCCCTAGAGCTTGGTATGCCAAATTGGATAAATATTTGTTGAAGCTTGGATTTAACAAAGGTACTATTGATAGTAATTTGTATTTCAAGAATGATGATAAAGATTTGACTGTGGAAGTTTTTGTTGATGATATCATTTTTGGAGGAGATGATAGTTTGTGCATGAATTTTGCTAATGAGATGCAAAGTGAGTTTGAGATGTCAATGATCAGAGAGATGAAATTATTTTTGGGATTAAAAATTACTCAGTTAGATAAAGGGATCTTTATATCTCAGTCCAAGTATGTGAAAGAATTGTTAAATAAATTTGGTATGGAAGATTCAAATCCAGTTGGTACATCTATGGTGATGGGATGCAAGTTGACAACATAAGATGATTCTCTGAAGGAAAATCAAACTAGATACAGATCAATGATTGGTGGATTGCTTTATTTGTCTCAAACTAGACCTGATATCATGAATGTTGTATGTATTGTTGCAAGGTTTCAAGCCAATCCTAAGGAATCTCGTGTGACTTCTATGAAGAGAATTTTTAGATACTTGAAAGGGACAGTTGATTTTGGTCTATGGTATGCTAAAGATGATGATCTTACCTTGAGTACCTTTACTGATGTTGATTGGGCAGGAGATGTGGATGAAAAAAAAAGTACTAGTGGTGGAGCATTTTTCTTGGGTAAGAAGCTAATTTCATGGTTAAGTAAGAAGCAGAATGTCATTTCTTTATCTACTGTAGAGGTCAAATACATCATTGTTGCTAACAATTGTACTCAAGTATTATGGATGAAGCAGATGTTGAAGGATATCAAAGTTGTATATGGTGAGCCTATTGCTATATTCTATGATAATTCAAGTGCCATTAAAATTTCTAAGAATCTGGTGTTGCATTCAAAAACCAAGCATATATCTATCAAGTTTCACTTTTTGAGAGAATAGGTAAGTGAAAGGAAGTCAAATTGGAGTGTGTGCCTACTAAGGAGCAGATTGTAGATATCTTTACGAAGTCATTTCCTAAGGATACTTTTGAGTATCTCAGAGGGAAGTTAGGGGTGATTACCACCCCTAATCATAACTAAGGATGCAATGCTTTGCATCATTCCGTGCATTTCATAATCATATCGTGTTTCAGATTGATGTTGTGGTGGCTGCTACTTAGGGGGAGTAGTCATATGGTTCAGAAATTCAAATATGTAGTTCAAAGCTTAGAGATCTTTGTCATTGATGTCAAAGGGGGAGAAGAGTAATGTGAAAAATTGGTGATTATCTAGGGAGAAGAGCCTTGTGGGGAGAAGATCATGTGAAAGAGTTGAGGAGAAAATGAGTCAGAACCTAAGCAGGAGTTAGTTGCATTGATGGTGTTTTTCACATCATGTGTTGCCATCAATGCCAAAGGGGGAGATTTTTGGATGTTGTGGTTGTGTTGTTGATATGTGGTTGTCATTTATGTTAACACTATTAGCTACATTAGTGCATTTGAAGCTGTATATGTCAAGGATATTGAGAAAATTGTAATGAAATGAGTTGCAGGTTGTCAGTGGTGAAGTGATGTTTTGTCTGTCGGTGAGTTTTGTACGTTGTTGATTAGAGGTTGTGGACTAAATGGTTTCTTGTTGAGTATATCTAGTTTATCCACATTGAGTTTTAGAGATCCACGTGAAGATTTAATCAAGTTATGAAGATTTGTAATTTGACAGTTTTTTTCTTACTTCAGTTTGTGTTCCTGAATAAAGATTATGTGATTCCAATTAGTTCAGTTGTTGTGAATGCTTCTCTAGTGATTCATGATGCTTGTGGATGTTTCTAGATCATGCTCTATCTGTGTTGCATGTTCGTGTTGATCATTGTGCTCGCGATCCAATATTTTCTCTTGAGTTCATTTTTTCATGTTCTTGGCCGACAAGGTGTTGAAGCGTGTTGTGGATCTTCGAGGAGAAATTAATTGAAGTGTTTTTGTGTTGGAGATGTTGATTTGGATCTTCACTATGTTGTGGCTGACCTTGGTTGATTCGCATTGAAAATTATCTATTATTTTGGGCCAACAGTTTGTATTCATTTTATTATTTCTTTGCGGCCGACTTGTAGTGATGTAATTTCATGTTGCGGATATATAAGAGCGATTGTTTATTTGAATTGAAGTGTGCGAAAGTGAGCCAGAAGGTGTGCCTATGTGTGTATGTGTGAATATCATTTGAAGGCAGAGCAGAGTGTGAAGAAGAGAAAAGAAGAGTGAAGAATTGTTTATGTGCTTAACCAGGATTGTAATCAGGCATTAGCAGATGCTATTTTCTCAATTCAAGATCTGGATGGTTGTAATCCAAATCTCTCTGTAAGACAGTGTGTCTTCCTTTGTAATTGAGCAGTGAGCTCTAGGAAGTGTGCCTGAATGCATGTGCATTCCTCATTTATTCCTCTTATACTTTTAACAAGGTATAATCTTGTGGACTAACCTCCACCGTGGTTTTTCCCCTAACAGGGTTTCCACGTAAAAAATCTTGATATTATGTGTGTTTCTAATGTGTTGTTGATTCATGCTTTTATTGATATTGATCAGATCTAAGGATAAGGATTAATAAGTTTAATAAGTCTGAAATTCTATGACAACTAATTCACCCCCCCTCTTAGTTGATTTCCCTTGTGTTGCCAACAAAATCGACCATTTATAGTGCACGGTGATTTTTAGAAAATAGGCAATATAAATCTTAATTTTACATACAAAATTGAACCCCTTGCAAAATTATGATAGTAATAAATAAAAAATGTGAAATTTTTATAATTGGGGTGAAAGTTATGCCCCATCAAAATTTTCTTATAATGATGACTTTAGAGAGAAAAAAACGCATTAAAGCGGGAACCAAATCTAAAACATCTTGATGTGAAAGTCGGTGGAATGGAAAGAGCTTTCCATCAACTATTCACACTTTAAAATTCGATTTTTCGATTTCAAGTTATGCAAAAATGCAAACGACGCCCCCTTTACAAACACTTTGTAAGTCAAAAGATTAGACTTGACTATTATTGGTTGGCATAAAACATTAGCATTTTACTATTACAATTGACTTTTAAATTGAAGTGATAATAGATGTTGTGGTTAAAGTACCATAAAAAACTAGTCATAAATGTAAAATTAAATGTTATTTAACATTTACAACAAATGTTAATCATTTAAAGAACAAACCATTAACCATATAAACCACATGCAAGGAATGCTTGGACTGAGATGTAGGCAACAGTTCAGGAAACTGCCCAAGTTAAGGGGGAAGAAATCATTGAAAAGGATGACTTGGATGCCACAAGGGGATTTTGACCGAACCTTATGTTGGTGATAGCATCATGGATGCAAGTGGAAAGTCGTTAGTTCTTTGATGACAAAAATCCCGTGCATAAAATGGTCAACCTGTTCTGGTAGGCACCAAAATGGGGATATTGGATGCTGAAAATCAAGAGCAGCAGCACAGTTGTAGTGCTTGGATGTTGGACTGTGTGACTAAATTTTGCAGGCTATTTGCAAGCTGAATCTTTGATGTTCCTAAAAAATACGCTTAGAGCCTACAAAAATTAAACAATACAATCAAATGTTGTGCCTCTACACTACACCGGATCATAAAGATGCAAATGAATTTCAGCCCTACGCAAGCTTAAGCTGAAATCGTCCTCGAGTTGCCTTCCATGAAGCCAAGAGCTTTGATCGCCCTCTATGCACCAAAGTGGATATAGAGGTTGCTAAAAAATGTGTTGGAGCTCAAATAAAGAATTCACTCTTATAGACACTGTCACTGGCTGCCTAAGAGGCAAAATTAAATGCTCAAATAGAGAACCAGGCGGATGAACCAAAAACTCTACACGTATATTAGCCAAAAACTGCCACAAATTTCTTGCAAATAGGCCAACATTTACCCACAAAAGGCCATTTTTTTTATTTTATTTTTTGAAAGAAAGGCAATTTTCAACCTAGATGGGAAGATTGGAAGAGGGTAGATTGGCCCTCTAGTTAAAAATAATTAATTTTATATAACTTTTGTACAATCGGCAAAAAGGTCCAAAAAATTGCAAAAATTTAAAGTTATCAAAATTGATTAAACGAAAGGTATTTTTCATTTTTCAAGTCTTCTAGATGCAATGGTGGTGCCCATTTGGCTCCATGACGCTTCGTTGCTAGGGATATGTGCGAGAATCACCTCAATGTGGGAAGGAATGTGCTCTTGTGGCTCTAATACCATTATGGAGAATGCCAAGATAAGAAACTCGAATTGATAACCTTCCACAAGCAAAACAATTCAAACACAATAATATTTCTATCAATATAATATGAAAAGTGTGTAAATACAGTGAAAAACCTTGCATATATAGGTAAGGTAGATGAGATGAGAAGGTAGGATACAATGACTAACTATCCCTCCAAAGATGGGATACTTGTGAGCTCACTTGATTAGTGTGTGAGAAAGTGTCAATAGGTGTCTAAAGTGATGAGGACACATGTCTTACTTCTATGAAGTGAGACAAAAACAAAAGAAACCTAAGTAAACTTAAGCTATGAATATGAAAAGGTCAATCCTAGAAAGGTGATTAGCTAACTAGGTAAATAACAACTCTATTTACAATAACATGAAGGGTGGGGATGTCTTTTCCTAAATTTAAGGTGGAATCCTTAGTGACAATTATGAAAGAGTTATGTTAATAGTAGAAGCTTCATGATATTGGAATGGTTAACAATAGAGTTTGAAATTTAACTGAAGTCATATGAAGTGTCTAAACCCCTATCAATACTCCTAAACACTATCAAGAGATCAATATTTCAAAAGGATATTTAAAAAATAGTTTACCATTAAGATCCCTATCAAAATAAATACCTTGAAAGTAGTTGCATTTCCCATGGACAAGGCATACATTAAAATCTTTGTTGGTAGGTCTATTAGGATTAAGGTATCATCTACCTTATAAATTTTGTGTCATGCTTCCAACATCCTTGGAAAGTGTCCCTAGACACTTAGGGTTTATTGGGAAAATATTTTTTAATATTTATCCTCACCATTGTTTGTATTATATCATAAGGGGTGATGGTTTCCACTAGCAGCGGTAAAGGTGACTTGTAGACATAAATATTTAATATTGTTTCCCCACATGTGGATGCCTAGAATGGGATATAAAAAATAAGAAAAATGACAAATGGGTGACTGTTGATATTCTCCAAGTGAGTTCTTGGAAAGAGGCAATAGGGGTCTCTTGGTATTCCATCTTTTATTGCATTTAATGTAATGTTTATCTTTCAAGTTTATGTGCCCAAGTTGGAGGGAAAGTATTGGAGCCAAAACTAGTGTCCTTTTACATCCCAATGAGGTATTCCAAGGGTTGGGGACATTTGGAATGAAGATTCACCTTTGGGCACCATGTTTGGTGCATTAAACCTCTTCACAAGTCTATAAAATTAGCGCTTTGGATGTAGAAATAATGAGGAACAATTGAACGTGGAGTTTCATTGCATGAACAAGGATAGGTTGAGGCATAAAGAGGTTCACAAGTGCACAGGTTTTTCCACGTTGGAGGCAAAGAGGAGAATGGAATTAGTTGTATTGTAATCTCATTTGTTTGAAGATAATGCATACTTGGCCTCTTTTCCTAGTGGAGTTTTTTCCCACAAGGGTTTTTCCACATAAACCCTATATTATGTGATGCTCTTGTGTTGTTGATTTTTTCCTCATTGTTTCTATCTTATAGTGATGATATTGTTTATATATTGCTTTTATAAGTTCACATAAAATAGTGTTTATAAGAATGTTATGTTGGCTTATTGTTGGAATCATAAAGAAGATGGATCTAATCATGGTAATTCCAAATTAAAGAAACTTAATTTTTCAAATTTGCATATAAGTTTCAAAATTTTCATGATTTTATAGTTTGAGCCTTGAATCTCATCCATTGAAGTCATATTTGGATAGATGTTGAATTTCCCAATAATTTTTATTAGAGCATTTTTGCTTCTCATCAAGGCCTATTGTAGAGGTTGCATAGCAAAACTTAGGAGAAAGTAATAACCATGGGCTATGATTTCAATATATGTCCTTGAGAGAAATTTTGAGTATCCACATGCAAAAGTGTAGGAACATGATAGTCAGGAAGTAGATAAAACTGAAAGAAACTTTGTGATAGTCATTGCCTAAATGAAAGACCTAAATGACAACCTCTATGAAAATAGACCTATACAACCTAAATAGAGAGAGGAAATTTATGATAGGGGAAGGTTGCTCAGACAACATAGAAACACCATAAATGAGTAAGAGCAATAGAAACAAAGAATATCAATGTTGACTATCATAAAGTTAAGAAGGCATGGGAAAAAGTGATAGTCCTAGTAGGGGTTTCTAACCTTCAGAACCACAAGATAATAATCAAGGTAATGTCTTCTCTCTACAAATTGTAGAGTAAAGATGGGTGTCAAGATATTCAATTCCTATATTACGACAAGTAAATGGAAAGGAGTATGAAGAAGACATTCAATAGAATATATAATAGTAACCAAGAGTGACAACTCACATGAAGAATGAGAAAATAATGGACACGATGAAGATATGAATGTGAATGTAGACCATAAGAGAATAGTCACACTAAATAAAGAGCTAGAGGAAAGTGCATGCTAGAGGGAAATCAAAAGGTGATGTTCAAACTCATTCATGAAGGATGGCACCATAAATTTTTAAACCTACATTAAAATTTTGAGAAAATGGAGATAGTTATAAATTTGTAGATGACAGTGTCTAAGTTTGGTGAAACCATGGGATAAAAGAAGCCACTAACAATGAGACAAGGTGTCATGTTTCTATCCTTGAAGTTATCCTATGCCCTCATGGGGCATTAAATCATTTTCAAATCTTCTCCATATGGTCTATAATCAGGTTTGAAGGAAGTTGATATAGTTGGAGGAAGTAATAACAATTATGAGTAGTTGGAGAGAATTTAGGGCTAGTTGGATGAGTTGGATAGCAAGTGAGAAGATATAGGAGACATTTGAATCAATTTGAGGATTATTTCAAAGAATCTGGGAGCTTTTCTAGCTATATAAGGTCAAATCATCAAAGTATCTTTATTTAAAACCATCATGAAGCAATTTCTATGGAGAAAATTTAGGGGATGACTCAGCTAGGTTCCCAAGGAGAAGGTTTGACCCATCAACTAAAGAAAAAACTTGTCACTTTTCCTCAAAACATGTGCCTAATAAATAGGAAGTTATTGTAAATCATAAGGGGATTCCTAGGAGTAGTTTGGACTTAGTTCTTGCATTTTTGAAATAGCATTGTAACTTGTTAAAAAAAAAATCTATCAAATATAGCCCTGTAATTCAAATAACCAGTCTTTGAAGACTAAAAATCAAGGTAACTTTTATCTTTACAAGGAGTTTTAGAGAAATCTTCTAAACTTGTACTACTGTAATAGTACCTTTTGAGTAATAAAATTCAAAGTTTTACCTTCTTTAATACTATTTCATTGTGTTCCCATATTGATTGATGAATGTCTATGTGATTTTCTTTGTATTATCCTCAAATATTTGTCTCTTTCAGCACCTTTAGATAAAAAAACATATACATTTATGCAGCTTATAAGTTGTGAAATTAATATGATCAATCAATAGTTATAAAAAAACTATATTTTCCTTCTCATAATTGTGAAAACTCAAGTCTCTTTATAAAAAAATGATACAAAAAGAATGTGAAACATTTGAGTTGTGTAGAAAAATAATTGAGTGTTTGATCATTTGTGTAGAAAAAATAGCAGCATAGATCTAGTAGCAATTTGGTGCATCACCTCATTAGATATTAGGTTTAATTTCAAGTCATTTCTTATCTCTTTTCTCAACAAACAACAATAGTGTAGGATAGAATAGGTGAAGTACCAAGGGAACCAGTCATGTTTGGAGGTTGATCTCAATCCATTAGATCCCACACTTCATGATATCATCCCATATTTCACTTGATAAATGAGTTGAGAACTCAGCAAGGGTGCGTATCTAGTTGATAATAGTTTTTTGGCACACCTGGTGGGAAAGTTCAAACTATTGCAATTCAAAATGTGTCCTTTTGTTCTAATATTTGGTATGTATGCTAGTAACTTTTTCCTTTTGAGGCAATATCTTCTCACACCTAGCAACTCCAAGTCTGAATTTGTTGGTTCAAGAGTAGTCCAAGTGTCGGTATGTATTTAAGTTACAAAAGGAAACATGGTTTTCTTTCATTTCAAATCACTTTTGAGTAGATTTATAGCTTTTGAATGAGTAAAAATGTTAATATTTTATGAGGATATCTCTTATTTTGGGCCTCTATTTTATGAAAAAGTTGTCATATACCATATCAAATTGATCATGCAACTCGTTATACCCCCAAATAGCTTTGCTACATGAATTTACTAGCATGTTCAATATGCTTTCCACCCTCCCATCTCTGCTCAAACCTCTTGGAAACCTACATGTGAGTTTAATCAACCTCAAGAAGGAATTTTTATGCCAAAGGAGCATTGTTACTTTCCTAGTCAACCCCAAAATGATAACAATATGGAGATTAGTGACATCAAAAATATATTCCTAGACTTCAACAATCAATTGGATGATAGAGTGAATAACCCAAGATCATCAACTGCAGAAAACATTCACAAAATAGCGAGAGACACGAAGCCATTTCACCAAACAAGGAGTGAAAAGTATGAGATGCTTAATGTACATAATATTACAGGCTTATAAAGCCATGAAAATGCTGACAGGTATGCAACCAACCAATACGAGAATAAAAAACTAATTACCCTATTAAATGCAAACTATGTACTTAAGTTAAAACTTAAGTAATTGAATATAATTTACTCTGACACCCCCCCCCTTAAGTGAAACTTAGGGAGAATGAATGAAGATGCAATATGGGTCCCAACTACAAAACCACATTAGGTACCCATTTACAATGCAAAAAGAAATCTCTCGCAAACAAAGAAAAGGAGAAAAACCCAGTGGGAAAAAACCCCTCCCCAAAAGAGAAAAAGAAACGCAGAGATGATGCATGTATGGAGGACTCAATCATACCCCCCAAGTATTACATACAATAGATATATACAATCAATTCCCCCACAAGAAGAGGGAGAGAGAGAGACTATATAGCCCCCCCACAGTGTGTAATCACCTGCAAAAATGGTAAGTGTCTGAAGACAAAACATGATCCAGTGTCAACAAACAATTTGTCTCCCTTTCGAAAGAAACAAAACCAAATAAAAATAAAGCTATGCTTCCCAAAGAAGCATGAAAATGTATGATGATGTCTCTAAAATCTGCTCATGTGTCACCAAGACCTTGGAAAATAATGCCACGAACCAATCAAGAACATGCTCAATCACAACAGAAGGTGACAAACAAGGTACCACTGGAGACTGATCCTGAACAATATCCAGAGACTGAAATGGGGTGACAACAATTGTACCACAACCATCATCAAATAGGAGGGATATACCCTCAAATGTGTCCTCCAAATCTAAAATATGAGATTCTACGAACAAGCAACCAATGTCCAACAAATTCAAATCCCAATCAGGAAGACAATGAGATACTAGGGGTGATGAATCACTGGATGTGTGCAATGAGCCATCAACACAAAATGAGTGGTCCTACAGAACAATAATTATAGGAGTCTTAATCAATGACTCTGCACAACAAATACCTAAAGGTGAAGGTACATCAACTATCCCTAATGGAGAAGAAGGAGCATCTGAAGAACCCTTGTCATCCTCATTTGAAGACTCAAAGTATTCCAACACTTCAAACTCCTACATAGTAGCATGATCATAGGGTATCTTGTCCGAAAAATGAAGAGACACATGACAATCTAAAATAGGATCATCTAGGAATGGTTGAATATCAAGATCTCCATGTATTTTCCAGATTTTAATCCAAAAAGTATATGGACACTCAAAATGATCAATAGCATCTAAAACTTGGCATCATCAATATGCATTATAATAACTCCTAGGACATGATCCCTTTTGCAATTCCATGGAAACTTCTTACTATCAGTACCAAGAAGGGGAACAAGATTATATAGGTATGGAAAAAGATGAAGACATCTCAAGTGCTTCAATATATCATCTCTCCATTGTTTATAATTTCCCATTTCCAACATAATCACAACAAGATACAAAGAAAACCCCATAACAACTATCACAAATCTCCAAAAAAAATAAAGATAGTAACCTTCAACAACAAATAGAAACTCCCAAATACTACAAATGAAGTGAGACCAATATTGAACTTCAATGGATTAAAGCACCACCAAACAGTAAAAAAATGAGAGAAATTCCTCAACCACTACAAAGATGACAAAAATACCTTTTCGTTGATATGTGGTTTGTGAAAATCGGCCTCCATTTGTAAAAGATATGCAAAAAAGAAAAAAGGCCTATAAAGGCACCTCGCAAGCACAAGCAAGCATCGAGGGCTCATTTCTAGTTGTCCATGTGACCATATCCTTGAGCAAAGGGAAAAACAAATAGGGCTCCTTAAGGGAAAATCAACAAGTTACAACTTGGGCAAGGCACCATCACCAAGTCAACACCAATCACAAAGTCTTCACTTGAGAGAGAGACTTCAAGTCACATGAGTCTTTTCTCACAACATTGATTGAGAGTGTGAGGCTATTTCAATAGGTAGAGACTGCCAACACAAGGAATGTGGGACTAAATTTCTTAGAAACGCAACAACTTTGGAACCACGAGCCTACCTCCAAACCCTAGAATGAAATATTTTGGATAGAACTTTATAAAATATAAAGTTTTGAAGGAAGATATATTTGAGCCTTCATCCATAGGAAATTAATTTAGGCCTCTTCTCCACATAAATTTGTGACCTCTTGTAGAGAAAAAATAGTGAAATATTTCCCAGGTAATCAATCAAAGGTGACCTAAGGGAGTCTCTAGTGAAAAAATCACATAGCACAAGAAACTCACAAATTGATGCAATCAAAAATTGTCCCTTATGAAGAAATCGTTCCAATGTCTATCACAGGAAACACACCAAATCACTGTAGTCACCAATACATCCAGTGAGGTGTCGATGTCCACACAAACACCCATAGAGAATCCATCGCAATCATCACTACAACAACAGATGAGGCACCATGGGAATGCAGCCACAGAAAGTTGATGGAGGAAGCTTCATGGCCCAGGACTACAAAATGATTGGTGGCCTGCAAATAACCAATGTCGCCTCTCTAATCAAAAAACTTTAGAATCCACTCGCGGCCTTGAAAATAGAATGGCCTCTTGAAAAATGTTCCTCTCAAGCGCCTACAAAAATGATGCCTCCTCACAAGCTTTCAAATTTATTGCCTTTAGGAAATGAAAAAATTCCTCCAAATTCAGGCAATTATTGCATACACCAAAAAGGGTGAATCGCAACCTCCAGTTTTAAGCAAAAACCATGCTCAACCAAAGAGAGCCCAATAGCAAAAAAATGAAATGCACCACACAATAGATTTTCAATGGAAATTCACACAGCCAATCAATCAATTTTCCACAAAAAATTCACAGCTTCCCGGGAATGATTCCTCTCAACAGGTCTGCAGAAATTGTGCCTCAAGTAGAAAATCATGTCCTCAGAGGAATGATATTCGGCCTCCAAAGACAAGAAATCCAAATAGATTTACTATCAGCAATGAACCAAAATGGCCTCAGATGAAGGACAATCAAGCCTCCAATCACCAGCAATAGAAAATCAATAATTAAAGGCAATTTTGAAATTTAGCAAATTTCAAATGCCGAAACAAATCGATCTCAAAACTCTGGTGAAAACTCTTAGGAGGGAGTTGTAGTGGGTGGCACTAATACCATGATAGAGTGAATAACCCAAGATCATCAACTGCAGAAAACCTTCACAAAATAGTGAGAGATACACGAGGCCATTTCATCAAACAAGGATTGAAAAATATGAGATGCTTAATGTACATAATATTACAGGCTTATAAAGCCATGAAAATGTTGACGAGTATGCAACCACCAATACGGGAATAGAAAAGTAATTACCCTATTAAATGCAAACTATGTACCTACTTAAAACTTAAGTAAGTAAATATAATTTACCCTAATAGGATGATATCAAGAGACAACGAGACTTTAATCTATAATAGGAGGAGTTGGCTCACCAAGCTTATCAACACTAGCAAGAGATAGAAATACAAAAATGGCAATATGAAGAGCCTCTTATAAAATATATTTCTTTGAAACAAGAAAAATGAAGCTATTTCTTGCCCAAGTACAAAGGTTGAAATCCCAATCAGCCTCTTACATTCTAGATCAACCTGTAAAAGAGGAGGTTCCTAAGTTCAAAGTTTCAAGCTTCAAGCAAGGTGAGCCTCCTAAGTCTTCAGATAAGTCCTCTAAGATTGAAATTCTAAGTTTGAAAATTCTTCATCCTTTGCAAGAAATTGTGACTATGCAAACTCAACCTATTGTTCCTCAAGAGTAGCCCTCACCAAAACCTATACCTTTTTGTAATGCCCCTTTTTCTTGAAATTTCTAAAAATAGAAAATTACTATTTTTAGTAAGTTGAATATCCAAAAATAGTAAATCAAGTCTGTTGGAAGCCTTGCAACATGATCATGAAATATAGATGGTTTTTTTGGTTGTTTCTATGTTGTCATTGATGTCAACATGGTAATAACTACATGGTGATGACTATATGAGAAGTTTTTTTGGTTTACCAGAAGTTGTTCTCTACTGCTAATACTCCTTTGTGATGGATCAGTATGTTGGTATTTGAGTCTGGAATTCATCGCAAGATCTGATATGACTCTAATCTCCTAACCATGTTTTATTGACTCATTCAGACTACTTTTTCTTGGATCTTGAGACATTATTTTGACTATGAATAGAAAGTTATCTCTGACAGAGTTCAACTCTACATCCTACTATTGTTTTGTGTGTGGTGTACTATGTGGGAGACTCCATATTCTACTAAGTTGAACATTCTTATACTATGGTTGTGTTGACAGTCTCTTTACTGGTAGTATGATGGGAAATTAATGTGTTCTCAGATCTGGAAGGTGTTTGCTTTGAGGATTATTTGTTGGTTTGAATAACTATGTTTTTTAGTCTTGCTGACATAGCGAATGCAATATATTATGAAGACTAATAGCTAACTTGGCATAATGCACTACATGGATAAAATGTTCAAATCTTATATGGTGCTGACCTAATTGATGAATAAGATATGCTTATATATATAGAAGATGCTTTGAGGATTGAAAAGAAGGCGAAAGAGAGAAAGAAAGAAAAAGTGTGAGTGTGTGTTTGCAAGAAAGTGAATAGAGGAGAAGATCTGAGCCTAAATGCTTTATCAGTAGTATAGATTTGTTGAGCAATGCAGTTTTTTTTATTCTGAGCTTTAGTGGAACTGAACCCTGCACATTGAAGGTGTATTCCATTAGTTCATTCTTTTGGTAGTGAGCAACTATCATTGTATCTTGGTAGTGAGTCATCTTTTGTACTTAGGTTGTGAGCCTTTTAAGGACAGCGAGTCCTGGTAGTGAGCCCCGTAATATTTTGTATCCAGATATAATATATTGTGAGCTAACCCTCACTGTGGTTTTTCCCATTTTGGGTTTTCCACGTAAAAATCTTGGTGTTCATGTGTGTGATTGCATTGACTTATTTTTATATTCTTTCTTGTTGATTCAGTCAAAATAGTAATAATGATTAAGTGGATTTTATTATCAATTTGTGGAATACTAATTCACCCCCCCTCTCAATATTATGGATGCTCAACAAAATCCTACAATGAATCAGGAATTTTTTTTTCTCAAAGTGAATTAATTAAGACAATTTTGGAGTTTAATTATCATTTTTTATGAAATATCTAATTGAGCCAATTTGGGTGTGCCTTTTTGGAAAAAGACAAAATGGATTTTTATTGGCTTATGAAGTAGTGCAGGAAATGGGAATATTTATTATTTCCCTTGGGACCACTTGATTTTTTTCTTTTACACTTGGCACTAGAGCTTACATGCAAACAGGAATCTCTCCTTAGTCATTATTTTTGGGTCCATAACTTGGAAATTGAATATTTTTCAATAAAACATGAATTTGGGCTTCATTTTGGGGGATTCTTGTTGCAAATTTTGGCTAGGAATTTGCTCTACCTACAAAGGCTGATAAACCATTATGGGAATAATCTCTAAGGATGGAAAACCAAGGAGATTTGGACTCAAGGACAGTGGCTCTGAGGGTCTATAGGTGTGACTTCACACAAGAGTTGCATTGGTGTTGAAAGATGGTTTTTATGTGGATTTTTGGGTGAGTTGTTTGGCAAGGTTTATGTTTTGGAGTACTCGGATTTTGGCATAGTTTTAGATTGCTATTGTTATCAGTTTTTAGTTATTTTTTTAGAGTATATTCATGTATTTATTCTTCCCATGCTCTATTTAGAGTTTCAATGATTTTTTAATAGAAGATACAGTGTTTTGATTGCAATTTGTGGGTTTGTTTGCCCTTTCTCATTATGCAAATTGTAGCAGGGTTTTGGGTTATTGTTTGATGTTGTCATGAAAAAAAAATATATATATTAAACTTGTAATATCAATAGAAAGTCATTATTTTTCCATTGGCACAATGATTTATGATGAATTTTAAGATTATAGCTAAAGTTTCATTGTACCCGATTTCACTATTTGGTGCAGTTTAGAAATCTAGGGGTTTGCTTGCATTTAGGTTATCAACTGGTGTTGTTGTTATTAATAGAAAATATATTTTATTTTCAAAACATTCCTTAATGTATTTTTCTATCTAGAACAACATCTTAAATTTTGGAGTTGGATGTGTGATTTGGGTCTTCAGCAGTAGCTTCCGGTTTGCAATTTCTCTTGAGTTTTGCACAACAGTTGTGCATTGTTGTTGGATGATGTTATTAGAAAAAAATTGATATATTTTCATGCTTATGACAGTGAATAAAATTTCCTCATCAATTTTTCATCATTTAAACATAGTGTGGTGTTTTTTGGTGCAATTTAAAAGATACCTAATTTGATAATTTATTTAGTATTTGTAAAATAATTTAATCAGGATATTACAGTGGTATAAGAGTTATGATCTTGTCAATTTATAGGGTAAATTAAGTTATTGGATGATATATGTGAATCATGGGTTTATTTGAATCAATTTTTAAGAGTGGGAGACTGATACAGTTAGATAATGCAAAAACAGTTTCCAAATGGTATAAAGATTACATATTTCTAACAGGAGATGAAAATTAGTCTCTTACATTTCTTGAGTATTTAGAAGTCAAACAAAGAACTATGCCCCAAGATAAGATGATCATCAAATTATTTGAGGAGTTCCAAAATTTTTCTAAATATTTCAGGACTAAAGAATCTTTTTATGAGTTCTTCATATGAGCTAGAGAGGAGGAAGAACTAGAGCAAGAGGAACAATTAAATTCAGAAGTCGTCAATGAAGAGATCAAGGAGAAAAGAGTTGAACTAGAAGAAAAAATAAAATTTGAGATTCAGGACATCTCTGATCCAAACAAGGATGAAAAACAAAAAGATTGCATCCATCATATTCGAGGTAAAAATCTCTTGGTTGAAAATATCCTTCCAAACCATGATAATCTGTGAGATTTACTAACTAGCCTACCCAAGAATCTAATGATTGAAGGAAATCAAAACCAGAAATATGAGAAGGAATAAATTGTATTCCTCTCAAGAATGCAAAGCTATATTCAGCTTGAGAACTGAGATTACAAAGGAAATTCCTTGGTTATATAGGCCAAGGGGAGAGATAGATGCAACCAAATTATGACAAGTGTTTTTATCCTATAAGGTGTGAAAACTCATGTCATTAAAGCCTCAACCACCTTATCACTATGTAAAGTTAAGCTAGTGTGAAGAGGACTTTAGTGGAGAACTAGATAAGAATGAACTAGTTAGATAAAGTACCCATTTCACACTAACACCCCCCTTAAGTGCAACTAAGGGAGAAGTATACAATGCAAAGATGAAAATGTGGGTCCTGGCTACTAGCCCTGATGAGGTACCTATGTACATAATAAACTCTCAATGATAAAGAAGGAGAAAACCCAGTGGGAAAAAACTATTTCCTATGAGAGGATGAATGAAGAAGGTCTAAGTGACCCCCCAAAAGAGATTTTCATCACCCCCAAGAGAGACCAAAGATGAACATACTTTCTCTCAGTGAAGGGTTTGGTGAATATATTTGCAACTTGATCTATTGTAGGATAGTATCACAAGTCAATGGCCTGCTCCTGAATTAGCTCCCAGAGAAAATGCATATGGATCTCGATGTGTTTGGTTTGTTGATGATGGACCGGGTTCTTCAAGATCTGGATGGTGCTCTGGTTGTCGCAATAGATGACTAGTGGCTTCTAAAAGGTGATTCCAAGTTTATTGAGGATATTTTGAAGCCAAATAGCCTCAGTGGTAGCATTGGCAACCCCCTGATACTCAGCCTCAATTGAAGAAAGATAAATGGCATGTCGCTTCTTTCTTTTCCAACAAATGGGGCTAGAACCATAGTGAAAACTATAGCTGGATGTGGACTTGTGATCATCAATATCACCAGCCCAATTAGAATTTGTGTATCCAAGTAAGTTTGAACTTGTGTCTACTACATAGTGAATCCCATACTGATGAGTGTCTTGGATGTAGTGCAAGATGCATTTGGAAGCTTTCCAATGAAGCTCATGTGGTTCTGTCATGAAGCGTGAAACAATGTCAACTACAAAGGAAATGTTGGGGTGAGTATGAGTCAAGTAGATGAGGCTACCAACAAGTTGATGATACAAAGTAGCATCAACTAGTGGTGTGGAAATTTTTGCCTCAAGCTTAACTCCAGATAGAAATGGAGTCAGTGTAGGCTTACAATCAGCCATATGAAAACATGAAAAAAAATCAAGAGCATACTTGGGATGTGCAAGTGAGATCCCGAAATAGGTCTGAGTGATCTCAATCCCGAGAAAATAGTGCAAGAGACCCAATTCATTCATGGAAAATCTATCATGCAAAGCAGTCTTGACATTCGATATGATGGATGAAGTACTCCCAGTGACAATCAAGTCATCAACATAGAGAGCCAAGAAGAGAAGAGCATCCTCTTGCCACAAGATGTAGACATTCATATATGAGAGGCATCTATAGAACCCAATGGAAAGAAGAAAGGAGTCCATTTTGGCATACCAAGCTCATGGAGCTTGTTTAAGGCCATAGAGAGACTTCCTTAGTTTGCAAACCATTGAATAATCTTGAATAAATCCTTGTGGATGCTCCATATAAATCTATTCATGTAGATCTTCATGAAGAAATGCACTCTTCACATCCATTTGATGTACAACCCAATCATGAGCTGTAGAAATAGAAAGTAGCAAGTGAATGGAATTCATTTTGGCAACAGAGGCAAAGGTCTCAGTCTAGTCAATACTTGGTACTTGAGAGAAACCTTTGGCCACTAGTCCTGCTTTATACTTTTCAACTGGGCCATCCACTACAAATTTGGTTCGATAGATCCACTTACACCGAACCAATTTTATTCCCTTAGGAAGTGCAACAAGATCCCATGTTTTATTCCGCATTAAAGAGTTGTACTCTTCCTCCATTATGGAATCGCACTCAGCAAAAATAGAAGCTTCATGAAATCATTATGGATCTAAAGCTATGGAAATGTAGGAATGTGGAATGTCATAATGTGATTGAGTTCTTCATGAACTCGAAGGATCCCCAACAAGAGTTCCTATAAAATCAAGTGTTTGGTGAGCCCAACGAGGCATGGTAGGGGATGCAGGAGGAGATTCCAAACTCTTTGATGAGGAAGATGAAATATCATGATCAACTCAATGACTAGAGGAATCTTGAGGAAAATCCTCGATGTCATAATCCTCTAAATCCACTATGGAGGAAGGAAGAGTAGAGAATGAGCTAGACTAAAAATGCACACTACACTCAATGAAGAGCCCATGCGTTGTAGGATCCATTAGCTAATATCCTTTGACACCATCAGGGTAACTAATAAAGATACAAGGTGGACTTTGAGATTCCAAGGCCTTGCACTTTTTTGAAGGAATATGTGCCCATGTTGGGGAGCCAAAAACTCTAAAGTGCCCCACAACAGGTTTCCCTCTACACCAAGCTTTGAAGGGGGTGATTCCCTTTAATGCTTTATGTGGAACTTTGTTTTGGATGTAAGTAGCACAGTTGATAGCTTCTTCCCAATATGCAGGTGCAAGGGAGTGACCATGGATTATGCAACCAGCCATCTCTTTTAGGGGCCTATTTTTCCTCTCAACAACACCATTTTGTTGTGGTGTGTAGGCAACAGTATGTTGAAGATCAATCATTTTAAGAGTACAGAATTGCTCAAATTGATGGTTCACATATTCTCTACCATTATTAATGCGGAGAATTTTGACACACTTTCCATATTGCTTCTCAGCACAAGCCTTAAACTCTTGAAATATATCAAATACTTCTCCTTTGTTTCGGAAAAAGTAAACCCATGTGTACCTAGAATAGTCATCAATGAAGATGAGCAAATAACGATCCTTACTTGAAGATAATTGTGGAAAAGGACACACCAAGTCACTATGAACCAATTCAAGGACTTTTGAATCCCTCCAATCCTTCCCTTTGTTGAACTTGTCTTCAGGATGTTTTCCTAAGGAATAATCTAAACATACACCATCTGCAAAATTGATTTGAGGAAGACCCATGACCATATTCTATTTGCTAAGTTGTTGAAGTTAACGATAGTTGAGATGGCCAAACCGTTCAAGCTATAGTTTGATCACAAAATTTGAGTGGGTGAGCAATGCAGTGGAATGTGAATCAGGTACAAAATTAGAAAAAGCATACAAGTGAGAATCATGATTGGCCTTACCAACTACAAGGAGTGCATTATCTTCAAGATTTCAGATGCTGACAAAATCTAGAGGGAATTCAACTTTTCTACTATTCTGAGTGATTTGGTAGACAAAGAGAAGGATGGATTATAGATCAAGCATGTAGAGGACATCCTCAAATGTACCAATGCTAGTATCAATTGAAACCTTCCCAATTACATTCACTGGAGAATCATCCCTGATGAGAATGTGGGGCACATAACAAGGCTCCTACAAAGAAAAACGTTCTTTAATGGAACCCATGTGATGTGATGCACCCAATTCAAGAATCCACTCTTTTGAAGAATCAACAATAGCAACAAGTGCATGTGCTTTCCCTTTACCTGATTTTGAAGGAGTAGAGGATTGTTGAGCTACACAAGAAGGCAGATTAATGTTGTTTTTTTTAAGAAGACGCTTCAACTCATCGATCTACTTCTTATGATAAGAATGTTCCTCATGACTGGGTTTCTTACAGTAACTACAATTTGGCGTTTCCTTCTTTTGAAAATTTCCCTTTGAAGAGGAGTTGGAGTAAACTTTTTTTGTTTAGGATGATTGTGTTTGATCTCTTTGTGACTTCTTGAACTGCTTTTGTTTTTTGTCAGGTTTCCTTGATTCTTTTTGACCCTTTGGTTGACTAGCCATCAAATATTGTGAGTGTGAAGGCTTAAGAAGACCCATTGAAAAAATATTACCTTTTTCTTGTATCAACATTTCAGAAAAGAAGCAAAAGAAGGTGTAGGGAATGAAGATCCCATTGTCAACCTATGAGTATGAAAGCTAGATACAAAAGCTGCAAATTTAGGTCCAAGTTTGTTTAGAGTGTTATAGACAAGTTGAATGTCTTTCTTCTCTAAGCCACATGATTTACATTATGCTCTAAGGTCGTTTACCTTTGTTACATAATCTTGGATGTTATCAAAATACTTCAGATCAAGACCCATTAGTTCATTGTCAATTTGATAACCATGAACTTCATCAATTGTACCATAGAGAGTTTTTAATTTTTCCCATGTATTGTGTGAATCTTTACATGCTTCAATTTGAAACAATATATCAAGAGAAACTAAACTCCTTAGACAACTAAGAGATTTTATATGTTCAAAAATCTATAGTAGTTTTTCTTTATCATATGTGGGTTTAGTTACCTTCTTATCAACATAAGGTGTATATCCTAGTTGCATTAAGGAATTCCATGCATTTTTATTCCATGTGTTGTAGTTGTAGGGCATGAGAAATGGAAACTTAAATGTACCCATAGTGAAGGAAAAATAGAGCACAGAGTATGAGAGATGTTCAAGCACAAAGACAACAAGAGACCCCCCTTCTTTACTCAATCAAATAACCCCCCAGAAAAAAATCGTTTGGCACTTTATATTTAGTGTAGTTGTTGGCCTCCTACAATGATTTCACAACTAAGCCTTTACAAGCATGATTCAAAGATTGGACATCTAGCCTAAATATACATTCAATCATCATGAAGGTGCATTTAACTTGTCAACCCAGGGACGTGAACTTGAAATGGGTCAGCATTGTATGTGCACTAGGGGCTCAAATAGTCATTGCATTCTACTGCTAAGAAACATAATGTTAAAAGTAAATTGTTGAAAGGAAATAAAGAAAATTTTGAACATCAACCAAAAACTATGCTTAAGCTGAAATGTAGAGAAAGAATGAAAATTTGTGTGACAAACAGGGACTACTCTGTTCGCTTTGGCTGTAGGAACAAACACAGAATGGACTTCTAGTGGTTGTAGGAATAGTTAATGCCAGATTTCAAACTAAGTATCAAATAGTAAGTAATACTAAGCTAATGCTAAACTAAGAGAATAGATTACTCACCAAGTGGGCCCCCCTGGATAAGTATCCTCTAAACTAACAAGAACTCAGATGCTCAAACTCAAAACTTTATTTTATTCACTGTAAATCATGCATACAAAGAGTAATGTATCTGTATCACTAAAAATGAGAGTACAATGTAAAATCGTGCAACCTCCTGAAGAAGGAGCATCAAATTATTATTTATACTATAGCTAAACAAGGCAATCAACCCCACAATTGGGAGGACGCCATTTAGGGAAAACAAGGGAAAGTGGACCGATAGTGGTTACGCATGCATGGAATCTGGTCATACATGCAATTCAAGCACAGATCCAGCACAGTAGTAATACCCATGCATGCTTGGTCATTAAGGTCCACTGCAAGGTGGTTACATTCAGTTGCATGAAGAATCTTTGTTGTCGGTTGCCTTTGACTTGGAGCGACTTCTCAGCTAGTTGTTATGGTGCACGCCTAGCTAGCAGTGTCTTCCATAACTTGGCATATTAAGTCTATAGGCCAAGGTTAGTATCTGTAATAACTACACATCAATAACCACTCTAAGAAAAATTCATTAATCACATGCAAAATCAATATAGATGACCCACATATTATGCCAAATATCATTAAAGCTTACAAAGATAGGTTAATGTCAAATGTTAATTGTTTGAGGGAAACATTATGCCAATACCAACACTTAAGCATTAAATTCTGTGACATCTATGAGAAAATAGACTATAGATTCTACTAAAAACTAGGCTCATCACTCCCCCCAACCTAACATTTTTTTGGTCCTCCAATAGGGGAAGATTTTTTCTTCTACCTGGTCAAAGCTCTAAAATTTGCAACTGAGAGTTTTCCAACATCAGTGGTTGCAGTACGTGAGTCAAGATCTCAATAGAATCCTCCCAATCTATCAAACCTGTCTCATCTTCGCCTTTCTGCAGCAATATCACTCTAGTAGAATCTAAAATTTGGCACGGGCCACATGAGCATGGGTGGCTAAAAAGTCAAGGGAATCCAATGTTGTCCTTGAGTTCTCCCAATTTGAATATGTCTCTCAATTCTTTTTAATGTTGTAGCATAATTGTGAATGGAATGAGGCTCAACCTATTTTAGCTCATCGGTCAAACTATTCCATCTCTAGGATAAGCATCTCCTCATGGTTTCCTCTTTTGCTGCTATTTTTACCTCATACTCAGTGTAAAATACCTCAATCCAAGGCATAATCCTATTGCCATAACTTGTTCTGAGTAGCATTCTATGCCATTCTCTATAAATATCCCTTGGGTTACTTGATTCAGCTCTAACAGGCAGAGGGATATCAGACTCTAATTGTTTATAAGCACCATGTTGTTGTCCCCAACTAATTTCATTTTGTACCCAAGACATGAATGCTCTCAATTGGACATCCCCAACATACAACAATGGGTTCCAATCATGGTCCTTTGTGACAGCATAATTATGTAAATAAAATTCACATTTACAAATTCTTCATTTCAAGGGAGACAATCCTATAAGCATTGAAAATTTTCATAGGGGTATCAATAGAAGGATTCAAACTTGAGGCAAGTCTTGACATGTTAAAAGAGAGATACTTCTCTTTCAGGAGCAGAGCATAGACCCTCAAGGGTTCTCTACATTCCAGAATCCTTGGTGCCAAAGTTGCCTTATCATCTACCCTCTGCTTCAGGGTAGCAATTTCTACATCTTTTTCCTCAATTTTTTCATCCTTCGTTTGAATTTCTTCCTTCAACTTCCATTTTTATTTTTTTCCATTATTCCTCCCTTCTTTGTATCTCTTTCTATAGATTCAAAATTGTTGCATGTACTATAAAACTAGGAGGATTATGAATGCCTACTAGTCTTTTTGTTGATGGTTGCTCCTCATATGCTACTATTTGCATGGACTCAGGTTGTCTATTATCTCCAGTTGTAAGGGTGTTGTTTCTTCTTCATTTTGCTACAGGGACTCTTGTTCTTGCAAAAAATCTTGCTCTAGTTTTGGTTGTTGTTGCAGTACTTCACGTTGCAAGACCTCTTGCTCATGTTGCAGAAAGTCTTGATTTTCCTCTAATTCTTCCGCAATGCTAGCAAGATCAGCCAGTGTTAAGTTTGTTGCTCTCTTAAATATGTCTTCTTTTTAACATGCTCCTGCTCCATTGGAGCTTCAAGGTCCTCATGTCAAGTCTCACCAATTTTAGGGCTTTCCTGTAGAGGCGTACCAATCGTAGGACCGACTGGTCTTGATTTTCTAGGAGGTCTTTCACATTTTCCTTTGGCTGTAGGATGAATAGTATCACCCTTCCTCTTTTTTGGGCTTGGCACTTTTATTTCTACAGGATGTGTTTTAGCCTTTCCTTTTCTCATTTCTACCTCTCTCTGTCGTGCCCTAGTTTTCATGAGGGTTCCAAGTGGAACTTCATCATCAAAATATGAGGAAGAGCTTTCTTTTTCTGAGTGCTTTGTTCCAGAAGAACTAATTTCAATGGTTTCCTCTGCTACAGGAGGATTCATGGTAGATCCAACACCAGAGGTTGAAGCACTACGAATGGCTTCAATCATGCTTACTCTCCTGCTAGATCTACGGTATTGAGGTATAGCCCTAGGTGGAAAATGTTCAACATCGACAAAATCCTCCTAGCGATAATCTTGATCAACCTTGATAAACTCTTCCCAATTCATTCCAGAAACATCACATAAATATTTTTCAGCTAGCAATTTAATCAAGCAATGGTTGGAAACAAAATTATCCCTACCTTTCTAGGTCTCAGTCGCCATGATTGAGAGAAGATTGTACAACACATTTGGCACATTCATCCTTCTCCCGTGCCTCATGTGATTCAAAAGCTTGAAGTGGATAGAATGCAATTTTGACTGGCGATCCTCACAAGTAATGTATTTGATGACATACACAGCTATCTGGTTCCATGGCTCAAGCCTCTAGATATTCATTTTGTACCCTTCTTGTCTATGGTCAATGGGGGGTCGTTTGGCTCTGCGAATTCAGCCCTGGATAACCTAGTGTCTTTAAAAATAGGGTAATTTTCACCATCAACAGGTAACCCTATAACTTCTACAATTCTTTCCTCTGTTGCCACAACTTCTAACCCTTTTACTGTGGCTTTTCCTTCTAAAAATGTCTAGGAAAATTCAAGGGCAATGCCTTCATTAAAACCATCCAACTTCAAAAAGTAATCTATCCATCCACAGTTTTGAAATTCGGCTAGGCATTGTGCATCCTACAGTAAAATATCATGCACCCTGGGTTCGTTTTGAACTAACCCACCTCCCATTTTCTGCAATCAAACAAATGCTCTGCAACTTATTTTCCTACAATTCCCCTTTTGAAAATCAAATGCACTTCCCTGCAATGTCTGCTAATTTCCAGTGTCGACTTCAACTGAATTTCCTTTCTTTTGTTTTTCCTTTTTTCTTACAACTCAAGATTATGACAAGGCAATAATAGCAAGAAAAGGAGTGATAAAGGGAAATTATGATAGGAAGAAATGGCAGCTATAGTTATTGTCACTTCACACATGCAATCAACTCATTTTAAAAAAAATTACGCAGCCTAATATGGTTTGACACATGGACAATAAAATATTTGCATCTTTTTCATTCCCCTCCCCCCAACCTAAATTTGGACATGTGTCCACACATGTGAGATGGGAGTGGTGATTAATAGGCAATGATGGCATTTATGTGAATACCTATACTAACGTATAATGATTAAATGAACGTACTTAAAAGATGATTAAAGATAGCAATTAATGTGCACATACCTGAGTGTGGAAGATTTGTTGCAAAGATCGCAGATGAAGTAACGCTTGCCTTGTTGGAAAATGGATTGAGAAATGCATGAGGATGGGATGGAATGAAGTGATGGAAGAGAGAGAAAGGTGGTACGGATGGGTGGATGGGTGGATGATGAAGAAATGGACTTCCACATAAGTGAAAGTATTTATTATGAAAAGTACATACCTCAATTAGGCTAAAGGAGGTACACAAGGTCCACTGCCTTTGGCTATAGGAAGCTCTGAGTGCTAGGTGAATTGTGGTAGGAACTCTTCTTTAGAAGTTGGCTTATGATATAATTTGAGGTGGACTGTTAACAAGTAATTTAAACCTGACAGGGTCAATGGTGGTAAGTTGAACGGCTCCATTGGGAAAGACCTCAACAACTTCGTATGGTCCTAGTCACCTTGTTTGCAATTTTCCTACATAGTTCTGGTATCTTGAATCGTAGAGCAAGGCCCAATCTCCTGGTTTGAACTTCTTTTCCTTGATAAATTTTTCATGCCACTTGATTCTTTGATTCTACACTACTTCTGTATGTTGCAGGGTTGTTCTTATTTCATCCAAAGCATTTAGCTGCATGATTCTTTCTCTTTGTGCTTCAAAAATGTCCATCCCTAAATCTATTGTAGTTCACAAATTTTTATGTTCAAATTCAATTGGCATCATGGCTATCTTTCCGTACAACAACTCAAATGGGGTGAAGCCTATAGTTGTTTTCCATGTTGTCCTATAAGCCCAAATAGCTTCGAGTAATCTGTTTGCCCAATATTTCCTATGGATAGCTACTGTTTTAGTCAAAATGGCTTCAATTTCTTTGTTTGTCACCTCAACTTGGCCATTAGCCTGGGGGTGATAAGGAGTAGACTTTATGTGCCTGATATTACTCATTTACCATTGTTGCAACAAGAGTTGATGTGAATTATGGCCCTTGATTAGTCACTATCTCTCTTGGCACTCCATATCTTGTGAAAATATCCTCATAAAGAAATTTTGCAACCTTGTTATCCCTTGCATGATTCATGGCCTTAACTTCTACCCATTTTGTTACATAATTAGTGCATACCAATATATAAGAATTACCATTTGATGGACGGTCAATTGGTCCCAAAAAATCCAATCCCTACTTGTCAAAGGGAGTGATTACTATCTGAGGGCACAGTGGCATCTCATCAGATCTGGTTGGTCTGCCCATTCTTTGACATCTATCACATTTTATGGTATACCTTCCTACATCCTTGTGGAGTGTTGGCCAGTAGTACCCTGTGTTCAAGATCTTCATTGTTGTCCTTTTGGCCGCAAAGTTTTCTCCACATGGTTCATTATGACATGCATGTAAAATTTCATATGTCTCATCTTCTCACACATCTTCTCATGACATGGTTAGGTCTAGTATAAAACAAACATCCAGCAATCTAAGAGAAAGGAAAAGATTTTTCAATGAGTGACCTTTTCTCTTTTGGGGAGAAGTGAGAAGGAACTCTACCTATAACCAATTAATTGGCTATGTTAGCATACTAGGGTATTTGTACACTGAGAGAGAATAGATGCTCGTCTAGAAAAGAGTCATCTATGGGCTGATTGTCTTCTGATGTAGTTAGCCTTGAGAGAAAATCTACAACAACATTAGCTTTCCCTAGCTTATCTACAATAGTTATATCAAACTCCTGCATCAATAATAACCATCTTTCCAATCTTCCTGTGATCAAAGGTTTATTCATGAGATATCTAATTTCTACATGATCAGTGTGCACAAATATTTGGTATCCCATTATGTAATGTCTAAATTTGTTCAGTGCATAGACTACTGCCAGCATCTCTTTCTCTGTCACTATATAATTGAATTCAGCTCCTTGCAAACTTTTGTTGACAAAGTAAATAACATTTTCAACAGCTCCCTCTTTTTGTCCTAAGACTGCTCCTATGGCATAATCTGATGCATCAGTGTGAATGTGGAAAGGAAGCTCCTAATTGGGTCCCTTAAGTACAGGAGCATTTGTCAAAGCTGCCTTCAAGGAAAAAATGTCTTGTCACAAGCTTCAGTCCACTGAAATTCAACATCCTTAGTGAGAAGGGAATACAACAGTGTTGCTACCTTGTTTAAATCTTTGATAAATCACCTATAATATCCTACATAACCCAAGAAACTCCTAACATCCTTCTATTTTGAAATTGTAGGAAGATTTGTGATTACCTCAATTTTTGCAAGATCTACTTAAATTCCCTTGTGGGAGATGTAGTGGCCAAGAACTACACCCTCTTGCATCATTATGGAGCATTTTTCACTATTTAAGGACAAGTTTTGATCCTCACATCTTTGTAGGACTCTCTTGAGATTATCCAATGCTTGATCAAAATCAACACCATAAGTGGTGAAGTCATCCATATAAATCTCCATGCAATCATGAGAAATGTCTGAAAATATACTAATGACTACCCTCTGGAAAGTTGCAGGTGCATTGCACAAGTCAAATGGGAGTACCGAATAGGCATAGGTCCCCCATGGGCAGGTAAATGTGGTCTTCTCCTGGTCTTTTGGTGCAATTTGGATTTGGTTGTAGCCACTAAATCCATCTAGAAAAGAAAAGTATTTCTTTCCTACAAGTGTGTCTAAAAATTGATCAATGAAGGGTAAAGGAAAGTGATCTTTCTTGGTGGCAGCATTAAGTTCTCTATAATCAACACAAAATTGCCACTTCTCTCCTTTCTTGGGCACAATCACTAATGGAGAAACCCACTAACTATCCGAAATGGGATAGATAAATCCTGCATTGAGCAATTTTTGCAGTTCTCCTTTCACAATTTCTCTTATTAGAGTGCAATCATCTCTTATATAAATTCTATGGGTACAAAGTTTAGGATCCAGTCCCTTCATGTTGTGATAATCCCATGCAAATGCATGTTGATGGGCCCTTAATATATTTTCCAACAACAATTGCTGCTCTTCACTCAATTTACTATTAACATTCAGATATTTTCCTTCAGACACATGTACTTGTGTAGTTAACTCTACCATGTCTGCTTCATTAACACATGGTACCTTTATTTCATATGGTAGAAATGCCTGCTTCATTAACACATGGTACCTTTATTTCATACGGTAGAAATGTATGGAACATACCTATTGCTGCAAGAATTCTATCTATAGGAACATCATCTACAGGAAGAGTGGTTGCAGGAAGAACATCTATAGGAAAAATATCTGCAGGAACAATGGTTGCAGAAAGAACAGGCAGAAGTGTCCTGACTGAAGTAGAAGATGATGTTTCCTCCACTCCATAATGGTTCTGAATGATGTTATTCAACACTTCATCCTCATCTTGGAGTTGCATGAAAGAGCTTCTACCTAGCATCATAAGTTGTGCCATAGAATTAACTTCCTCGGTCTCTTCACCAACTTGTGGCCATTCAGAATCTTCTTCATCATGAGATGGTTGAGCAGGTGGATAAAGAACAAAAAAATTAGTACTCCTTCCATTGGAAATGGTTATGTCACCAGACCAACATCCAATGTATGCATCTGCAGTTGCCAACCAAGGCCTTCCAAGGATGATGGGATACCCATCTAGTGTGGCCTTAGGAGAAAGAATCATAAAATCTGTTGGATATTCCAAGGAGTCTAGTACCACCTCAAGATCCTCAACTACACCATCAGGCTTAACAGTAGAACTATTTGCAAGTTGCAGGATAGTAGGAGTAGATCTCATACTTGCAATATTTAGTTGTTGCAAGATGTCTTGTGTCATTACATTGATTGTTGCCCCTAAATCAATCAGAGCATTCTTCACTTGAATCTTGTTTATGACAACTGCTACTACAGGACTACCCAGGTCATTATACTTAGGAATAGTCACTTTTCCCAACATGATATCAGCTAGTTGGCCTACCACATGAACTGTAGTTGGGTCTTTCTTCTTCCTTCCTGGATTTTTAAGACAAGCTTCCTTAATAGCTTTGTCATAGATTGGAACATTTTTTATGGCCTGAAATAGGGGTATCTAAACACATATATGCTTTAGTTGATCCAGGAGTCAAAAGTAGTATCCTATTTTTCTTCTTTATTTTTGGAAACTTCTAGTCTATGAGGAAATGGTGGTTCTTGCTCAGTCTGCTTGGCTTGGGCTGGTTCAGGATTTTTAGGTGCATTTGGTTGAATAGGATCATTCAGAGGCTCCTCCTCCTCTTCCATAGGAATCTTAGTAATGATGCGCTTGGAAGGGGCCAGTAGCTTGGTTCTTGAATGCAAATGGATATCACTTGCACTCACAACATATGCAGAGAATTGATTTGAATCGGCGGAATATATAGGCTATTGTTGTGGCTTGTTATTAGGATTGGGTGTGGGCTGAGCTAGTATTTGAGTTGGTTTAGGTGCATTAGAACTTGGATTAGTAGGTGGAGGCATTATAGCAAGTTGTTAGGGTTGAGAAGGTGGCTTCATGTAACTGGGCTTCTGAGTAGGCCACTGTTGTGCTCCTCTCCATTGATTTGTTTGCTTCCAATTTCCTAGAGGTGGTTGCTAGTGCCCTTGAAATTGATGCCAATTCCTTTGAGGTTGTTGTCACTGAGGTGGAGGACTCTGATGGCTAGTCCAAGTGTTTGGAGGGTTACTCCAAGGCTTTGGTGGATATCCTCCATAAATGTGTGGATATGGGAGTTGTCATTGGTTACTAGATGAATAAGAGTTAAAATATGGTCTAGCATAGGATAGTGGATCTGGTGGAATACCTTATCTGGGAGCCCAAGGCTTCCTTTGTGCAACATAGTAGACTTGGTCTTCTTCAATTTGAATTGGCTTGAACTCAAGTGGAATATGTTTTCTTTCCACGTTAGCTACCATCTTACATCTGTGGTCCTTCTTCTTTTGTCTGTAGTGGGGATAATACTCTGTCAACATCATTTATGCCTCCTCTTTCTTCTTTTTGGCCTGAAGTGTATCTAGCTGAGTAGATAGATTGTTGATAGTTTCTTGGTTGAAGTATGCCAACAAATGAGTGATCTTCATTCTTGAAACTCCATCGGTAGTTGACTTACCCATGGAAGATTGATAAGCTCTCCCTTTCTTTGAAGCTGCCCTAGAGCAATTCTGGCATATTTTCTTGATATCCTCCCAAGGAACTTGGAATCTTTCCATGAGGTCCAAAGCATCAGTGTAGCTATCATTGATTCCTCTCAGGAAAATCAACTTTTGTGAGTCCTCATTAAGTGCATGGTGTAGATATTTTTACAAGAAAAACATAAACCTTGCAATGTAATCTTCCAAGCTCTCATCTTCCTTCTACTGCATCCTGAAAATATCACCTCCTCTCATGTCACTACCCCTGCAATATTCCTTGTACTTCTCAAATAATTTTGTCTTCATGTTTTCCCAAGTTTCCATGATATCTCTGCCTAGGCTCATGAACCATCTTAATGCAGCCTCTTTCAAAGTGGTGGGGAATAACTTAAACCTATGGGCATCAGTAGTATAATCATAACTTTTGTAGAGTATGTCAAACTCAAATAAGAAGGTATCAAGATCTTCTGTCACAAGTCCATAAAACTTGGGGAGTGTTGAGGCAGGGATGTTCTTGATGTTGTCAACTTCATTTTGATGGGAAATGGGGAAAGGAAAATTTGGTTGGTTTTTCCTTTTCCTATTTGCATCACCCATGCCTACTTGATATGGTTCAAATACAAAGGGGTTCTCAAGCTGATTTTGATCTTCCGAGGAGACTTCAGAGTTGGTTAGATCAGGATATGTGTCTTTGAAGAGGTATGGACCTTCTTTTTCTTCTTCTAGTAGGTTCTGGTACTCAACTAGCTAGAATGGATGAGGATTGTTAGGAAGAAATATCCCATAAGTGTCCCTTCTCCTTTCTCTATGCGTGTGGTATCACTCACTATCAGTCAACTCATACAAAGAATTGGTAAAGAATTAGGGGGTCATTACTTCCTAAATGAGTTTATGCTAAGAACAACTTTCAAAAACACTACAGTAAAAACTACCAATGACTCTAAAAACTTTTAAGCTTGACACCATCCCTGACAACGGCGCCAAAAATATTGGCTTCCTACAATGATTTCACAACTAAGCCTTTACAACCATGATTTAGAGACTGGACATCTAACCTGAATAGCCATTCAATCATCATGAAGGTGCATTTAACTTGTCAACCTAGGGACATGAACTTGAAATGGGTTAGCACTATATGTGCACTAGGGGCTCAAGTAGTCATTGCATTCTACCGCTAAGAAGCATAATGCTGAAAGTAAATTGTTGAAAGGAAATAAAGCAAATGTTGAGCATCAACCAACAACTATGCTTAAGCTGAAATGCAGAGCAAGAATAAAAATCTATGTGACAAACAGGGACTACTCTACCCGCTTTGGCTATAGGAACAGACACAGAATGGACTTCTAGTGGCTATAGGAACATTCAATGTTAGATTTCAAACTAAGTATCAAACAATAAGTAATACTAAGCTAATGCTAAACTAACAGAACGGATTACTCACCAAGTGGGCCCCCTTGGATAAGTATCCTCTAAACTAACAAGAACTCAAATGCTTGAACTCGAAACTTTATTTTATTCACTGTAAATCAAATGTAAAATTGTGCAACCTCCTAAAGAAGGAGCATCAAATTATTATTTATACTACAGCTAAACAAGGTAGTCAACTCCATGACCAGGAGGACACCATTTAGGGAAAACAGGGGAAAGTGGAGCTACAGCTGTTACACATGCATTATATCTGGTCAGACATGCAAGTCAAGCGCAAATCCATCACAGCAGTAACACCCATGCATGCTTGATCATTAAGGTCCACCGCAAGGCAGTTACATTCAGTTGCATGAAGAATCTTTGATGTTGGCTGCCTTTGACTTGGAGCGACTTCTCAGCTAGTCGTTATGGTGCATGCCCAACTGGCGATGTCTTCCATAACTTAGCGTATTAAGTCTGCAGTTCAAGGTTAGTACATGTAATAACTACACATCAATAACCACTCTAAGAAACATTCATTAATCACATGCAAAATCAATATAGATGACCCACATATTATGCCAAATATCATTAAAGCTTGTAGAGATAGGGTAATGTCAAATGTCAATGGTTTGAGGGAAACATTATGCCAATACCAACACTTAAGCATTAAATTCCATGACATCTATGAGCAAATAGACTATAGATTCTACCCAAAACTAGACCAAAAATAGGCTCATCAGCAGTTACAGATTTTTGGATTTCAATGCTTTTATAAATCCTCAAGAAATGAGCTTGTGCTGAAAGTATATATTCAGTGCAATTTCATATGAAATAAACAGCACCAATATGAAGTACACAAAAAATCATGCACTTTCAAAACAAGAATCAACTCAATCTGAGGTCGTATGTAAATGTTATGCAGCTTTGAAGTTTGTAAAACGAGAACGGTGAGGAGTCCTCCCTAAGAATCAGCAATTCTTGAAAAAATATGTGTGCCAAAATCTAAAATCATCTCCACCAATGTGTAGAGCACAATAAATTAGCCCAAATAAAAATAAAGTACATTGAAAATGAAGTTGTGGAACACGAGTTATGAGCGTTCAAAGTTGACCTTCAAAAATCAGTGCATCAATGGAGGGGGTATTAAAATCTTCAAAAAAATTCTGTCAAATTTATTATAACTGCCGCCAAATTTAGCGATCTACTAAATATAGAGGTCCTCTAGCTAGTTTAGAACTTTGTTAAATGTAGCATTCAGCCAGATAAATTTAGCAATATACCAGTTTAGCTATCTGCTAAAATCGCCTCCAAATTTGATGACTTTAAGATTTTTAATATTTTTTAATTAAAAAATATTAAAATATTATTAAAAGTGTTGGCATGATTTTTTGAAAAAATGTGGCAGACTTCAAAATATTATATATTTTAATATAAAAGTATTTTAAAAATATTAAAATCATCAGTTTAATATTTTAAAAGCGTCAGCAGATTTTACGGTTTTATATATTTTAATATTGAAAAATATTAAAAATAAATAAAAACGTTGGCAAAAAAGTGTGTCGAATGTCAAAAAAATAATTTTTTAACATTTTAAAAATATTAAAAAAATTAAAAACTTTATAAAAGTTAAAAAAATATTTGCAAAGGCTCGAAGGCGGACGAAGGACGAACCATGCGCGTTGCGCAGCAGGGTGCCATAGGTACGAAGGTACCTTGTGGTACCTGTTGTGCACATCTATGCAGGTACTACACAATACTATGTAATTTTGCATAGCAAAGTTTTTAATAATTTTTTTTTTAATTTTTGTTTAATTTTTTTTAAATCTTTCTATTTCAATGAATTTTTTTTGCAAATTTTTGGTTTTAATTTTTAATTGTGTTTTTTTTAAATGAAAAAAATATATTTAGATAAATATGTTTGTAAATTTTTTAAAATCATAAGTACATATGTAAAAAAAATTTCAATTTTTTAAAATCAAAAATATATTTTATTTGAAAAATATAGTTTTATTTGAAAACAAATAAAACAAATAAAATGATTTTTATTTTAAAAAAAAAAATTCATTTTAAAATAAAAATGTATATATTATTTTTAAATTAGTTGTTCATGGGGGTCAAATGGCTCCCTCGACAAAAAAAAATTGCCTTGCCTCACAACTGTCTGAAATTGACGTTTTGATAGTCAATTTTATGGTTTTTGGGCCTTCTGAGCATGATGTCAGGGTCGGATTTGACCCAAAATGCTCTGAAATGATGGCTCCTTGTTGGATCTGGCAATGAACCTCTCACTTCAATTTTTTGCAAATCTAGCCTTCAGTGTCCGTTTTAGGTGAAACAAAGGGAAGATTTGAATGTCTCAACTACTTTGGAAGCTCATAATCTCTCCAGGAAGCTTCAGTAGACCTGTAACTAACAAGTCAATATATGAACCCCCCTAGAAACTGACTTTTTTTCACACCTTTCTGATTCTCCAGATCATCTGAGGATGCAAGAGAAGAGCATACTTAGTTTTTTGAAAAAAAATAGCTTTACACTCAGATTTCTAAAGGATTGCTAACCCACAACTCAAATTTGACTTTGATACCATGTGAGATTCACTAAGTAGCCTACCTAAGAATCTAATGATTGAAGGAAAGAAAAACCTGAAATATGAGAAGGAATAATTTGTATTCCTCTCAAGAATGCAAAGCTATATTCAGCTTGAGAATTGAGATTACAAAGGAAATGACTTGGTTATATAAGCCAAGGGGAGAGATAGATGCAACCAGATTATGACAAGTGTTTTCATCCTATGAGGTGTGACAACTCATGTCATTAAAGGCTCAACCACTTTATCCCTATGTAAAGTTAAGCTAGTGTGAAGAGTATTTCAGTGGAGAACTAGCTAAGAATGAACTAGTTAGATAAAGTACCCCTTTCACACTAACATAATCACATATTTCCCTAACATTGTTGAAGATCAATGTAACAGCCATCCTCTTAATACACAAGTAAACTCAATAATTTACTAGAAGGTAAATAAACTTAGTAAACATGAGAGAGAATTTTTCTTTTAAGGTTTAAACATTTGCATAAGCACAAGAATAAAGTACAACTTTTCTAGATAAATTCAAACTTGAATTCACATGTAATCATAACTAGAATCAAGCTAATTCCTTACAATATTCATTTATATCACATAAAATAAATTTGGCATAAAGAATAGTTTTACCTCATAGGTTTTTTTCTATCATAAGCTAGAACATGGAGTTCACTGCATCCGGAATGTCGTTCACAAGTCTCTGAGAGTCTACTACTATAGAGGGAGAGCATCAACCAAGTGTTTTTCCTCCAACCACGGACTCAAGTGGTCCCCCGCGCACTTCCAAACTGGAAGTAACCTAGCCCTTCTCGAAGAGTATAGATATAAGGAACTGCCAAGTTTCACCATCTGAGTCTTAGAGATGTGTACTACAAAACTCGATCAACCATAGAACTCTAGATCCCTTCTTCTAAGTATAATCATTCTGATTGGTCGATCCATCTAGACACACACCTATGACTCGTCTAAGAAACTATCTCATCCTATAGTTTTTCTTACTTTATTTGATACTCTAGACTCAAACTAGTCATTATAGAAAATCCATTCTAGCCAATCTGACTTAGAACTAATCCTTAATCTAGGATATTCATTCAATGTGAAGATATAGGTACTTCAACCCTTTTAAAAGTCCCTTATTGCATCCTTGCAATATCTAGGGTTTATGACTTCCTGTCATTTTACACTCAAGATTCAATACCCAACATCTTGATGCGTTAAATCGAGTTTCAACATTATTGTAGAATCTCTTAAGGTATTATAAAGACTTCCTATCTTGTTATATGGTTTCCCTCGACCTTTCTCTGTCAAACAATATATATATGTACATTGTCATATCTGACATAAGCATTATAGATTTCCTATATCCTCCTTGTTTCAATTCTAGGGTTTAGCTTCTCTAACCCAATACATGGAAATATCAAACATTCTTGTTTTTCCAAGGGTATTAACATGAGTGTAGCAAAACATAAGAAAAAAATGCTTCTAGTCTTTCCTAGACCACTTGGCATTATTTTTGTTCACCTTTTCACAAACATGAATTAATATAGTACTCAAGGTATTCCCTCACCAATATAATATCTAAAAGAATACTATCATTTCATATCAATAGACAGATCTAATTCAATCTTCCAACCCTTAAAAGGTTTGACTTATAAAATATAATAAACTGCTTTCAACCCATTGGTCTACATGGAACAATTGAATTCCAACATAAGTTAGGTTTCCAATTCTTCTAATTCCAATTCATGGACATTGGTACATTCTTGTTTTCAACACTTGTCCCACCTGATCAAGGTTTACTTTGTTTGTCTATTGTCAAATTTAAAAATCAAAACATAATAAATATAAAAGGCTCAAATTAAAATATCTATGAAATGCTCATAAAGATTCATAGAGTCAATCTCTTTTATAAATTCCTCCTTAAGAAACTTCCTAATGCCATTTATAAAATATTGCCATTCGCAACATTGGCATTTACCTTCTTTAATACCGCTAGTTTATAAAATATCTAGGGTAAGTTCTTGTAATCAAAGAACCTATCAAGTAGACACTTCACATAAGGAATATGACTTAAAGTCATGGTTTCAAGAAAGTGATAATATATTTGTATATATGTATAATAACTTGCTCATCTTCACGAAGAGTCTTAATAACCATGATATACACATTTATGCACAAGCAGTCGAGGCTCTACATCACTCACTATCAGGTTGGAAAGATAAAGAATCAAGTGCACAAGACACCTACTCAGTTGTGCCATTGAGTTTAAAGTGTTTATGTCTATCATGAATGTGGCCATTATTATTATGATCCGAAATGATTTTGGTCTCTATTCCATTGGCCAATACACTTGACCTACCTTTAACAAAAGATTATCACCCTATTGGGCTTAGTAATAAACACCAGGCTTCCAAGGCTTATCGACTGATAATTAATTAAAAGAAACCATTATGCAAAGCTACATCGCTCAACAGGGATAACTAGTGGTTGTAGGTGCACATGCATGCATAACCATCAAAGGTATTATGACCTCAAGTTGGAAGGGTGCCATTAAGAAACAACAGTTTCAAGAAACATCAAGAAAATATTACAGTGAAGCTTCAAGCACCTTCGGCAGTAAGATAAAATCATCAAGATATAAATAAAATTATACTCCCGACTCAGCATGTCATTGCTTACGTGGTTAGTTCCCACAAGCTGACATAGTCAACATCCTTCAAAACAAAGGTTTAAAACTATATTGGAAACACTTAAATGTATGAGCCATGAATTATAAAGTCATCATACCTACGATACGAAACAACAATGAGTATCTTGGACACTAGCTCGAGCCTCTTCACCCTTTCTCCTAGCTATCATAGCCTTCTAGTCCACCGCTAAAAGATAACTCTCCTCTTTCCCTATGCCACCGCTTGGCATTCTTCTCCAATGTGTAATAATCCTCCCTAATATCTCTATCCTACAACTAAACTCATGGAGCTAAAAAGTTAATATTTGCTTGTCTGAGGAAGACTGGAGGATAATACTTTCCATGCAACATTGGCATAAATTAAATACGGTAGCAAGAATAACAATGTTATTTTTGGCCTGCACAAGTCATCCCGCACTAACCACCCTTCTTGAAATCCCTTGCCTTTTCAAGACTCACTAGCTCATTAATATTCCGCTCTCAATTCACCCACTGGCTGACTGTGAAAATAGAATACTATCAATTAAAGGAATGGTAACTTAGAACTGTGTAAAGGTTCCACTTCCGCTATTGTTTACTTTGATATCTCGCTCTCTCAAAGTAACCTTTAGGTTCGCTGTTCATCAAGAACAAAACTACCTCTTAAGAGACTATTTTCTCTCCTTCTATTAGTTTCCCTCCATTCCAATACCAATTTCGGTTTCCAAGATCAAAGATTCTCAGCCCAAAAGATTGTTGAATGAGTTCGATAGATAGCTATCATGTCGTTTCTTTCTTTTTTTCCCCCAAAAAATGATTTCGTGTTGAGGATGATAAGCCTCCCCAAAAGACGGTTACCCCAATCACTTATTTTCCTGCCAAAGAATGGCTCTGATGATAAGTTCAAGATTCAGTTAAGAATGGTGGTTATTGCACCGATATAACTCCACCTAGGATCGTGATGGACGCTGCCATTACCACGAGCGAATTCCCATTGTGAAATAAGTGCAGCCTTGCATACTATCTGTGGCTCAAGAACATTTAAAAGAGCATTCAAAAGGTAACATCAACCACCCGAAAATTACTATGTCGTTGCAAGTATTAGATTATACTCATAGAAAGATAGTAATCCTTTGTTGCCAAAACATTATCGATGTGGCTCAAACAACGAACCAATTGGTATTTTAGCAAGATATATTTATATTTATATATATTGGCGCATCTATGCTTGAATCCACTTTATCCATTTGTGGCTCTTATAACCTTATGAGGATATTTAAATATGGAAAAATGAATATAATTGTCACCAAGAATGCTTTCCGTGGCCCTAGGGGTGTGCATATGGTTTAAATATTGAAAAGTATGAGGTTGGAAGTATCTTAGTCTGATCTAATATAGATTAAAAGAATTGAACAATATCTACCACACATGACTCACAAGATTCTCTTTACTAAGAGTTGAGTCTCATAGGTTAGCTCTTGGCTTATCTAGCCATTAAAGATTTTAATCATATATTTTAACATAATGACCTTTAAAGAAACTAAAAGTTTCATGGGCAAGAGTTGACGACATAGTTCGTTATGTTGTCCAATCAACATACTTGCCAAAACCAAATGAAATCAGTGTTAAAAAGAGAGTTAATAACCCTTAAGAGTATTATATCAACACAAGGGTCGACTAATTGATTATTATCGACAAGCATCTAAACACGTTAAACAACATGAACTAGACTTAAACAATATTGACAACTTGTCGAGTCGAGAAGTAAACATAGACCAAGAGGGTTGAGTATCACTTACCCGACTCAATAAGGCTTACCATTTTGAATCATCATTAGACCTAAGATGGTGACAACTTGTTCTTTACCTTATATCTATACCCCTCTCTCTGATGATGCTCTCCCTCCCTTTCTTGGAGGGCGGAAACCTGTTTCCTAAATGCAACGTACAACACCAACTTGCGATTAATGTATCATTAATCGTTTCATAATCCTTATGAAATCATCACATCTTGACAACTTTTAAACACATGTCGATTTTAGTCAAATAAACCTAACTCATGAAAACATTGATTTTTCCTAACATCAAATCATTGAGTCATGCATAAGAATCTACTATTTACTTCAAAAGTAAAAAGTAAAACATAGTTAAAGTTAGGGATGTAACAATCAAGATGGGAAAAATAATTTTCTAGAAAAGATATAACAATGAGATGAAAAAAATCTTTTCAAAAGTTTCAGTAGAAGAGCTTGATGATTCCAAATGTGAAGAAAAAATGATTGCTTTGGATACCCCTAAGCTAGAAGCTTGAAGTCACAAGAATGAAGGTATTAATGTTGTTTTTACCATACCTCTAATGGGAAATATGGATGAACATGTTTATTGCAGCCCAAAGTATGATTTCATTTATCCTACTGTGGCTCTACAAGATTTTTATCATTTTGGAAAATGTTCTAAAGAGGAAGATAAGAACAAGGATGTGATTTGCAACATAGAAAATATGAGTCCATTAATCACAAGTCAAGATTATCTTTGTATATGGGATCTAGGTGATAGTCTATCCATATATGATACAAATAAGTCTTCTATATTTTTGACTTATTCATGGATGATGGTATGGGACCCTGGTTCCTTTTCCAATGAATCACAGAGAGATAACATTCAGATTCATTTGAAGGTTGAAATAATTGATGGGTTTGATACCATAGTCACAAATAGAATATCCATTTTATGTACATGGATAGATAAAGGGTTGATTATACATTTGAACAAGGGTAAAGACTTCTATATTAAGGGTCTAGGAGTTGCAATGTTTTGAGGTTAAAATACTTTTGGGTGATAGATCTTTCATACATATCAAAGATCCATATTCTTGACATGCATTGGAATGCAATACTTGTTGCATTTGATAGTTTTATGGAGGTAATCAACTCATGTTTTTTTGTTTACATTTCTTATTTCTCACATCAATGTGTAGAAGAGTATGGTAATATAGTAGAATTTAAGTGGGCAGAAAATTGTTTGTTGATTAAGAGTATGCAAGTTCTGATTTCCTTTGATGGACATCATAGATCTCTATTCACCAATTCACTACTTCTAAATCAAAAAAAGGGAGTTTCCAAATATATGCTTCTAGGTTCAGCTTTAGAGTGGACAATCCAACATGGCATTGGTTGCAAACACTCTAACTTTTTCATCTATTTTTATTTGATAAAATGCTCCTCTCAGTCATCCATTTGCAAGAAGCATGTGAAGTACAAGATCTTACCTTACAATTTTATTTTGGAATTCATGGAGAATTGGGTGAGAAATTTTTTTTTCATTGGTGATGATAATATATTGACTTCCAATAAGGGTTGGGAAGATGCTTTGGAAAATATGGATAGATATATTGATGCATATCAACAAGAGTCCTTTAATAAGACATATTTTTGGGAGATTGCCATCACACTCTTGACTCATGTTTTTGGTTCTCAAAGAATGCTCAAAGGTATTTCTCAAGAGGAGTGGGAAGAAGATGAAAAGGTAACTAATTCTCTACATGAAGCTAATATTTCAACTTCCTCGCATGGATCTATTATAGTTTGTAGTTCTACAAGAAAGAAAATTAATTGGATCTCAATGCAAAGATGGAAATTTGAGGTACTTAATTACATGAAGTTCAAAGTTTCAAAGGATATCTTGGTAAGGTATGATAAAAGGTTTAAAATTAGTATTTCTTTGAACATATTCAAACATCAATCAACTCTTGGTATTCATGTGAAGGAGTACTTTGGATGGAGGATTTCTTTGTTTTGGTATTATGGGTTTGATGAGCTACAAAAATGGGCATTTCAAAGAATGTTGATAGATGAGTTTTTTAGAATGAATGATTCTTGGTATTTTTACTCCTTCCATAGAGGACATGATATTTGCATCATGGTTTCTTATTTTTTGGCCACTAACATTTTCAATGGAAATGTGAAGAATGTCAAGTTTATGCCAAAGGATTTTCAGGGGTTTATTATCTTCCAATCAAAAAATTTGTTGTTTATCTCTTGGTCATTTAGAGTACCATGGAATGAATTATGTTTTTGTATTATTAATCTTCTTCTATATTTTGGATCCTATAGACCAATCCAAGAGGCTGAAAATATCTTCTCTCTGATTGAGGTAAAGTTTGGATCTTTTGTTATGTATTTTCATGAAATATATCTCAACAATGTAGAGGTGAATAGAAGATTTATTTCTAAAATATATAATGGATATGATAGAAGATACAATGGATATTATGACAGTCCTAATAGCAGAAAAAATCAGACCTATTACATTAGCAAATGTTTCAAAAAATTTAAATCCAAGTTGCCTATTGTCAATGCACTTCTAGCTAGAAATCCAGGACACTATTTGTATTGCAGTGGGAGGTTGTTTTGGAAGTACCTAAAGGTGTAAGCTATCAAAAATGTTAGTAAGTTCTCTAATGTGGTTGAACATGTCATAAAATTATTTTCTACTTTCATGTTCAAAATTATATATGAGCCGATATTGGCATGGTGTGATGGTTTATTGGTGGCAATGTTGTTCTTGCCACCAAGGTTCAAACCCTGTTGGGGTGGTATTGTTGAATGGTTGTATCTAGTTCATAGCTCCAGTCAAAAGCGTTTACCCCTTGAATAAAAAAATAAATTATATATGAAGATCACATTGGAAGGATTCAGAAAGTGCATAGTCTTCCATAAGAAGGGCCTCTGTGTTGCAATAAAAATATTCAGATTTTGGTTGAGTTTGGAATGTTGTTATGTGATGATTTTTTTTTCTTCATATGTTCCATTTCCATTCCAAATCAGATCCTAAATTTGTATCAAACATCTTTCAATAGAGGCAAGATTTGTAGCGGTTTGTATATATCCTACAAGAAGTGACTCCATGATTTCAAGGTAATGAAGGAAATTGTTTCTAAGATTGGTATCCACTATTATGGAGGATTTATTTTAATTATAACCATCCTCTTGTATTCATAAAATATATTTATGTCTTTGATAATGGTTGCAAGACATTTTTGTATAGTTTTCTTGCTGATAGTGCACATACACAACTTTGGGAAGGAGTTGAAAGGAGGAGCTTATTGAGTGCAAAAATTGGAAGGCCAAATATAAAAAAATTAGGTAATATGGAGTAAGAGGTTGTACATTGAAATTAATATCCATGAAATTGCAGAGCACAGGTACATTCTTAAAGAAATTATCAAGATGTTTGAGAGGAAAGTACAATGATTCACAGGTATAGGATCACAATATGTTTTGCACTATGCAATGTTTGGTTATTTTGGGTATCATGATTTTGGAGCATCATTGTTGTAATTTCTTGAGGACAAGAAATTTTTGGAAGGGAGTACTTGTAATAACCCTTTTCTTGAAATTTCTAAAAATAGAAAATTAATATTTTGAGTAGTCAAATTTCAAAAAATAGCATGTCAAGTCCTGCAGCGAAATTGGGAAAGTTGTTTACTCGAGGTGAATTAATTAAGACAATTTTGGAGTTTAATTATCATTTTTTTATGAAATATTTAATTGAGCCAATTTGGGTGTGGCTTTTTGGAAAAAGGAAAAATGAATTTTTAATTGGCTTATGACGTAGTGTAGGAAATGGAAATATTTTATTATTTCCCTTGGGTGCACTTGATTTTTGCTTTTACACTTGGCATTAGAGGTTACATGCACTACATGAAAAAGGAAATCTCTCCTTGGTCATGATTTTTGGGTCCCTAACTTGGAAATTAAATATTTTTCAATAAAACATGAATTTGAGCTTCATTTTAGGGGATTCTTGTTGCAGATTTTGGTTGGGTGTTTGCTCTACCTGCAAAGGTGATAAAATATTGTGGGAATAATCTCTAAGGCTGTAAAACCAAGGATATTTGGACTCAAGGACAATGGATCTAGGGTCTATAGGTGTGACTTCACACAGGATTGTATTGGTGTTGAAAGATAGCTTTTATGTGGCTTTTTGGTTGAGTTGTTTGGCAGGGTTTGTGTTTTGGAGTGCTCAGATTTTGGCATAGTTTGAGATTGTTTTTGTTATCATTTTTTTAGTTGTTTTATTATATTTTATTCATGTATTTATTCTTCTCGGACTCTATTTATAGTGTTGATGATTTTGTAATATATGATACAGTGTTTTGGTTGCAATTTGTGGGTTTGTTTAGCCTTTCTCATTGTGCAAATTGCAACAAGGTTTTGGGTTGTAGTTTGCTTCTATCATGAATAGAAAAATAATGTATTAAACTTGTAATATCAGCAATAATTCATTATTTTTTCATTGGCACAATCATTTATGATGAATTTTAAGATTATTGCTAAAGTTTCATTGTACTTGATTTCACTATTTGGTGCAGTTTAGAATTTTGAGGATTTGCTTGCATTTGGGTTATCAATTGGTGTTGTTGTTATTAATAGAAAATATATTTGATTTTCAAAGCATTCCTTAATTTTTTTCTATCCAGAACAACATCTTGAAGTTTGGAGTTGGATGTGTGATTTAGGTTTTTAGCAGTAGCATCCAGTTTACAATTTATCTTAAGTTTTGCACAATAGTTGTGCATTGTTGTTGGATGATGTTATCAAAAAAAAAAATGATATATTTTCATGCTTATGACAGTGAATAAAATTTCCTCATCATTTTTTCATCATTTAAACATAGTTTGGTGTTGTTTTGTGTAATTTAAAAGATACCCAATTTGATAATTTATTTAGTATTTGCAAAATAATTTAATCAGGATATTACACTTTTTAAGTTACTCAACAAAATTTCCAAGATCTTATACCAACTCAGGCTTTCTATCCTAGTACAATTTCATTGTTCTCAAGTGGACCCATTATTTGGCAAGATAGCGGGTTTAGTGAGAAAAAGATAGAGGTTTCTAAGGTAAAAGAAGAAGAACTTGTAGTTGATGAAATTCAATGAGGTATAGAAAAAGAAAAATTAGACTTGCTATAGGAATATCATGAGCAAGATCAGTTTGGACAGCATGACTCAAAGCAAGTAAGAGGTTTTGAACATGAAGTGCTAACAAAAAATTTCAATGAGCTCCTTGTCTTATTGAGTGGGAGGAAGAAAACATGCCCATATCAACATCAACAATAAGTTTAGAACAATGAGATACAAGAAATTTTGATAGGGTGTTGGTTTATGTAGAAGAAGATGAAGACAACCCTATTTTGAAGAGTGAAAAAATTATATACATGAAGAGAGTAAGCTATAAATTGATGAAGATATTTTCTCAAATATCATAGAAGATTTATGCTCAAGTCTTGATGTCAAATCAATGCCTTCAAAACAAAAAAAACTATGAGAAACATAAGCAAGTGGAGAATTCAACCATGTTTTCACTTGAACCACATGAATTAAATCATTCCAATTAGCATGAAGTTAGAAAAGTAGTCCATAAGCAAGAGACCATCAAGGATGGTTTGAATTTTTTTCTTTCAAGAGGGTGTCCTATTAGACATCTAGCCAGGATGGAAGCCAATAAGACATCACAATCCATGCTTGCACTCAAGCATGAAGTTGCAGCTAAAGAGGAGTGTTTTTAGCTTACCCATTCACTTCAAAATAGTAGCATGTATATCCAACATGAGTGGGTAAGTGAGTTTTTTAATTCTTCAAGAAGCATTGCATTAGTTGGTTAAACACCTATTCTTTCTTCATTCCTTGTTGGTTGTTCACAAACATGAAAAATATATTGCAAGTCATTGAGGAAGGGCAGTTATTTCAAGGAACCATCCCTCTTTGGAGGTTGATATTAATCTATCAAATCCCCCATATGATATCATCCAATATTTCACTAGATAGTTGAGTTGAGAACTCGACAAGGGTGCATATCTAGTTCATAACAATAATATCTTTTACATTACTATCTTTGTTATAGATACTTACACATCCTTAATGAAAATATATTCTCTTATACACATTTACACAAATCATAATAAGACACACATGGAATAATTATCAAGCTATAATTGGGATTCCTTTTTGTATGAGGAATCACAAATAAAAAAATAATTAAACATTAGAAATGTAAGGTATATGACAAACCTATCTCAACATTCTTCCACTTGTCATATACCTTACAAGAGAAAAGTACAAACACTATCATATAATTGTTAGGAACAAAGAGACTAATATACTCATTGTACCAACTAAAATTATGTGTTCACTAACTACATAAATTCATTTACAAAATTCTACAGTGTCAATTTTTTCCAAAACATAACCCTCCTATCCTCTACCATATCTTGAAAAAATGGTATTGAACATCAACATTATTTGTCATCATGTGAAAGGTCGTATTCTTTACAAAAATAATGGCACTCTAAGTATTAGAATGAAATATCATATCTCTCGAATTAGCCCCACATCCAAGCATAGTCTTAGAAGTTAAATGGTCTATTTACAAGTATGACTAATTATCATGTATCTATCTTTATCATAAAAAAGTGACTAAAACCTATTATTTACTCATTCAACTCATTACTCACTACATACCATCAACATACAAAGTAATAACGATAAAATGATCACCATTTTATCTGTGATAAAAATAATGATATGACTTCAACTTGATAAACCCATGTAGACACTTGAAATATCCTGATTGATATCATGCACTTGATCCTGATTAACTAAATCTGATTCTTCCTTAATCATTTATTTACTAACCAATTAATTGAATAATCTTTATTTAATTAATTCATCAAAATTCCTCTTTGATTAAATAAATCAAATTTATTTAATTAAATCCTAATGTTCCCTCTTTGATTAAATAAATTAACTTTATTTAATTAAATCTTAATGTTCTTCCTTTAATTAAATAAATTAACTTTATTTAATTAAATCCTAATGTTCTTCCTTTAATTAAATAAATCAACTTTATTTAATTAAATCCTAATTTTCTTCATTCAATTGAATAAATCATTTTATTTAATTAAATTACTAATCTCCCAACTATCCTCTCATTTGATTTAAATAAATCTAAATATCTAAATCAAACTAACTTCATCTAAGTTAATTAATCATAATTAACTCCTAACACTAATCCTCCATTCCTCTAGCTTTTGCAAGTTGCACATGTAAATCAATTTATTTGATTTATTAATTCCTCCCTTTTTATTCAAATATGGCATATTCTGGGAATATTCCACTTATTTGAATTCTCCCTCCCAAAGGACTTTTGTCCTCCAACTTAGCATTAAGGGCTCTTACATGTCCTCACCTTGAGCCAGCTTGGCATTAACTCCTATTACACCTCCTCTTACACAAGTCACTTCTTCAAATTCAAATTCCACCTACATGCATTTAACATGCACATTGTTCAAAATGTGCTCCACTCTCCTTCATTAGCATGTTGACAAGTGGCACAATGCCATTGGTTCAAATGTTAATCCCACATTCATCCTATTCTTCATTCTCCAATCCTTCTCCATTATAAATAGAGGCCTTCTCTATTGATTTGGTATCCACAATCCATGTAAGATCATTATGCTCATTTTAATCCACAATCACTCACAAGTTTATTCAAGGTTATTATAGTCATTTTTGAATTCAAAGTATCCATTTTCATTCATATTTCATCCATGTTAGCATAATATTTCATCAATCATAGCAAGGTTATTGACATTTGGCATCAAATATCACACATTACATCTATCAAGCTTATCAAGGAATTGGGAAAGGGCTTCTCTCCACATCAAAGAAGCACCAATTCCCCCATGGGATGTTGGTTTGAGAATTTTGAATAAAATTTCATTAGCTTTTATTTGAATATTTTACATTGTTTTCTTGTTCTTGTGTTTGAATGAATTTCATGGGCAATGTTTGGTTTATACTTGTTTGAGGACTAATGTTTGCTTGTTTGTCCATGTTTGAGCAGGTTTAGGCAAATCATTCTACATTTGGTACTAGAAGGAGGGAACAAATCTCAAATTTAACACATTTTTTTGGTCAATTCTGATGTTTTTTTCTTTTATGTTTCTTCTCAGGATACAGCGACGCTGAAGAAAAAAAATAGAATTACTATATAGCGACGTTGCCTCTACAACCAAAGGGCGATGCTGCATTAATTTTCCAGAGGGCCAGTCATTCAAATTTCAAAAGGTGATGTTGGTCAACATAGCAGTGCAATCGTGGTCTCTTTTTTTCCATAGAGCGATGTTGGTTTCCACAGAGCAACACTCAAGGCTCCAAATAGTGACGCCTTCATGGATTGTGACACCGAGTTGGGATAAAAATTCAATTTTTAGTTTTATTCTAACATGTGCCTTTTTATATTGATCTCCTTTGACCATTGACCTATTTTGTGGCTCTATTTTCTGTAGATTGACAAACTTTTGCAGGTTAGGGGACAAAGAAGGAAAAGAGGAAATGAAAGGAAGGTCTCTTATGGCACTATTTCACGATTGTAACAAGTGTTTTTAAACACTTTGGGTACACCTATAACCCAATCTTTGGAAATCTTGCTATCTTTTAGTTTAGAACTCAACTACATTTTATTTGGGTTTTAAAAAGAACATGCAAAAGATTTATTTTTTTCAAAGTTGGTTAAAAAGAACCTTAGAAACTCACTAAATTTGATTTTGGGTTTTAAAAATTGAACAAGCAACTTCAAACACTTGATTTTTGTGCTATAAAAAGAACTCACTATTGTCTTTGGGGATTTAAAATGAACATGTGTTTATCTTGTTTTGTAATCCTTTTTACAAGCTAATACCATCGAAATGTGTATGCACTTCTCTCTCGCTTCACGAAAATCTAGAGAATCAAAAGAATTTTGTGATATTAGGTTGTCTAAAAGATTACCTCCACATTTCAAATTTGGGCTCTTAAAATTGAACAAATCTTGCTAGTGTGGGTAAATTCATTGCGTGTGTTCTCTCTTTGTTCATGCAAACAAAGATTGATCGAACTACGGATGTGCTTACTTGCTTGTGTTTACCTTTAGAGGGCTTTCCTTGGTGGAAAAAAGTGTTGGTATGTGGTGACTGATCATGCTATACTGTATAGCCCATGGTATAATGTACACCCTTTCCCCTATCCTTGCTGAGGTCCGGGGCCGGGCCGGGCCTCGGGCGGGGGTTTGGGGTAGGAGCCCCTGAAAAGCGGGGGTTCGGGGATGGCAGCCCCCAAGAAAAATTTTCTTTCTACTTTTTTGCGTGATCACCGAAAAAGGGAAAAATCAATGAAAAAGGAAAAATCTGATTTTGTAGAACCCTAAATCTGGAAGCTTCTAAGCTTGTTAAAAAAAGGGGTTCAGATGGGTATTTCAGTATGATGAAAAATGTGATTATTTGCAAGATTGTAATAGGTTTTACACTGGATAATAAAAGTATTGGATGGTTGCAGTTTGGTGGATGTAGCTCGGACTGGGTGAACCACGTTAAATTTTTGTGTTATGATTTAATCTATGTGTGTGTTTTAGTTTCTCTGTTTATTAATTAAATATGCATTTAATTGTTAGATATCTGCCATCTCTAACCCTAACAAAAAGTACTCACCCCAAGGTAACAACCCAAGTGGTAATGAGCATAAGCCAAGCTCTTCCAAACCGCTATATAAATTTTTGGTTGCAATGAAAATCGTAAACAATGGGAAGCGGTGCATGATAAATCTCCTCCAGTGTCTTCATGAAGCGTAAATCCCTTGTTCTAAGGATTGGGAGATCTCTCACAAGGATTTTATCATTGTACCCCCTAAACTAGATGCCCTTACTACGAACCTTTGTTTAGAATCCAAAATCCCAATATTTGTTGGCATTAGGAGGTCAAACCTTTGGAGTCGTCCCACATATTTGCAGTTCTCTGTAGAGATGAAAAGTTCATCATGGGAGATTCATGATAACTGAAGCTTGGTTAACCCATAGAAGTGAGTGTCATGGAGGGGAGCCAATGTGGTCAAGCTTCTAGTCATCCGCTCTGAATAACCACAGCTGGATTTATCCAAGTGGGAATTCAACAAATATTTTCTTTTCCATCCTAGGGTTGTGCAATCTTTGAGTCAGTTGAACACATTGTTTGGATCCAAAATCTTTAAAAACAAACATTTAACAAGGTCATCAAATTTCAAACCTTTATAAGGAGCAAATACCTTTTAAAAATCCAAGTGCTACTGCTTGTCCCTACGGATTTCATCCTTAGAGGCTTCTAAGTATTTGGGTTTATATCTCAATTTTCTCTCTCTAAAGTCAACATTAGGGAACTATTGCCTTCATTCTCTTGATTTCCACATAATGGACCTTGTGAGATGAAAATAAATTGAGACATAGACATTTAGTTCAAAAGCTAAGCAAGATAAGTGTTTGTGGTAAAAAGAATCCATTAAGCAAAGATAAAATACAATTGGACCCCACACATGTGTTTTCTTAAATAATTTCCCACAAGATAAAAATCTCAAAACCAAAGTCCATCAATCAAAATAAGTGTCTTAGTCCAAGAAGTCTCAAGAAATGTCATTCCATGCTTTACGAAGTTAGAGAAAGATTGGTCTACAACTTTTACAAATGTTCTTCAAAAGATAATCCCAATTTGTATTCATTCTATTATTGTCAAAATCCAAGTCTTTTCCAACGTTTTGAGTACCTCACTTTTTAGGGTTGAAAGGTCCTTGGAAGTATAGCATGTTCTTCAATACTTATGTCTTGTAAACAAAAGTCTCTCTAAGTTCACTTAGGATTAAAATCAACACTTTCATCCATCCTCAAACATCAATCATAACCCATCTCACAAACAACTCTTAGAAATCTTGGAAAAATCCTTCATGCTAGGCTTTTGGAAAATCATCCCAAATCAAATCAAAGTCATCTTGTTTGATTGAGTGTGTGTGGAAACATCCTTCTTCACACACTTAGTTAAATTATCATCTTGTGGAAAAATTCATTTCAAGACAACATCTAACCTCTTGGAGTTTATAAGTTCATTATCAAATCCAAATAAAAATCCAAGTCAAATCCAAAATTCCTAAAGTCTAGTATCCCTCCAAGATCCCTTAAGAGTGTAATCATTCACATCACTCATTATCTCATCACCATCCTTTGATCCTTAACACCTTAGATTTTCTTTTTTGTACCTAAAGTTTAGACCAACCTAAGGATTTAGGGGTTTACATCCCATATTCCTAAAAGTTGATCCTTATTTTATGGTCCAAACTAGATCCCAATACAAGAAGAGCATGGAAACAAACAAAGAAACATCCACTTCAAGTGACTTGAGTCAAACTGCACTTGAAATCAACCCCATTGGATCTAGCAATCCCCCACTCAACCTTCCTCAACTACCACAAGATCTTCAAGAGGGAGGTTTTCAAGTGGAGGTTATCACAAAAAATGTCCTCGGAATGACTCAAGATGAAATCATAGAAATGGTCCAAAACCCCAAAAATACAAAATTGTCAACACCATGATGAGACTTAATCCTTCACAATACATGTTAGAATTACAAAAAGAAGGGGCTAAACTCCCTTCTGATTATGATTTAAGTAGATTTTTGGAGAAACCTCTTGGGATTATGCCACCAATCTCATTGACACCTTCCTTCCAAAGCATCATTCAACCCATCCTACAACCAATCTCATCTCATGCTCCAAGTCAACCCATGGTTACCAAGGGGAGTTCTTTGCTTCATGCTCTTCAAAAACATCCCCTTGTAAACAACCAAGACTTGGATGCAAACACCATCTTGGTTCAACCAAATACCATTCCTCAAAACTCAAAACATCCATACGTTTCACTCATCTTTCATGACACCAACAATCCATCCACCTTCTCCGCATCACCGGCATATTCTCTTGACACACAAGTCTCTCTCCCTATGACTTCATAAGGAGAAGGGAGACTATTTGGACAAGGGGGCATCTTTGATCCCTCATCATCATTTTCTCAAGGAAACACACCACCCATCTACCCACCATTTCCCCCTCTACCATTGACATCCACAGCAATTCTTGGTTTAGGGAAACCCCCTTTGCCAATCCTCAATCAACAAAATCAAAGCAATCCTTCAATCGTGAATCAAATCAACATACCAAATCCTTCAATATTTCCACCGATATCACAACACCGGGTGGCACCAATCCAAACAACACAATCAATCACTACACCATCCACGACACCTCAAATACCTCAAAATGCGGTCTCCCAAGGACCCAGCATATCAAATGCACCATCCACCATGTTATCTGCTATCATCAATCCAACAGCACCTCAACAAACTCCCATCACAACATCTCACACCATTCCAAATACTCCACCTCCACCACTAAAACTGAACATGGCACAACAAGTTGCCCAAGCACAAGCACAAGCTTTATTACAACAGCAACAAGCTTCCCAAGCTGCACAAGTTGCACAGGCCACACAAGCTACCTAGATTGCACAAGCCACCCAACAAGCTCAAGTTTAGGCACAAGCCCAATATCAAGCCCAGTAAGCTCAAGAACAAGCACAATACCAATCACAACAACAAGCAGCTCAGAAGAAAACATATCAGCAAGCTTTGCAACAGTACCAAGCGCAACAAGAAGCAGCTCAGTAACTAGCCCAATAGTAGCAAGACCAACAATAGGCATTGTTGGTACAACAGAAATTGCAAGCATACCAACAAGCATTGATCGCACAACAAATCTTGCAATAACCTCCCACAAGCATGCAAATCACCCCACCTACCACTCAAATGATCAAACCACCCCAAAACACATTCATCCCACCACCAGATCAGCAAAATGATGTGTCTGCACAAATCAAATTTCTCTCACAACAAGTGTTAGACCTCCAATCTGGAAAAACAATGAAAACACCAAGCAATTTTTTCCCTTATCCATTTGACAGAAGCATTGTGATGGTTCCATTCCCAAAGGGATTTGAAATCCCTAAATTTGACAAATATTGTGGGATGGGTAATCTTGAAGATCGCATCAGGGAATTCCAGGTACATTGTATGGAAGTTGCATATGACGACACTTATCTAATGCGAATATTCCCTCAAAGTCTAGTTGGACTAGCAATGGAATGGTTCTCTCACCTTCCTCCTGGAATCAAAAAGTTCCAAGAAATTATGGATGCATTCATACTAAACTACGCATTTAACATAGGCATGGATGTGAGTCTAGAAGAACTATCTTCTCTCAAACAAGCTAAGGGGGGGAAATTTTCATCCTTCTTACAATGATGGCAATCCAAGGCCAATAGGAGTAAGTGGACTATGCCAAAAGAATTACAAATCTACAATATCATTGCTAATATTGAAGGAACCTTATCCTTCCATCTAAAAATGCAATGCATCACCACATATGACTAGTTGATCCCCAAGGCACTCAACATTGAAATATCCCTTATTGCACAAGGGGGGACACCTACTTATCTAGGCAACCGCCCATCAACCAATTATAACAAAAATCCTCGCACATGGGCAAAGAACAAGAATGTCACAAATGATGGTGTGGTTGATGCCAAAGTTGTTATCAATGCTCCAAGGAAAAACACACAATCATATCAACAATTGCAATCCAATAACCGAAACAATGCATAAGCTAATGCAATATCACAGCAACCCAACAACCAAGCAGTCAATAATATGAATAATCAAGGGGGACCACCCCCATGGAAAAAGTATCCCCCCAAATGAAAAATACACACCCCTTGGGGGATCAATCAAATCTATCATGAAGAGACTGGTACAAGATAATCTCATTAAATTCCCCATTTATGAGAATTATCAAGAGCCCCAAGTAAAACCACCATGGTATAACAAAAATCACCTTTGTGATTTTCATAAAATCAAGGGACATATGATGGCCAGTTGCGTGAGACTGAAAATTTTGATCCAAGACCTTATCGATGACAGAACCATAAATTTTGAACAACCTGCAGTAAATAAGGACCTTAAGATATACATGAATCTGATGCCAGATCACAATAAAGGGAACAAGAATGGAAAGGAAAAGTATAGCAATGTAAACCATGCTTATGATCATGTTGTTGCATCCTTAAATAAATGGGTCACTGTTGTCAATGTCAAAGGAGCCACCAAAGCCGATTGTGGAGTCACCATGTGTGGTGGCAGAGTTACCATTTCTGAACCATCCCAAGCACCCAAAGCATCCATTACCAATCCAAGTTCAATACCCAATGGTTATAATGTCTTAGATCAACTAAAAATAACCTTTGCCTAGATCTCCATCATGGAGTTGCTGAAAATATCACCCACGCATAGGAAGATCCTAGAAGAATCATTGGCTTCATCCACTGTCCCCATAGATCTTGATGCAGATCAGTTCCAAGCTATGGTTGGACATATCACCACTCCACATCTCCTAACATTTTCTAATTAGGACTTCCCAACTCAACCATCTCATAACTATGCACTCCATCTTGAATTCTTGGTCCATAAAAATAAAATCAAAAGAGTCTTGGTGGATGGGGGTGCGCGTATGAATATTTGTACCCTCAAGCTAATAAAGAATCTAGTATTCTTTGAGGATGGCATTGAAAAAGGTAGAGGTATAACAATCATGGCATATGATGATCAGGAAAGAGTGTCTCAAGGCACTATTCAACTCCCTATTCAAGTAGGTCAAGCAATCATGGAAACTATCTGCCAATTCCTTAATCTTGAATTGTCATACAATATCTTCCTAGGATGCCCATGGATCCATGGAATGCAAGTTGTCACATCCACCTTCCATCAATGCATCAAGTTTCCCTATCAAAATCAAGAGGTCACAGTCCATGGAGATCTTGGGCCATTTTATTATTGCAAGAATCTGGAAGCCAAGTACTACAAGATCCCTCAAGTCCCAAAGAATGATGAAGGCCCTACAACTCCATATGTAGACCCATCTACTCTCACCTCCACTTCTAAGAAAAAGACACCTACCATTCCAGAAATCTCTGATATCAAATTCATTATCCAAGACAATGGGTGTGGGGATTACAAAATGAAAAAGAGTGCCTTTGTAATAGGAGAGTTACCTCAATCTCCTAGGTCTCATGGGCAGCCCCAACCAGTTGACACCCCATCTCAAACTTTTAAAGCAAACCCCTCCAGATTCAAATGTTGGGGAGACCTAAGCCAGGAAGTGATAGACGAAAAATACATATCTAGTCTAATATATCAAGATGAAAAGCCCATGCCTAATCTTCCCATGGATGATAACAACAAAGGACTACAAATGATGCTTGGCATGGGCTACAACAAAAATAAGAAACTCAGAAAAAATGAAAAATGGTCTTCTAGAACCTATCATTCATGAGAAGCATATAATAAATATTGGCCTTAGATGTAACCCTCCAAAAATAACCATACTTGGCAAAGGTGCCCCAGTTAGAAAATTCAAAGATCCTCCTCAGTTATCGGTATCCATAGGTTTACCCTTAGACAACTACACATTTGACATAATTGATGTATGTGATGAGGATCCCATAATTGACCTACCCATGCTATTTGAGGATTCCTCCCTTCTCATGATTAGTACCCTATCTTTCAAGCCAAGTAGCCAGACCAATGAGCTAAAACTTGTTTACCCCCAACTCATCGATTATGACCAATGAGGGCCACTGATTCTAGACACGTTCAAAAATGATGAGGCTCTCTCAAAATTCATGGGGTTGAGGGATACTCTACCATGTGGAGAACACAAAGTTGGGTTCAAAATTGAGTTGGACACACACGCATATTATGGGGAAACATTTGAATCCCTTAGTTGCAAAAGTGAAAATTTAAGAATAATGTCTAGGCCTTTGAGTGAAAACCACAATATGGCACTCTCTGACCCGAAAAATAGTAAAAACAAAGGATGCGTCTAATGGTTAAAACCTCTTTGAGGTGCTAGAGGATGAGGGATTCAATCTTCCTCTTAGTGTTATTCATTAGGAAAATTCAACAGTTTTAGCAGAGAAGTGCAATCCAGTCAACCTAGGAACAGAAGAAATTCCACATATCACCTTTTATGCAGAATCACTTTTGACAGAAGAACAAGAACTCCTAGTTGCTTTTCTAAGGGAAAGAAAGGTAAAATTTTCATGGACCTATGCCGACATTCCTAGTCTTGATCCAAAAGTTTTGGTTCACCATCTAGTTGTCTATCCAAAAGCAAAACCAGTAAGACAAAAACTGAGAAAGATGCATCCACAAATAGCATTATTGGTCAAGATGGAATTACAGAAGCTCCTTGTTGCTGGGTTCATATGGCCAATTGATTATCTAGAGTGGGTTTCAAATCTTATTTCAAAGCCCACTGGGGGCATCCGCATCTGCACAGACTTCAGGGACCTAAATAAGGCATTTCCAAAGGATGATTTCCCTCTCCCAAACATAGATATGATTGTCGATATGACTACATGACATGAAATGCTATCACTAATGGATGGATTCTCAAGGTACAATCAGATCATGATAGCTAAGGATGACCAATGCAAGACAGCTTTCACTTGTCCATGGGGGACATACTATTGGAACATGATGCCATTTGGGTTGAAAAATGTAGGAACTACCTATCAGAGGGCTATGACACTAATCTTCCATGACATGATTCACAAAACTATGGAAAACTATGTGGATGACATATTGGCCAAATCAAAGAAGCATCAGGATCATATAGCGGTACTAAGCTCCATCTTCTACAAGTTAGAAGAATACAAGGTCAGACTCAATCCAAAAAAGTGTGTCTTCAGGGTACAGTCAAGAAAGCTTCTCGGGTATATTGTGTCTATGAGAGGAATTGAGATAGATCTTTCCAAATTCAAAGCAATTCTCAAAATGGAGGCACCAAGGATATTAAAGCAGTTAAGGAGTTTATAGGGAAGACTCCAATCCATTCGTCGATTTATAGCACAATTAGTAGATAAGGCTATCCCATATTCTCATCTACTCCACAAGGGGGTAGCCTACAAGTGGGATGAGAAATGTGATCAAGGTAGCTCACACCACTAGTTCTTATGCCACCAATTCCAAGCAAGCCATTGATCCTGTATATATTTGCAATTGCAGCAACCCTTAGCGCTCTCTTAGCACAACATGATGAAAATGGGAAAGAGCTACTTACTACATTAGTAGAACCTTGGTAGGACATGAGCTGAATTACACATCCATTGAGAAAGCTTGCTTGGCAGTCATGTTTTTTGCATAGAAATTCAAACACTATATGCTAGCACATCAGATAAAACTCATTTCCAAGATAGATCCTCACAAGTTTCTACTTTCTAAAGCAACACTCACAGGGTGAACAACTAAATGGGTTATGATCCTGACAAAACACGACATTGAGTATGTAGAACAGAAGGCCATCAAAGGAAAATTAATTGCAGACCAATTGGTAGAAGCACTGATGTATTCAGAGAACCCATTGGTATCAGAATTCCCTAATTAGTTCATCTTTAACATAAGCATAGCAGATCACTAGAAAATGTATGTTGATGGATCCTACACACAGCATGGGTCAGGAGCTAGAGTCTACTTCATTACACCACAAGGAGATTCCATACCCAAGTCATATAAGTTGTATTTTCCTTGCACAAACAACATTGCAGAGTATGAGGCTCTTGTCATAAGGCTTAGAATAGCAGTACAATGGCAGATCATGACACTCAAGGTCTATGGAGACTCGCAGCTTATCATCAATTAGGTAAATGATGAATACCAAATGAAGGACAACAAGTTGAATCCATATAATAAATTGGTAGAAAACCTTAAAGAATTCTTCATTGACATCACGTTTGAAAAAATAACAAGGGTAAACAATAGAGTAGTGGATGTTATGGAAACAATCAGATCGCTACTGGATATCCCATGCAATGTTCCTAAGAAGGAATTCCTTGTAGAGCAACTTCTCATACCAGCATTTGAGGTACCATAGTCTGAATTTGTGTGGAAATCGTTGGTCCCAGTGATCCCTAGTATCATGATATATACACCTACTTGAGAATAGGAGTCCTCCCCGTCGATATCACCGCGAACCTTAAAAGAACATTTGTCAAGAAGTCATCTTGTTTTGTCATCTTAGGAGACACCCTATACCATGGGAGTATTGAAGGAACCTTGTTACAATTCCTTAATGCTAAGGAAGCTTTAACTACTGTAACCAAGGTACACAATGGCATTTGTGGGTCACATTCGAGTGATATGACCTTGGCTAAGAAACTATTAAGAACTGGGTACTATTGGCCAACAATGGAGAGAGAAGCTTGTGACTATGTCTGAAGGTTTCTACAATGTCAATAGCATGGGGACCTCATCCATGCACCAGCTCAGGAGCTCCACCCAATCATAACCCCTTGGCCCTTTTCACAATGGGGGCTTGATCTCATTGGTAAAATCACCCCCACCTCATCTAGTGGACATAAGTTCATTATCACCGCCACTGAGTACTTCACAAAGTGGGTAGAGGTCATTCCCATGACTTATATCATAGGAAAGCAGATTTCCAAATTCATCCTGGATTACCTTATTTTCTGCTACAGTGTCCCTCAAGCCATTATCTCAAATAACGGGACACCTTTCAAGAACCAGGATGTCCGTGACCTATACCATAAATTCAATATCCAACATCACTTCTCTACTCCATACTACCCCTAGGGTAACGGCCAAGCTGAGGCTACGAATAAAACCATCTTGAAAATCCTAAAGAAAATAGTCAATGAAGTTGGTCGTGACTGGCACCTACAGCTAATCCCTGCATTATGGGCCTACCGAACAAGTACCTACACACCTACAGGTGCAACCCCTTTCTCCCTAGTCTACGGATCAAAATCCATCCTCCCCATTAAGATCAAGCTCCCATCCTTAAGAATATCACTACAGAACCTCATCACTGATGAAGAATATCAGGTATCACAGTTGAATGAGTTGGAACTATTGGATGAGTGGTGCATAGATTCCTTAAACCATTTGCAAGTCTACCAAAACCGTCTCAAGCAAAGCTACAATAAGAAGATCAGGATTCATACCTTTCAAGTTAGAGAGCTTGTATTGAAGGAGAAATAGAAAAATGTACCAAATCTAGATAGAAAGGGAAATTTTGAACCCAATTGGTTGGGGCCCTTCATCATCACGGTAAGTTATAAATCAGGAGCATATCAATTGTCAACACCAAAAGGTGAACCTCTGCAGGAGTCCATCAACAGCTCCCATCTCAAAAAAATTTACGCCTAAGCTTACAAGGTATAAATCTAGAAAAATACAAAAAATTAAAAAATTAAAAAAAATTAAAAAAAAGGATTGAAAATAGTAAAGAAAAAAAATCGTCCTCTAGTGAAAACCACTTCGGTGGTGCTTTGGGCAAGTACCTTGGTGAAAACTTGGAAAATAGGCACCTTGTGTAAATAAACACTTTCCATCCACCATGATCTCTAGGGCTTGTTCTACATCATTCATCCATCACACTTCCATATCTTCATCCATCACCCATCTGCATCCACATCATAGCTTGATCATGTGTTTGTATCATGATCCCTCCTAGTACTACTTTCCAAATTCATAAGGTCAGTTTGTCCTACCTATATTAGAGTAGTCTACTGCATCACGTTGGGGGCATGTTCGTATACCTACATTGGATCAGATTTTTGTATATTCTTGAAGTCTTCCTTAAAAATCAGAAAATCCAAAAATATTCATAAAATTGAAAAACTCAAAAATATTCAAAAAAATATCAAAATCCAAAAACAAGTCAAAAAGTCAAAAAAATTCAAAAAACAAAGTCATCTTGTTGAACTATGGGTTTCTGAGCTCTAAACGTAGGCAAGGTTGATCTTTGATCATCCCCTGAGACACCCTAGGTTAGTCCTTTAGGAGTCCATGATAATAAACTGGCAATCCATTTGTTTGTATCTCATCAATAAACTAGTTTGTGTTAGTCGAACTACGTGGTCTTTGTGTGTATAACGTAGGCAAGGCTAATCTTTGATCAGCCCCTGAGGCCCCTAGGATAGGTCTTTAGGTTAGGTTATTGATCAAAATCTCAGAAAACACAAAACATTGGAAAATTCAAAAAATAAAAACATTTGTAAAACATCTCAGAAATACCAAAAACAGCCTCAAAACATTTCAAAAAACATCAAAAACATCAAAATATTTGAAAAAATCTGTCCATCCCATCTTGTTATCACCCAAAATAAACATACACTCATAATAAATCATCATCATCCTCAACCTTTTGTTGGCCCACAATTGTCGTTGCACCAAAAGATTGACCTATTAATGTCTGGTACAACTGCAGAGTTAATGAATCCATGGGAGGTGGTTAGTCCATGTCACGAATCCTGAGGGGAGTGCTGACCATCTGCCAACAAACTCCCCCTTAGCATTACCCGAGGGGATTCGAACGCGACATCTTTGGCTCTAATACCACTTGTTGGCCCATAGTTGTCGTTGCACCAAAAGATCGACCTAAGATCAACCTATTAATACCTGATACAATTACCAAAGTTAACGGATCCACGAGAGGCGGTTAGTCCATCTCATGAATCCAAAGGGGAGTGTTGACCATCTGCCAACACCTTTGGTATGACAATCGGAAATAAGTCTAGCAGTTTAAAAGTGAAAAACTCAAATGTCAATGTCTCAAGTCTAGGTCAATAGGTAAACAAGTTGGTAAACTCTTGGTATCAATATCCCATCATCTAGTTTATCCCAAATCATCTAATAACATCATGTCCTAGGATGCATCCTTCCTACAATGGACATCAAGCATCAAGCATCACCGTAGTTTAGTCTTGGCTAGAGGTATGAAGAACATTAGCTTGTTTGTTTACTTGATCTTTCTCTTGTTGATTTCTCTTATTGCACTCATTCCAATGACCTCTCAATGATGTCTAATCAAAACAATTTAGAGAGAAAGGAATGGGGCATTGATCATTATCTTTTGTCTATTGTGCTTGTTGGATATTCTTGTAATATAACTTTGGTCATGCATGTGTTATTTAGTTTATAGGGAGGGTGTTTTAGGTGTCTTGTTGACCACATAGGAAGGCTTGCCTTTCTATGATTTGGTCTGAGATGTTTGAAATATCTAAACTGCATTCTAAATAAGGTTTCGTATGCCAGGTGTGAACAAGGGTACTCCTATCTAGTTGTCAAGTCAAATTCCATCACACTAGGTACAACATCTTCCTGGTTCTTTATACCTTGATGCATCATATCTATGTATGTTATCAAACATAAGGTAAGTAAGCCCTTTTAAAATCCCAATTTCTGATGAGTAATACATCATCATCATTCATCATTATTTTCTAATAAAGTCTTAGCAAATCATGGACTTGTCGGATCCTCTTGTCATCATCTCATTTATTTATTCTTCTTTTTGCGCTAACATGGTACCATGATAGTCAACTAAACATCACCAATGCATCCATCTTGCATCCACAAACCATCAGCATACCACATATCATTCATATCATACATAATAGGAAACACCAATCATTCCACATGCATTTCATTTCCATCATTGCACTATAATATAGATTGGTTATTCTAAGAATCTCATAAAATATACATTTACATCCATTGCATAATCATATAGGCATTATCATAGCATCCATACATGCATCATCATAGAAAAGATACTGAAAAGAAAAAGAGCATATCATAACATATCACATCATCCATTTTGCATTACCATTAGGGACATGATATAGATCTGTTGGTCTAAGCATTTTAGAATCATTTGCATCCATACATCCATACTACAAACATCATCACCATAAAATTACATAGAAATAATACATAAGGGAAATACATCCATAACATCCATGAATATCTATATAATCATACATCGCATTGCATCATATAGAATCACATTGCATATGGAACATCAAATGCATCCATCCAGAAGGCATAAATAAAGTGAACACATCACATCATAAATCAATCATATCCATATCATATATATCAAAAAATCATCACTGTCATGGTAGAAATATAAATCATGTGTATGTATATCAATCAAGGTACATTGCCCAGAGGGCTATCAAAAATAGAGCATGTGATTATATCTCAAAAAGAATCAATCGTTGATCAAAATATGTACACAACTACTAGCCCTAGTGGCTACTCCCCTCGCCTGCTTGCCTCTCTAGCTAGTCATCTGCCCACCAAAGCCTTGTCTACTGGGAGTAGTCTGGTACCTGAATAGCCATGGGTACAGCCTATTGATAATGAAATCTATAGTACTTGGCCTCTCTAACTGCCTCACAGTACATCTATGTTGGCACGGTCCTCCCCTGGGATGCGACAGCCATACTCTCTAACTGTTGTCTCTGGCCAACCTCCTAATCCAACTGTAGCTTTGTGGCTTGCCTCTGCTGCCCTCATGATCCCTCTCGGTAGTAAGGATATGAACCTGTTGTCTGGCCTAGTCCCTCTCTACTATAACTGTCTATAGTTGGGCCTATAATCCCTAAATTTGTGCCTAAAGTTGTTGAATCTGGACATCCCTCAGATCTGGCTGCTATGGTTGATTTGGATGATGTGGTTGGTGAGGCTGCTGGTTTGGTTGTCATAGAGTTAGCCCATCTCTGGGTGGTGCCCCAAGATCCTATCCGCCATCTCCCACCTGTGCTCTTCAGGCACTCCTCCCCCATGGAAGTGCCACTCTTGGATTTGTAAGCCTGCACGGAGGTCTGAACCAATCATCATTTGCACAAGTCGTGCCTGGATCCACTAGTCCCTAAGTGTAGGCCCTTGGCCTTGCAACCAACTATTCAAAGCTATCAATAGCATCAGACACTGGAATCGTCTGTCCCCATGAAGTCTCTCAAGATGACCTAGCAAAGATGGTCGTATACTGATCATCTAGCCGATCATGAACATCTTCAAACTGACATGCTACCCTATCTGGAAGGTAGCACTCTATGATGGTGTGCTCCCTCCCTTGCATTAGTCAGTCCTGTCAGGCATAGAATAGTTTTTGAATGTCATCATACCATGCAGGCATCTGTAACCATGGATGCCAATAGAATATTGTCATCTCATCCAAAATGTGGCACCAGTGAGGTAAACCCAGTTGTCCTATATGTCTCAGAGTAATCACCCCCCTCTATCACCAAATTGCAGGATCATCAAGCTCTATATCAACCAAGGTGACAATCGGTCAAAGCACAATAATATGCTCCTAGGCCCAGATGTGTAGCAGTGTCACTCCGGCACCAATCGCCCGGTTGTCACAATATGAAAAATCATGTAGGTCATGATATAGTGAGGCCAACATCACTGGTCCCTAAGCAAATAGGGTCCTCCAATGAAGCATCCTCTCCCAGGCTAGGCCCCATCCCAAACTAATTTTTTTTCCTCATCAATCAAGAGCTACTAACCCTGATATAATGGTAGTGACAATCAACCTAAAAATTGGCACCCGACCTCTGTAATAATCCAAGTCAATCTAGCCCTCAAAAAGTGCAAGCCCCTCGACCTCCATAACCTCAAAGCATGTGTCGAAGCTAGCATCTACATCATAAATCACATGATCATCGTGAATCAGCAATCGCAAGATGCACCAGACGTCCTCCAAAGTAACGGTCGCCTCGCCAGTAGAAAGATGAAATGACAAGGTCTCATTGTGCCACCTCTCTACCAATGCAGTCATCATCGCTAGATGGGTATGGACAATGAGTGCATAGGCAATGTACCATAGGTCGTTCTCGCCCAAGTGCTCATGTTCTAACTCTGATAGATCACTCAATCTACATAGGACTAAGGGTCAATGCTTGCGCGAATGCATGGGTTGGATCACCTCTTGCACACATAAAGCCACCGCAACAAAATTTGTAAAAAAAAATTGACCCCATTTGGAGTTTTCGACCTTGAAACCATGAATGCGTCGTAGTTTGCAAAGGCGTCATTATTTGTTAAACTCCAAATAGCAACACTGGACTCTTTGAAAATGCTAAATTGACCTCAGTGTCACCATGCATATAGGTGTCGCCATTTGACTCCTAAACCCTAATCCTAAAATGAGCTAAGCGTCACCATTTACATAAGCGGTGCAATTTGGAGTTTGGAACCCTAATCTCAAATCGCAATCGGCATCACTATTTACAAAAGTGGCATTGTTTAAGCTTCAACATCACCAAATTTGCACTTGGAGCATCGCTATACAGTAACACTAGGGACTTTGACACTTTGAAGCATAATAAATGCACTTAAAAAATCAAATTTCAAAGTCGGGTTTGAGTCACATAACGGTGGTTCTGCGCTTGGAGGTCTCTGGTACACACGGACTGGCTTGGAAATGTGTTGGGGAAGCACTCTTTGCACCATTTTGTAGGAGGGTCAAATCTCAAAAGGCTAGAAATCTCAAAGTGTGAATGCAAAAATGAATGGAAAGTGACCCCTCCAAGCCTATTTAAGCATAAAAATTAAGGTTTTTTGCCCCAATTTAGCTGTCAAACTAGGGTTTTGTACCCCCGACATTGTTTTTGCCCAATCGAAGCTCATTTCACATCTTTTTTTGCATTTTAGCATATTTTTAGCATATTGGAGCCTTTTTGGACCTGTCGAGCAGCTTGTCATCTTTTTTTGAGAAATCACCCAAAAATCCAAATTTTCGTCTGATCTCTCGAGGGGGCAATATACCAACATAATTCTTCTATTGGGGCAGTAGTGGGGCATCTGAAAAAATCAAAAAATTTTGAATTTTGATCTTGGCAAGGTTATTCCTTGAACCAACGTAGCAAGTACATTACTTCAAAGAGGGGCAAAATGTAGACACTTAAAATATCCTAATTGATATTGTGCACGTGATCCTGATTAACTAACTCTGATTCCTCCTTAATCATTTATTTACTAACCAATTAATTGAATAATCTTTATTTAATTAATTCATCAAAATTCTTCTTTGATTAAATAAATCAACTTTATTTAATTAAATCCTAATGTTCCCTCTTTGATTAAATAAATTAACTTTATTTAATTAAATCCTAATGTTCTTCCTTTAATTAAATAAATCAACTTTATTTAATTAAATCCTAATGTTCTTCATTTAATTGAATAAATCATTTTATTTAATTAAATTACTAATCTCCCAACTATCCTCTCATTTTATTTAAATAAATCTAAATATCTAAATCAAATGTCAAATCAAACTAACTTCATCTAAGTTAATTAATCCTAATTAACTCCTAACACTAATCCTCCATTCCTCTAGCTTTTGCAAGTTGCACATGTAAATCAATTTATTTGATTTATTAATTCCTCCTTTTTCATTCAAATATGGCATATTCTGGGAATATTCCACTTATTTGAATTCTCCCTCCCAAAGGACTTTTGTCCTCCAACTTGGCATTAAGGGCTCTTACATGTCCTCTCCTTGAGCCAACTTGGCATTGACTCCTCTTACACCTCCTCTTACACAAGTCACTTTTTTAATTTCAAATTCCACCTACATGCATTTAACATGCACATTGTTCAAAATGTGTTTCACTCTCCTTCATTAGAATGTTGACAAATGGCACAATGCCATTGGTTCAAATGTTAATCCCACATTCATCCTATTCTTCATTCTCCAATCCTTATTCATTATAAATAGAGGCCTTCTCTATTGATTTGGTATCCACAGTCCATGTAAGATCATTATGCTCATTTGAATCCACAATCACTCACAAGTTTATTCAAGGTTATTATAGTCATTTTTGAATTCAATGTATCCATTTTCATCCACATTTCATCCATGTTAGCATAAGATTTCATCAATCATAGCAAGGTTATTGACATTTGGCATCAAAGATCACACATTACATCTATCAAGCTTATCAAGGAATTGGGAAAGGGCTTCTTTCCACATCAAAGAAGCACCAATTCCCCCATGGGATGTTGGTTTGAGCATTTTGAATAAGATTTCATTAGCTTTTGTTTGAATATTTTACATTGTTTTCTTGTTCTTGTGTTTGAAGAATTTCATGGGGAATGTTTGGTTTATACTTGTTTGAGGACTAATGTTTGCTTGTTTGTCCATGTTTGAGTAGGTTTAGGCAAAGCATTCTGCAACCCCAACCCAAACATAAGAATAAAAAATTCATACCACATTCTAGGGGGCTATTTTAAACCATAAAAGGATTTCTTCAATTGACAAACTAGAAATTTTTATTAGTGATATAGCCATTAAATGTAGATATCCTTATCTATATTTCCATGTAAGAAAATTATCTATGTATCTATTTACTTAATCTCAAGATCAAAATTTGTTGTGCAAGACAAAACCACTTTAATATATGTAAAATTTACAAGTGACAAAATATCATCAAAATATATTCTCTCGACCTAGGAATAACCTTCGACAACCAACCTTTTCTTTTTGTTACCATTAAATTCAAACTTCTTTTTGAAGAACCATTCACAACCGATGGGCTTCCATCCTTCATGAAATTAAACTAAGTCCCATGTATCATTATTTTGAAATTTATCTTTCTCCTTATTTATGGTTTATTTCATCATAAACTAAGTGATTAATTAGAAACAATCACTTGCACAAATCTCACTCAAAATGATGTCAAAAGGTTCAAGGAAGGAATATGTGGTTGTAAAAAGGGACAAAATACCTACAATATACCTAAAACAAGTCAAAAGAGGGTAATACCCATAATAACATAACTCAAACCACTAATAGTAACAATTTCAATCCAAAAAGAGAGGAAAGAGTTTGTACTTTATTGATTAAAAAGGCTAAGAGAATATATTTTCAATTTCAAAGAACAACCTCAAAATATTACTATCCAAAACTGGAAAAAAATTAAAAACCTTAAGGCTTCCTACAATATTTTCTTCTTGTTGGTTCTATAACTATTCCATCTTTCTTTTTTCTTCTTTTTGTTTCTATTTTCCTAATTTGGAAAATATATATCTTTCAACATCATCAAGAGATAATGGGGAAAAACCATGATTGTATATAATTGCAAATGCATCCCATGTTTTCTTGTATCACCTTCACATGGAAAAACACTTGAAACCATACCCTTTACAGTATAAATCATATGCTTTTGTACACCATTCATGTCTTATAGGGACCCATAAGTACTAAGAGGCATCTGAGAGTCCTCATCTTTCAAATCATATTCATTTTGAAACTATTAATGAGATATTAGGTTGTGTAGGAATGTAGGTATGGATTTTTTGTTCAAATGATGGAGTTTTGACACTTGGAATACTAGGCAAGGAAAGTAAAATAGTTATGTTAGAATGACCAAGTTTGAAAACTAAAAAGTGGGCATAGAGGGAGAAAAGTGGACTTTGAGGGAAAGGCATGTCAGGGATGACAATTCCAACAAGGATGCTAAGATGAGAAACTCCAAAACTCCAAAAACGGACTTAAGAGGGGAAAAGTGAACTTTCAAGGAAGGAATTCCAAGAATGATAAGTTTAACAAGGATGATGGGATGAGAAACTCTAAAAAATTTAAAACTCCAAAACTCAAATCTACAAAGTGGATTTTTGGGGAAAAAAGTTGGTAGTTGAGGAAAGGTATGGATGACCAAACCTAGAATCCCAAAATTAAAGGAAAAGAGGCTTAAAGGAGAAAATTGGACTTTCAAGAAAGTCATTTCAAGGATTACAAGTCCAACAAGGATGCTAGGATGAGAAACTTTGAAACTCTAAAAAGGGGCTTAGAGAGGGAAATAAGACTTTTAGGAAAGGCATGATAGGGATGACAAGTCCAATAAGGGTGCTAGGATAATAAACTCTGAAACTTGCCTAAAATCACCTAAAGAAAAGCCAACTTACTATAGATTGACCATGAAAGTGCTCATTAAAAAAATTACTAAGGAATTGTGATGAAAATACTTTGAATGAACATTGTTAAACAATTACTCAACATAGGGGACCCAACTAAATATTTCTTAGATCAATTATCAATAGAGGGTGGATAGGATCAAATGCACAACATGGAAGAAAATAATCAAACATGAGACACCTAAAAATAGGGTGCCAAAAATATACACCTTATTCACATCTAGCCTTTGCACAAACCTCTTCTCGCCTACTTATTTTCCCTCATAGTAAATATCAAACTTTACAAAGAAGGAATAAAAATAAAACCTAAAAAGAAATTAAGTTATCACAAAATCGTGAGGCTTTTAGATAGACATCTAGATGATGACAAGGAAAGGCCAATACTTGACATAAAATAAACATTTTGGTGACTTTTTGGGATGATTTCTTGTTAATCATGGATCTAGTAGCCTTATTATTCTATTGGGAATGGATGCATTGTAAGTCTTAAAATTATCTCTAAACCAAGAGAAAGCATGACTAAAGTGAAGAAACATAGCTTGACCAGCCAACTATACGAAAAATTCCCCTTGAAACACAACAAAAATCAAAGCATGTGTGATAAGAACTTGAAGGAAAATAGGACAACTATTCATACATTCTTCTAATGAGAATGGAGAGTGTGCAATAGAACTTATTTGTAAAAAATCTAATCTAATATGTACATGGTATGTAAATTAACCTCAAAAACATGGCTTGAGGTGTATTGCATTGATTGGGATAGGTAGTTCTTCATCATTTAGCCTTGAAATTTGGAAAGAATTATCTTTCTTGTAATTGATAATGATTAATGGGCTACTCCAAATGGAATTAAACTTTGTATGTCCTCTAGCCTTTGCTATATCTTTATCCCATTTCAATACCAAATCACCCTCCTTGAAGGTTCTATCAACCACTTTCTTTTTGAATATCCTCTTGACTTGTTCTTGATGAGCTTCAAGGGTGTTCATGGATTTGCTTCTTGTCTCCTCTAACTCCATTAACTCAGCCAACCTAATCATTATTGCATCATTTCCATAATTTCCACTTGTGCAAGCTCCAAAGAAGGTAACTCTAATGATAGAGGAAGCCTTTCTTGTCTCTCATATAAAAGAATGAAAGGAGAGTTTCCAATGGCTCTCTTTGGATTAATCCTATTAGCCCAAATAGTTGTATTGAACTTTGTGTGCCAAGACCTTTGATTTTGCTCCATTGTCCTCTTGACTATTCAAATAAATTTCTTGTTTTTTTAATTCATCCAAGCCATTACCTTATTAATATTTTGATGAAGTTTTCAAGTAGATTTCATAATTTTCAGTCCATGTGCTAATCTAGATACCAAAAAAATATTTTGCATCATCTAAAATGATAATAGAAGGAACATCTAAACTTATCACAATACCTTCTAAGAAGTCTAATATTGAAGCTTCAGTATCTTCCTTAAGTGTAACTTCTTATGTCCACCTCATGAAGTAATGTGTGGTTTTCAAAACCCATTTGTGTCTTGCACTAGATAGTGGATTATTGATATCATTAAATTCTAAACCTCATTGGAAAAAAGGTTGATCAAAATTAATAGGATGTAGAGGAAGGGAAACTAGAATTTTCTTTCCTATAAAATAAGCACACTTCTTGTAATTTCTCACCCACTTGCAAGCATCTTTAAATTAATTGAACTAGTAATAACCATCTCTCACAATTTTAGTAGCAATAGTCCTTGCTAATAAATAACCTCCTAATAAACCATTATGGAACTCTTGAGAAAATTTAGCAACTTGGTCACTCTCAATGCACCTTAATAGAACATTTTTCATGTCCATGCTAAATAAAATTCCATCAACAAGGACAAATGGGATGGATTGCAACATGAAATAACTCATTTTTTCCTTGTCAATTCCTTGAGGATACTCACTTGTTTGTAAGAAAGAAATCATATATAGTGTATAGCTATTTAGAGGTCTGAGCTCAATTTATTTGGCCTCTTGTAGAGAATATATTGTGTTATTATCAGTCCCCAAGTATACTACAATTTTTTCACACAGCCCTTTACCTCTTACAAGTTTAGTGACCTTGATATTTATGTCATATTCCATGACCTCAGTGATCCATCCAGCTCTCTTTTCATTCACATCATTATTCAACAAGAATTCTTTCACACCTAGATGATTAACCATTATAAAACATATACCTAAACTTCTTAATATCTTTACAATAGTGAAAATGTGTTTCTCAACAAAACTATGCCTTAGCTCATAGTCCTTGAGTGTTTGAAAGAATAAATTTAATGGTTGCTCCATTTGATCATTGTTTTATTCAAATAAAATTATTGATATATTTTTCCCTCATCTAAAATTATAAAGAATGAAATATTTTCATATTTATGATTAACAAGAATAGGATCTTGAGAGATATATTGTTTGATGGCCTCAAAACTATCTTTACCTTCATTGGACTAGCTAATTATAGTATGATTTTCTAGAATAGTAGTAAGAGTCTTGGCTATATATGCAAAATTTGGTATGAGTATTCTTACAAATTTAATCCTTCCCAAGAGACTTTAAATACTTTTCTTATGGATTGGGAGAAAAATGGTTTAAATTTCACTTACCCTCTTTGAATCAATGGAAAGACCCTCCTTTGAGACTATGTATCCCAATAATTTCCCTCATGAACAAAAAACACACATTTTTAAGGATTCAAAGATATAGTGAACTCTCTACATCTATCAAATACTTTTGTTAAATTATCTAAGTATACATGTGCATACTTTGAATAAATAGTTATTTCATATAAATATACCAAAATCATGTCATTAATTAGGCCTTTGAAATCCATATCCATTTCCCTTTGGAGAGTTTCACCACCATTAGTCAACCCAAAAGGTATTTTCCTATAATAAAAAGTGCCCCATTTGGTAGTAAAGGATTTCTTAAACTCTAAATTGTAGTTGATAATTCAACCTCACAGATCCAATGCACACCTGCAAGCAAATAACCTGTGACCAAAGGAGATCAAGAGACACAAGAATGGTGCTCTGCAAACATGAAGCAAAAATGCATTACCCGAGAAGTTGAATAATTACAAAGAGATCAATCCTTAAGAAAGGAGATCAAAATCCTAAAGTGAACCCTAGGATTTAATAAAGTAATTATTAAAGGGCCTAAGTTTAGCTTAAGCGAAAATAAAGTAAAAGGTGGCTTAACTAATTAATCAATATGATTAAAATAATTAAGTAATTAACCTTTTACTCTAACACCCCCCTTAAGATGAACTTAGGGAGAAGCTAAAAAACTAAGGACATATGCATGAAATCAAAGATGGGTCCCGACAACAAGACCAGATGAGGTACCCATGTACAAATATAAAATATCTCTCACAACAGGAGAAAAGGAGAAAACATCGTGGGAAAAACTCCTCTCCAAAGAGAGAAATACATGTGAACGACTAAGAAGCCTCCAAACACGAATGTCTCAAAAAGAATAGGAACAAGTGAAGGACTAAAGAAGCCTCCAAACAAGATTGAAGGACTGAAGAAGCCTCCAACCAAGAAGAAATTGTCCCAAAAGATAGGAACAAACGATAAACATGAAAAGCACCATTGAAGCATGAAGAAGCTGCAAACACTGTCGTAGAATGGTTGTTGAAATGTTGAAAGAATAACTTATGTTGAAACATATGATGATCAAGATCAAGAAGACAAGAATCTGCATGAGTTCCCTCAATGACACTACTCGAATCCGATGGAAAACCAAGGTAAAACATCTGGAACTCGAAGATATAGATGGCACAAGTACCAATGGTCTAAAGAACTCATCAAGTAAAAAATGGAAGGTCGCCTCCAGAAATAGGAATGCAAGAGTTTCCATATGGTAAGTGCTCCATCTCACTGAAATGCATGGGTAACTAGTTGTTTCATCTACCTAGTACATATGAAAAAATACTGTATACATAGCTCACTCCAACGCGAAACCAATGAAGCATTAGCACCAACAGTAAAAACCCCCCTATAATGCTGACAAGGGGGAGGTATGACAGGTACATTGAAACTGAATGCTTGAATGTAGTGCATGATAAAGAACCAAGAACATCTGAATGTGCAGACATGAAAGTACAAGCAGATATATAAAGGATGTGAAAACAAAAGTCACACACGCATGAGAAAGGTATGAAGGAAAAACAAAGGAAAACATCAACCCCCATTGCATTTTATATCTTAGTGCAAGTACAACAAGGCACAAAGTGATGTGCAAGAATCTCAATACTACACATACAAAGCTGAGGCACTTGATTTTAGTGCGTTTACAGATGATAAATACATGCAATGTGAGCCCATAAGGTCCAAAAAGGACAGCAACTGAGAAGAAGGATTTCTGGAAAAAAACAAAAAATAAAATTTGGAAACCACCTACACCACTACAAAGATCTTGGAACCAACTTTTTGACGATATCTCGTTTGCCAATTTTCGACATCGTATGCAAAAGTTATGCTGAAAACACTGAAGGAAACCCTAGAAAAGAAGATCTGACTTTAACTGGAAATAACAGGGACCTGAGAAAAAATCTCCAAAAAATACCTGCACCACTGGAAATTACTCTGAGTCCTCTTTCTAACGATATCTTGTTTTCCCAATTTCGACACCGTGGGCAAAAGTTATATCCTCTAGAAGAAAACTTCCCTCAAATGGCAAAATACATAGTCACTGCATTAAATTTGACATCCAACCAATCGTCGCAGTACAACACTGGGTCAAATTTGATGGTCACATGGTCATCGCCACATTTACACAATTTGGCTTATTTGAAAAAAAATTGTTTTTTTTTTAAAACAATAAAAAATTACATTGTATTTTTTTTATTTAAGAAAAAAAATATTAAAAAACTTTTTGAAAAAATAAAATAAAATAAATGGAAGGTTGGTACACTGCACAAGTACGAACGCCTCTTCTCTCTCCTTTTTGATTTGTTTTAAAAACAAACTTTTTTCCAAAGCTTTTTTTAAAAAATTAAAGCTTTAAAAAATAAATTGTTTTTACAATGAAAAAATTGTGAATGTTCTTTTTTGCAGAAAAAATAATAAAAAAAAATTACGAAAATTTTTACCTCGAGATGTGTGGAGGAGGCCATACAACCCCTACCAAGTAAAAAAAAATTCCCTGGGGTGACCTGCTCCAAAATTGACAAATTATATATGGAAATAGAGGTTTTGGGGTGTTTGGAACGCAATGGTGAGGTCTGTTTGGGCTCAAAACACCCCTGAAAAATCAGGCACCCCGTGGATCTGGCAAAAAAACTCTTTCTTCAAACCCTCACAGATCTGACAAACGGAAGCCAAATTTGACAAAACAAAAGTCAATCTTGACTATTCCAACAGCTTTGAATTCAATGGAGAGGTCTGATTTGACCTTGGATACACTGAAAATCTACTTCAAGGAAAAATCTTACAAAAAATGAATAGGAAGTTTATAGATCTGGAGCTCTAATACCATGTAGAAGCTGATAATTCAACCTCATATATCCCAATGAACACCTACAAACAAATAACCTGTCACCAAAGGAGATCAAGAGACACAAGAATGGTGCTCTGCAAACATGAAGCAAAAATGCATTACCCAAGAAGTTGAATAATTACAAAGAGATCAATCCTTAAGAGAGGAGATCAAAACCCTAAAGTGAACCCTAGGATTTAATAAAGTAATTATTAAAGGGCCTAACTTTAGCTTAAGTGAAAATAAAGTAAAAGGTGACTTAATTAATTAATCAATATGATTAAATTAATTAAGTAATCAACCTATTACTCTAACATAAATTCTACACAAATCCTAATTTATGCATTCTTCTTCCTAATAGGAACTAAGTTAGCTACCTAAGAGGAATGCTTGATTGGGAAAATTATCTTTTCCTTTATGAGTTTGGATAGCTCTTTTTTTATCATGGTTTCAATATTAGGATTTATTGGCCATTGTTTTTCTTAATGGGCTTTGCATTGGGATCCAACTCAATGGTGTGTTTGGATAAACTAGGATCAAATCCTTTGCTTGCATTCTTCTTCATTGATATTCATATTCATTTCCTCACTCTTAAGTTGATCATCAATGTCAGAGATGCTTTCCTAAGTGACCAATCCTTTTAGCAACTTGTTTTTCTTTAGTTGTATAATCTAATCCTCATATTTTTATTGCAACTTTGACTAATTTTTAGCAAAAATTATGCCTCCTTACAAAAATAAAAAATGTGTTGATCATTCAAATACTTACTAATCGGTTGCATTATTAGAGACTATTGGTCTTACCAAAAGTTTAACAAGATGATCTTTTTCCTCCATAATATCTTTGGGAATTTCAAGTTGTGAACCAACTATTACAAGCCTATCAACATCTTTATTTTCTCCATTTGAACTTCTTGGATGTTGAAAGCATCAAAATACTTAATCGGGTCCATACTATGTGTTTATAGGATTACAAAAAGTTGTTTTTGGACACACTTTGAGCTCTAACTTGATGTACAACAAGTCCACAATCACCAAATACTTGTAAAAAATGTATTCCTTTCATTTGTGCTAATTGGAGACCCTAAATTAATGCTTTATAATTGGCTACAATATTAGTAGAATTAAATTGAATCCTAAATAAAAATTAATACCTCTTCTTCTAAGGAAAGACCATTGTCACACTAGAAACTACACCACTCTTCTTGAGCCATCAAAGTAAAACTATCACATTCCATCAAGGCATTCTTGCGGTTTCATAAGGGTAGGTATAGCTAAATTATCTTCATGAATGCAATAAGCACCCAACCCTATTTCTTCTATATTGTTATATGGATAAAACCAAAATTTAATTCCCCATTCATCAAGTAAAATATCTATAACTCCTTCTAAAGACATGGCAACCTCATGAATAACACTATCTTCCTCTAGGTCTTGTATTGTACAATTCAAGTTAATAGGAAAAGAAGTATATGGATTGAACATGGTCTGTAGAAATTTTCTCAACCTTGATAGCCACTCTTGTGTCATATATGGTCCTAAATAGCATATAATACCAATATGAAGATAAATATCCTCCTATCTTGGTTATAAATTCTCTAGAAAAGCATGTAGCCAAAGTATGGGGAGGTTTTATAACTAAAATATCATGCAAAATGGAGAAACATGGGCATGTATGCAAGGTGAGTTTTAGATCTTTGGTGAATCCTATTATATTAACAATAGTACCATCTAATTGTACAACCCCTTTAGACATTGGTGCATACCTTAGACCATGCAAATCAACCACTTTCTCTAGCATGATAAAAATACTAGCTCTAGAATCAATCATAGAATTATGAATAAGGTGATTACCAATGATCAAAGACATGTAAAAATGAGGTGGTTTATTGATTTTTCTTGTCTTTTGTTCCTCTTCTTTCTAACATAGATTGATTGGAATTGTTATACATGTTATCACCTGGATTTTCACCCTTGCCAAGTGTTTCACTCAACAATCCAATGAAACATGGGACGAATTCTCAAAGTGTGGGCTTTGATAATTGAAGTCAATTCCAAAGAGGGATGGTTCCCTTGTTACAGTCACCTAAACGAAATAAATTAATGCTTTCTTGAGGAAAAGAGTAAGGACTAACTTGGAAATGAACCTACTTTCTAAGGTGATGCACCAAAATGATATCTAGTTCACATACAACTCTCTCAATATTTTGTTTCATCTTTGCACAACTCAAAGGTTTTCATATGCTAATACAACACTATTTTGCAAGAAGGTTTGAATTTGCACAATTTTAAAAAGGAAATTTATAGTTTTCACAACTACTGATCATATTCATCACAAAACTAAAAAGCTACATAAATGTATTTGTTTATTGTTCAAAGGTTATTATATGAAACATTTTTTATGATTTCATGAAAATCACATAAAACATACATCAACCATCATATTACACACAAAGAACGGGAATTGAGAAGGAAAAAATACTGAATTTTATTGATATAAGAGATGTTCTTACAATGAAACATGGTCTAAAACTCTTTGATATTTTCTTAAAAATGAAATGCAATGTTGTCTTCAATATAAGACTAAATCTGAGTTACAAAACTTAGCCTCTAAAACTATAAAGAACTTTTCATCTATTACAATGCTTTTTTTTGGCCAATAAGAAATGACTAAAAAGTGAAGTTAGGTGTCCACTTTAACCTTAATTGACAACTTGAGTGAATTTAAGACATGTGTCAAATAATAAATGAGGCTCTCCTTGAAAATTTCTCACTTGTTTGACATCTTATTTGGGTGCTTGAAACCATTTGATTGTCACTAAATGCTCAACATTAGCATTAGGGAATTGAAACTTGACCTTTTTATACCTTATTTCTCATATCAACTCCCATATTCTCTTAGACTCCCCAAATACTTACAAGAAGACCAATTTTTATTATGTGGTCATAACTGCTTCCAACTACTTAATCTTTTTGAACTAGTGTCAACTAGTCATTAACTCTCCAATTTCTCATAACTGTTCATTTATCATGCTTATATGACATGTGTTGAAGATTTGACATGCCCAACAATCCCTTGGAGGAATGGGATAACTTCAATGGTTGAATTTGACACATATTTAATGTCTTCAAGTTTCTCTTTATCTACCATTTGTAGCTAGGAATTCATTTTGACAAGAAGCCTCTGTATCATCTTCATTTTTCTTAATATCAACATCTTAATCCTCTATCATTTCTCCAATCTGTCATTATGTTTGATTATCGTACAAGAAATCGTTTGAACTTGCTTAAGTGGTGACATTTCCTGGATCTTTGCCTTGACTTACTAGGACTGTCAATATTGGTGTCTTTAGAACACCTTCCTCCTAATCATAGGCTTATCTTTTTCATTGTGCTTTGATGAGTCTTAGACATGCAAGGATGTCCTTGTCTTTTCACCTTCTTAGCAAGCCTAGGTACTGTCCACTTTCTCAACATGCCTCCTAATTCCATTGAAGATCTTTTTCAACCACTGGTATCTAGCTTGACGTTCACTATCACATGGAAGCTATCTTGTTTATTGCCCCATCATAGAGTATCCTTAAAATATTTTCAACGGAGTACAAGGGACTATCATTTTTATTACAATAAGGGTTTGTTTTCTTTGAATAGGTGACAATCTCATCTACTTGTCTTTATTGACTGACATATTAATGGCTATCATAAGGGATAGCCTTTTTTTGAAATTGTCCCTTGTGACACATGTACGGTTCTCTATGACATAATCTTCATGCTAGGTTCATTTCATGGGACTGCCATATTTCTTTTACTATGTTCATTGTGTTCTTTGAAAGTCTTATGCGTTCCTTTTTACTATTGAAGGATTTGATCTTTGTCATATACTTTATGATTTTTCTTTCCTTGTAGACTTATTCTTTTAGGATTTTCAAGGTTAAAACTCTTATAAATATTGTCACCTCTGTCACTTTATGGATATCCCAAGGCATTGTGCCTATGAATATCAAAAGCCAAAACAATAGCTTCTACCATATTGAAGGTATATCTTCTTACCACTAACATTGTCTTCTATATCTCATATTGATTATGTGATATCATTAACCAGGTATGTCAATGACCCTTGTATTGGAGAATACCTCATAATATTTAGATAGGGTTAGTTTAGATGGTTCAACAATTTATTGAGGTTGTGTCATGTCATATTTCATTACTTGTTCAAAACTATCTTACCCCCTTCAACTAACAAATCGCAATGCTTTGTCATCTAGCAAGATCACTACCCTTATCACATAGGATACAAGGTCATTTTCCTTTTCTCTATACAAACCCCATTTCTTGCTCAACATTATGTTATTTTATTCATGCGCAGTCCCTTTTGTGTTCATATACATAATTCATGCAACCTTTTCAGGCTTGTATTCTCAAGCACATTGTACCATTGTATCTCCTTTAGGCCTATCATAGACTTTCCCACACACCGAACATTTGTAGATTGTCGTTTGTTCATTTGCTCACTATCACATTCATGTGTAGAATCTATCATGCTCATGATTAGTTCCCTATAACACACTGTCACCTTTTCACTCTAGACATGTCACTTCCTATCACTTGATATCATCTTTTTCCTTAATGGCAACAAGAATTTTATCATGGTAAATCCAATCCATTGTCCACTATAACATACCTGAAGAACTATATCCATTCACACCTTATGGATTGTCCTTGCACTGTCTTCTAAAAACCTACCCTTTATAGCATTACCGACTATTCTTTATGAGCATGGCCACTTTTGACTGTCATTGTCCTATGTTTGTGTGCAAGCTATGGGTAAAAGCAAGAAGTTGGGGCCACGAAGAAAGGAAGTTTTGGCCAAAAAAAAAATCTCGCAAAAAATGTGTTCGCATTATTAAAAAAACACGTATGCATTATGGTTCGGGTACCCTAGCCTAAAAAAATGTGTATGCACTATAAAACACGTACACGTATGCATTTTATAACACCTACAAGTCATTAATTTTAAAAAAAAAACCTTTTAGAAATGCGTACGCGTTTTGTAACGCAAAACTCGTACGCATTTTAAAACACGTACGCATTTCTAAAAAGTATTTAATTTTTTAAATAATCAAGCAAATAACGCGTACGCATTTTGTTTAAATAACGTGTATACATTTTGTAATGTGTATGCATTTTTAAAATTTTGAATCCCCAACCCACATGCAGCCTTGGTTTTAGGCTTGGGAAAGGCTTGGCAATCTGACCTTTAGCCTTTGACCTGCAACTAAAAAACTAAGGCAGATTCAAGAGGAATGTCCAACTTTGGCAATATGGTTGATAGACTTTTTTTTTAATCAATCTATGAAATTAAAACCCATTAGAGAATGTGATGTCTAGTTTCCAAATATATAATTTTTATTAAGATTGTATTATATTTGTTATTTTTTAATTAATTTCTAAGGAAACTAGTCCATAAACTTGAAATATCAAGCTTTTTTTGTTTTTTAATAACTTTTTTTGGTTAAGTTTCTTATAAAAAAAATTATGACATCAATCTTCAAACAATTCTCTACACAATGAAAAAAAAAGATTCAAAAAATGTTTAGTTTAGGTCCAAGTATGTTGTTTGTACACGTTGATTTTTAAAAACAGGAATTAAGGAGAATAAAATTCAATTCAAAAAAAATTATGAAAAAATTTCATCGTCAATCTTCATGTTGTTAGCTCTCTTTCCCCAAAAGGAATTAGCAAAATACTTGTATTTGGGTCAAAAAGTGGTGTCTGTACACATGCATGGTATGGTAAAAAAATAGGGACTTTTAAAAAGTGGTTTTTATACATCCCTATGAAAATTTATTTTTTATCATCTAAGTATTTGAATAAATTATATATTTGGAAACTAGATTAAAAATGCTGAATTTTATATTACTGGATTTTTTTAAGATTCATTGTGTAAGTGTCAAATTTTCAATCCAAGTGTGACAAATTATGAAAAATAGCAAAAACACTTCCACTTTTTGAGCTTTTTGTGGACCCAATTTCTTGCATCAACCCGTATATGTGTCTTTTGCTTGGTTATCAACTCCCTCTCAAACTATTCACTCTTTTGAATGATTCTTTATCTTTTTGCACTTAGTCATTTATGGTGGTTTAGGCTACCATTATGCAATACACCATCACAATCAAGTTATTCTTCTCATAATGTCATTCACACATCTTGACACAATAATCTCCACAATGGACTTTCTTAACAATATTTTTTATTGTAATCTCGTATCCATCACTTGTGGTTGCTTGTGCTTATTTATTTTTTCATAATAAATATTCATCTCTTTATTTATCCACTATCATTTGAAAGTTTGTTGTGATAAAAGTATGAACACTATATTCATGCACATGTACACTATCCCCTTAAGAGTGACGAATATGTTTTTAAGGTCTTAGCATTTGGACTCCCTTGATATCACCCTTTTAATCCAAAACTAGTGATAGATCTATGCACAGATGAAATATTGTTCTCTAATACTGTCCATAGTACTCACAAATTGCAAGCACATATTCTTTCTCTTGATTTAATTCATCAAGAAAATCCAAGGATTTTGCATATACTTGACCCTCATCTAAATTCAATGTATGAACACTTCCAACTCCAAAACTTTTAAAGAATGTAGTGTCGTAAAATTGCACCACATGGCAATTTCACCTACACTTTTATATCCATGTTAGTGTCAATTCCCCTAGTATTTGTGTAGGCTCATTTCAGCCCTTGCATCAGCCTTTTTCCCTCTCAGGATGCTCAAAACCCTTTTTCAGCAACTATTTTGTTGTGTCAACTTTGCGTCAAACCTTGTGTTTTCCCCATTCCCACTATTTTTTAGTGTGATTTGTCTGGACACTAGCACATTGCACTAGCGTCCTGCAACATTTCAACATTCAAATGGTTGTTTCTGAGTGTCTTGCCACTTGTCATCTACCTTTGTCAGTGGAAATGGCTCGGGACGCCTTGTAACGGCTCGAGAACCTTCTTTTCCCTCTTATTCTCTCTTTTAAATCTCTCTTTCACTCTATTGTTCTCTCTTGGTCTTTCTCTCTTGGATATTCTCTCTCACCCTCCTCTCTCTTTCTCTCAAGCTTGCACAGCTCTCTACAACTTGCTACATTAGTCTCAAGCTCTTACAACGCTCTTTACAACTCTCTTGGCTCTCATAGTTTTCTCCTCTTCTCTCTCTTTGGCTTTCTCAAGCCATACAAGTATATCTACTTGTCTTACGTCTTTGAGCATCTTGGGATTTATCACATCCCTTATCTATGAATTTTATATTCTTGTCTATTTATCTTTCTATCTGTCTATATGGTTGTTTGTTGAGGTGGAAACACTGAAATGGGGGTTTGACTAAGGCAAGCCTCTAAATAGCCCCAACATTTTCACTTAGTCTTGCAAGTATTGAAAACATTTATTTGTTGGAGGCTTCATTACTCGGTTGGTTGTGAGTGCTTTCTTTTTCTTCCTTCATTACATCATCTACACTCTATTTAATCTACATTTTACTTAGTTTACTTTACTTTATTTTTGTTCTTTTATACTATGTTACTTTCTTGCATTTCAAGAGTTTTTAGCAATCAAAATAGAAGTAGTCATTTTGTTGTTTTTTGTGACATTCTCAGTTTTCAGTCCATACGAGACACCAATGCGTCATTGGGACGCCTGTGCACTGCTTTGTAGTCCTTAGGTCACGTTGTCATCCTTGGTCGAGAACTTGGTGTTGAGTAAGCTCAAAGTTTTCAATTTTGGCTTAATCATTTTGCGTTGGCCTTTAGATTGGTGAGGTAATTTTGTAAGATGGTTTTTCGAAGGATAGCCTAGGAAGTTCCCATTTTGTTAATTGGCTCCCGTTTGGACTATTGGGATTGTAAGCATTGGTCAAGCTCTCATCTATACACAGAATATGTAATATTTTTGAATATTAATAAAAGAACTCTTACATAGCAAAAAAAAAACAAAAGATACTAAGGGAGAAAAGAAAGGGATTAGAGATGGGTTTAGCTAGATTTTATGACACTAGTTGCTAAGCCTCCCAAGTAAGCAAATAAAACCATCCAAGTGATAGCCAAATAATCATAACTCAAACACTAAGATAATACAATCTCCTATGACCCAAGATGATCACCATAAAAATGCACAAATCAAGAAAGGTATATGCTAGTCGCAACATGCATATGATATAAAATTTAGGCCCAAATAATTTGCTCACAAGGGTTATTCATAATAATTGTAAAAATGAAACACACAAATTCACAAGACATGAAATGCAAATAGAAAATAAAAGAAACTAATACAAATTTATCTCCAAAGATCAAAAGTATCCAATAGTTTTTACAATTTGAATCGTCCATGTATATAGAATTCCCCAATTCACAACTAGGAATAATTTTGGCACTAAATTTTCATATTGAACATAGAGTCAAAAAATTGCTACTTTATAATTTCTACTATATGTGTTGCATCCATTTTGGTGTCGACATGTATAACATGTTTTAGGTTTCATTTAAGCCAAATGCTCAACCTTTTACTAAAATTCAAGAAGGAAAGCAACCTATCTTTGTATTCCATATTATTCCTCTACAGTTCTAAATGTCTATGATAGTGAGGATGTTAACATGATTGTGGTAGAGGGTCGTTCACCAACATGATTATAGTACCATGTGTAGGACCCAAATCATTCTAAAATATGTACAAGCTAACTTCATTGGTATTTTTGCTTTTTAAAATGACTCATTTATACAACCTAGATTTGACAAATTTGACCCTTTATGAATCTTTTGTTATATTTTGAAGATATAATATCTCTTGAGCTTTTACAATCTTTTGAATCTATCATACACTTTACTCATTATCAAGATCTTTTCAAAGTTTGGAAAAGCATTCTTAGAATCCATCCTTAGCATTCTAAATATTACAACAAAACTCCCATGAGCATTCTTCCTTAAAGTTATTTTATCTCTTCTAGAACTCCTCAAGGCACTTACCTCAACATATTTCCCTTTCATTTATTTCTTTTGTTATCCCTATGAACTTCCACCACTAAACATATGAGTAGCACTTCAAATAGGACATGACATTGCATTTTTCCGAGTCCTTTAATCAACTTTTTCCCCTTTCTTTTTCACTTCACTTTGCTTTGTAAGAAAATTTATTTTTCTCTACTCTTTTCTTCGTAAGCAATGTTCGTGGAAATGCCTTTGTTTATCTATGTAAATAATTTGAGAGACACACCTTTGTGATTTGACCAAGTGTATGGCTTAGGGTTTAGGATGTAGGGTTTAGGGTCGTAAGTTTAGGGTTGATGGTTTAGGAAATTAAAGTTTAGGGTCTTAGGTTTAGGATGTAGTGTGTAGGGTTTAAGGTTTGGGATGTAGATTTTAGGGTTGAGGATTTAAGAAATTCAAGATCCAAGGTTTAGGCTAGAGCATGTGAGGTGTAAGGTGCAAGGTTTAGGATTTTGGGTGTGGGTGTGAATGTCTAATTTAAGGTTTAGGATGTGAGGTTTATGGTCTAGAATATAGGGTTTAGAGTCTAGGGTTTAGGTTTTAGAATTTAGACACATAAGATTACAAAATTGTACAACTAAGCACACCTATTTATTCCCAATTCTTGTAGGAGTAGACATTGTGAAACGAGTCAAGTCAATGAATCAATTGTTGTTTTAACTCCTTCCACAATGTAATTAGTAAGGTGGTTGAATTTAACAAAATGATATGGAATATGGGTGAACATGAAGTTGTGAAGTCTAAACGTGATGAAACAAGTGCATGAGAAAAGAGCCTTCAGCAACAGTTTGTTTTATAAGAATATCAAACATGTATATATGCAAATGTTGCACTTTCCACCAAGTTGCATTTCATATGCACATATTATTATATTTTCAATAATTAAGTGTCATCAATTGTTTTCATTGGAAAGATGAAAGGTTGTCATGGTAGGTGACCAAAGGAACAAAAAGGTAAAAATTGTAATCTCAATCCTATTAAAAATTGATCAACAATTATTATATAACATTTGTGATAAAAAGGGACTCAAAATACACTATTAGGAATCATTTGACAAAACAATCAAAGTCCAATTAAAAAAATATTGGGATGAAAGTTCATAATTGTCACACCTTTTTTTTTTTAAGGGCCAACACTCATATACCTTTTGATCTTAGACTATTTAAAAATCATGTGTATATTTTGAATTTAATATTATATAAACTAATGAAATGTCAAACTCTTAATGTTGTTTTATGTTTTTTCTTTTTTTCTTTAAACTCTGGTAAACCCAGGTTGGAATTATAGCCCATAAACTCTGGTCGCCTAAATAAACGCCGCGTAACGGGTGACTGCGGTAACGGCCCACCCTCGTCCACAAAGGATGGTGGAGGCTGGAGCCAGTGACTCACATCTACAAGCAAAGGATGTTTGCTTGGTCAAATTAGGGCCTACCACCAAACCTCGCGTGTTGCATGGTAGCATTTTCGGTCGGGAGGATTGGATCTCTGGGCTGCTGTTCTAAATAATTTTGATGCAAAATAACCAAAGAATCTTTTCTTTTCTTTGACCTTTAGTTCCAGATTGAATTAAACCAAAATACAATCGCCAGAATGGTCGTTACTTGTCATTTTCATAATCAGGTTCCTGCTGAAAATATCGCTGGTTTGATAGAGGAATCAAAATTGCATCGGATTTTTTATTATTATAAATTCCGCCATAAGGAAACAAATCTGCATTTTTTGATTCATCTTTTTTATCTTCGTTTGACAGCTGCTGTTTTTAATCAACCCTGAGTTATGAATTTATTAAAAAATTATAATAAAATAATTTAAAAACCTTGGGGGTACAAAATGTGATGATATTTTCAAATTTTCATAAATACTGGGATAGAGGGACTAGAGGAATTGACTGTTTTTTTTTTTTAATGCCCGATAAAAGAGTGAATGAGGTCTAACTAAAATATGGTTTCATTGAGATGGTTTTCAGCTAAAGGCTATGTTTTTATTTATATTTTTTTATTGTTATTGTACAAAAAAATCATTTTATTTAGAGTTAAGTCTCTCAAATTCTTTGGGGGCATTTTTTATTTGACCAAGCCTCCATATTTTTTATTTTTAATAAATGTTATTTTTATTTAAAATATTTTAAATACATGTAATAGATATTGATTTTAAAATTATTTATTTTAAATGTAATATTTATATGAAATTAGTTGCTATCAAATGAATATTGTGCAACAATTTTCATCTCAACAAAACTACTAATACTTGTCTAGCCATGTTAGACAAAGGGAAACTAACTGAAATTTTAATCAAATTTAAATTTATTTTTGTATAATTTGGTTGTGTTTGTTTATATGATTGAGTTGTGCATACTCTTCTCTTGCACCATAAGGCAATCTTGATGATAAAAAATGGTTTAATCCCTTGTGGTTCCCAAGTCCATATGCTCTAGGGCGGTCAAATGGAAAAAAAATCAACATATGGAACAAATTAAACCTAATTACCTTTTGCAAGGAAACCAAAAATGACCTTAGATTTGGAGAATTATACCATCTTAATTAGCATATTTATGTTTTGTGATAAAACTATATTTGGCCCTTTTAATGACCAAACAAAGAATTCCTACCACAAGTCCTCCAGTACCTATGCGCAATGCCAAGCTTTTCCGTGAATTCATAATGGGAAGAAGGGTAAGGTGGATTCCTTCAAAACTTGGATCCAAACTTGAGCAAATAAAAACAAAGTCTTCACAACTTCAGATATAGCTACAATGAACATAATGTAATGTTGAACCTTACCAAAAAAAATTCCTTCAAATATATTCTTATAAAGCCTCATCTTAGATTTTGCAATTAACCTAAGAGCTTTTGAATCCCCATAACTGCTCCCTGATACTACTAAAAGAGTCCTCGGGGAATAAAAACAAACAAAAACAATAAGAGGAATTTTCTGTCGACTAGTTTTTGTCATATAAACATGCTGAATAGAATGACAATATTTTAGCACCGTTTCAATACCAGATTTAAAATGAAATGAAGTTTGTATATCCACCAAATGACAAAAGAAACCTGATATTGCGATATACAACTTTAAAAGCAACATTGGATTATCCTCAAGCAATGCGAGCAAAATAATACCTACATTTTTTCATACAGATCACTCTTCAGCAACACCATCCAATCAAATCTAAATCTAGGACCACTACTGAGTCCAACCAAATCAAATGAGCTTATTTCAGCCATCCCAAGGGCTGCCCTTGGGTATCAAATTTCTTATGTTTATTTGCTAAGTTTGTCCATCATTTTGAATCAACAACTAATCACCCGATATCCTTGTTGCTTTCTATGGTTGTTAGATGTACTCAACATGGGCAATTCTTAAATTTCATGAGGTGGAGTAATAAATCCACAACAAAAAGTGAAGCCAGTCATTTCTCATTTCCTCCAATTTTGGTGTAGTTTGTCTATCAATCAGCTCTCATTATATACAAAAATAAATTCACTCACAGTTGTTACTAAACACTGTCCAAGTTTCCTTTACATGTGCAAATAAACCTTACATTCCACAAAAATGAGAGATTTTACTAATGCATACATGTAATAATCTGCATATGTGGGAATCTACAAACAAGAAAATAATTATATTACAGCGTACTCTGCACTCTGAGAAAGTTTCTTACAAAGTTACAAGAAGACCTGTACAAGTGTAGTTGCTCAGGAATAAAATCAATACATGACAGTCCCTGTATTATATGCTACACACATTTCTACAGTGCCTTCTAGCATTTTTAATAGTGTGATTTTTCTTTTGTTTTGTACATTGAGGTGAAGCTAACTATTTTGCAATAAATAAAAAATTAAAAATAGACAGCAGAAATATTGTATTAATTACATCAGTATAATCACGTAGGATAATCTGCATTAATTCCGAAAATTCTTACTTTGTGCATGTTGGGAAATTTAGCAATAACCAGCACCAATACAGCAATTGTGTTCAGCAAGAGGCACGGATTTTGGTAGTCAGTGGTATGAGATGCAATCAAGTATCTGTTGCATAAAAAGACAAACAACTTGTTTAGAGTGACATTCTAAGAAACTTATCATACAAAAAGCCAAAGCACAACTCCAAAACTCTCAGATGATGAAATCTACAGTACAAAGAAGACATAAAAAGAGAAAAGAATTGTATCAGTTATCAGTAGTGATATTGTTTTCAGTTTTACAAAAGACACAAACAGGACGATTAACATCCTGCCAGGATGGAGAAATCGATGGGAAACAACAGAATATTCATCTGTCTTTTAAAATGGCATTTCCTCAGATTATAGTTCAACCTTGCAATATTCTAATGGGTTTTTGAAGGAAACTCCATCTCTCCAAATACTAATTTCATGCTAGATATAATATAACAAGTGACCTAACTCTACCCACTTGAAGGGCTAGTGGATAAAGTCATTCAACCTTTTAGTAAAAAGGAACCCTGGTAAAAATGAAAATTGTCACTTAAATTTTGACAGGGCTGTCAAAGGAGATACTGTGGCATTACAAGGAGCAATAAGAGAAAACTGGCAATGTTACTAGCTTCTATGCAGTAAATCTTGGAATAAATTACCAATAACATTGCAGTAAATAAAACATTGGTTTGGAGTCTTTTATTTGCCATTAATTTAAGTACTACTTGCTGAAGGAAAGAGGAAACGTGGTCGTGAAAATTGATGATTAAAGAAACTAAGGCCTTATAATCTTTTACTTCTCCCAGATTTTGAACTCAATTTGCTTCGGGGGACAATTCTCTTGCAGACCCATTTGAAAGTAAAGGCACTGGTGTTGGTGATTACAGAGGTCTATGAATACCCACAATAAGGAGGTCACTAAAAAGGTCAATAGAGGTGGTCATTGGTCCCAACTGAAGAGTGAATGAATGATATTGAGTTCCAAAAGGGACTCTAAAAGGCAAGAAGCCTTCTTAGCGATCACCGTCGACGGTTGATAATGTGGTATGTGATTGGATTTGGTTTGGTATCCAATCCAATAAACTTGCTGAAGCTATCAGAATTTGCCAAGGCCTCTCATGGACCAAACAGTACAACCTACAATCAATATGGGTGGACCCTGACTCCATGCTCCTTGTGTCCTATCTTAAACCCCAATCAGCCCCAAACAAATGGCAGCTTTCAAGTTTGCTCAAGGTAATATGCACCCTCAGATTATCTTTTTGAGTATTAATGTTTCCCACATTCGGTAGGAGCACAAACCAAGAAAACCTCCAATTCCTAGCTGACAAGGAGAGCACTAAAAAATATCATCCACCTTATGCTGCAGGGTTTAGAGGGGCTGCCCCAGAGTTAAAGAATTCATGATTAACAAGAAGTTAATAACTCACACAAGCTAAAGTTCTTTTTTGAATTCAAGCTTTCATTTGGGATCACCAGTATACATCTCATGAATGGGTGACCGACTGATTATGCTTCTCTTCTTCCCACCCCTTCACACAATCACTTTATACCCTTCCACTCACATGGTGTTAGGCCTAATTAGCATTGGCAAATGTTTGTATTTAAGCCTCTTCTTCTGACAATTTTTGAAAATATTTTTGGGG